>NPFG01000031.1:0-186594 GCA_002288965.1 Xylaria sp. MSU_SB201401
AAAAATCTTAAAAGGTTTTACCTGTAAAAAGGTAGTGCACTGTAGGGCATACGGTAGCGGGGCTATAGAAGGTCCTACAGGGGGCACAGACTAGCTACAGCGGAAGGTAACGGATCTCAACAGTACTAGAAGCAAAGACTATAGCGGGTAGGTTGCTATAGGGCAAGGGGTAGCAGTGGCAGTCAAAGGATTGAGTTGCTTAATTATTAGGTAGCTAAACAAAGGGAAATTCCAGTGGCTATATAGCTAGAGGGACAGTAGATTTAGTGCTAATAGCACTAAGTCTACACTGTAGTTACTAGCTAAATATAGAAGAGATTAACCTGGCTAGGCCCTAGTTGGTGGGATCTACAGCCACCTAAAATAGTAGATTGTTTAGTGCTTAGGTTAGTGGGTTGGTTTAGTATAACCGAACCCTATAGGGGCTGCCCAAGGCCTACACACACCTTCCGGGAGACCTCCCATAGGCTCTATAAGACCCACTAACTCCACTGGGTTATCTACTAACGCAATCACCAAAATTACTAACTAACCCTACCGGTAGTGCCGACCCTTGGCACCACTAGTGACCCCGACAGGCCTTGCTTAGCGCTATAAAGCCCTGTACTTACTCTGCTAGGGCTTTACACACACCATATAGCTGCTATAGGTGAGCCTAGAATAGACTCTACAGCTAAATAGGTTTAGGTGGCTAGTTAGCGAGGCTATAGTGGCTAAAATGGCCACTATAGCTGTGTGGCTAGCGTATGCTGCAGGGTAGCACCCGACTATTGCTAGCTGATTTTAATACGCCTTTTTAATAAGGGTGCTACCTAATAAGCCCTAGCATCCGCTAAAGCTTCAGCTATTTAGTAGACTCTAGGGGCTTAGTTAGGCTGTCAGCAGCTATATCTTCAGTAAAGATATAACATATATTAATATCTTTAGCGCGTTAGGCTTCCTTAGTATATATGAATTTTACTAAGGTATACTTAGTATGCTAGTAGTATTTAAGGTTTTTAACAGTCGCTATAGCACTAGTATTATTACTATATAGTGCTATAGCCCCTAGAATAAGCTACTAAATTTCAATATAAAGACCCTATAGCCACTAAGCCTTTTTAATAGCTTTAGTTAGTATTATATATTTAGCTTTTAAAGTAAAAAGTGCTACTATGCTAGCCCTTTTAGCCTTCCAACTTATAACAGCATTAGCTACTATAGTAATATAACCCTAAGTAGACTTAGCAGTCTTAGGGCATTTAGCAAAGTTACTATTGCTATATACTATAGGCAAACAACTTAGAGAGTTATTTAGTGTATTACATAGGGGCTGTTAATCCCCTATAGCTAAGTAGCAAATAGCAAGATTAGCAGTGCTTTTTAAGTACTTAAATAGTCTTATAGCAGCAGAAAGGTATAGTTTATAAGGGGCTTATATGTGGGTGGCTAGCTACTAATAGCTAAAAGCTATATTAAGTCTAGTTATCCACATCAAATAGTTAGTAGTGCCTATAACCACTAAATAGTAGTACTTATCTACTAGACTTAAAGGAGTTCCAGCGTCTTTAGCCCTTATAATACTAGGCTATAGCAGTACTTTAGTGGACTTAATATCCTCTAAATTTAGTTTAATTAGCGCTTACTTAATATACTATGGCTAGCTAAAATAAAGCCTACAGTTAGCTCTATCCCGCTATATTTTGGCACTTAAAAACCACTAGGCAGGGCCTCAGTCCTCTATAGGGTATATACTATTAATCTTTTGCTTTAATTACTTAATATAAGCCTTACTAAATCTTAAAATTAAGCAGTTATTAATATAAGCTACTATAAAGTGCTCTATAAGCCTATTATAATATACTAAAAAGTTACTAACTAAGGGCCTAAACCTTAGACTATTTAGTAGTTTAGTAAGCTTTTTTTGCCACTATCTCGGGGCTTGCTTTAAGCTATATAAAGCCTTTAGTAGTAGTAGGACCTACTAAGTTCCAGGCTTATAGCCGTTTTTAGTAGCTAGCTATAGTAGTTCTAGGTTAACTAATAGCACTATAAGGCTTTCTAGTAGCCTGCTATAAATTGTTTTAAAAAGGTCTCCATTAAAAAAAGCCCTTATAAAATCCACTAACTCTGCCTCCTAGTTGTTAATAGCAGTTAAAGCCAACAGTAAACGCCAGATTAGGGATATAGTTATAGCAGCAAAAGTCTCTAAAAAGTCAGTGCCAAGGGCTTATTCAAAGCCCTTAACTACTCCTGGCCTTAAACTTAGCAATCTGCCCTAAAGCGTTTAACTTGCATTTTAATACCTATCTATTACTAATAGCACATTTATTTAAGCCTAAAACCTTAATAAACCGCAGTACCCCTAACTATAATAGCTGTTTAAGTTTAGCCCTAGCAGCTACTAGCTAATTCTCTTAGTCAGGGGTCTTTAGCACTAAAGTTAGCCTTCTAAGCTCTTCTAAAGCCGCTATAGTAGTATAGACAATGCCTTATACCACTATATTTACAGCGGTTGAGTTAATATCTATAGGGTTAAGCAGGGGCTCAATCTTTTTATCTATTACACTATATTTTTCTCTTTTAATAGGTGCTATAAGGGGCAGTTTTACTATTATAAAGGGTCTAGCAATCTGTTTAGTAGGCTAAACAGCGGTCTAATTAGTAGTTTGATTAGCACTTATCCCCTATAGACCTTTTAAAATAGTAGTTAAGTCGCCTTCTACAGTAGCTTCTATAGGGGAATTGCTAACGCCTACACTAGGGGTAGTGCTAAAGGGCATATAGCACCAGAACAGGTCGTCAGCAGTTGACTCCTTATTATCTAGGTCCTCTAAACAGTTTAAAACGCCTTCTAAGTTACTATAATTTTTAGCAGTCTTAGGAGATAACTTAGGGGGTGAGTTAGTAGTGCTAGTAGTAGTAAGGTCGCTAAAGATAGGTGGCTAAAAGACTAAAATAGCTAATTCTAAAAGCTTTATAGTAGCCGTCTGCTAAATAGCATGCCTTTTAGGTATATAAACCAGGTAGGTCTTAGCGCTTAAGGTCATTATAATATGTCCCAGTTCAGCCCTTTCTGCTAACTTATAAGCCTTAACCCTTTGTTTATACGGTATAGTAACCAGACACCTAGAGCCTATAACCTTATAACGCTTTAGCAAGGGTATATAAGGTGCTATAGCAGGTTTTAGCTTATCCCGTAATAACTGATAGGGGGTTAAGTCCCTATTAGTGACTGCTATACAGTTTACTAAGTTTACTATAAGTGTTATAGTATAGCACTAAAGGTATAGCAGTAGGCTAAAGGCCTATAAAGTAGTTTATAGGCGGTTCGAGGATTACCTTAATAAAGCATTCTGCTAGGCTGTTCTATTTGTGTGTATAAAGGCTAGAGGTGCTAAAACCGATACCTTTAGCCCTAACTAGTCCTTTATAAGACTATTATCGACTTTAGTACTAGAGTCAAAGTGAAAGTGCGCTAGATAGCAGTTATAATAGTTGTTAAACCCCCTAAAACACCCCTTTATAGCAGAGTGTACAGTGGGTGCTAACTTATTTTTTAACAGGTATATCCATCTATAGCAAGTCTTCCGGTCTACTAGGATTAGTGAATAAAGTGTTTAGGAGTAAGGTAAGGGCTTAATAGTTACTAAGTCACCCACTATAACCGCTAAAGCAACCGCTAGGTTAGTTACCAGAGGGGTAACCACCCATCTGACAGCCTTACTTATAGCGCACTTAGCGTAGAAAAAGTCTTGTCATTAATTAAGTCAAACTTTAGGAGACTAGTAGTGATTTTAGCAGTCTTTTTTAAAAGGGGTAGGCCTATATGGCTTAGCCAATAGTGCTATAGCATTGTTAATTTTAGAAGCCTAAAAGGTTTAGCTTTAGGGAAGGCATCCAAAGATAATTTACCTAGATAAGGGCTATTAAGCTAAGCCTCGCTATCTATAGCCTTAAGGTCCACTAATTTATCCCCTATAGTGATAACTGTCTTGCTATTAAAACCAGAAAGGGGGGTGTGAGTCCCCTATAGTGTTTGAAGTAGTGGTTTAGACCTTTTAATAGTATAGCTATTGGCGCTCTAGTTAGAGATTTGAGGCGTCTCTTTTAAGGAGAGATAGAACCCTAACTGCTAGAAGTTTAGCGTAGCTAAAGCTTTATCTTCGCTATTAAATAGCATAAGTCCCCTAAAAGACCCCCTAAAAAGGTAATATAACGCCCTTAAAACAATATTTACACTGAATTTTGGGATAAATAGCACCTTTTTTAAGGTAAAAGTACTATATTTCTAATTAGAGCAATGAACTTTCAGCTTGACAGTGCCTAAACCGCGAGGTGTTAGAGAGCCTCTAGTGGTAATTACAGGGGCTACAGTCCCTATAAAGGCACTATAGCCACTAAACCAGCTAAGATTATTATAGATATAGCAGGTGCTGCCGGTATTATATAGCTAAAGGGCCTAAGCCGCTGGTTTAGCCACTGTGCTATCAACTAATTGCAACAAATTAGGGAGCAGTTTAGCAGGCTGAGTAGTGATCATATTAGCGGTCTACTAGGGTAGATTGTACTAGACTTGGAAGGTAGACTGGGTGCTAGTATTACCGCTATTAGTAGGTGTTTTAGTGGTGTTGTTAGGTAGTTTATAGCCACCTCGTCCCTTATAGCCACCACGCCGCCCTCTAGAGTTACCCCTGGAGGGTATCAAGGGCTGGTTTACAGTATAATTAGCGCCCTGGCTAAGGGGCTTGTCAGACTGTTAGGTAGGCTTTCAGTAGTTCTATTTATCTTGTAAGGCGTCTGCTATAAGGGTTTCCACTAAAAGTACAGCAAATATAACACTAAGATTAGCACTATAAGATATCCTAAAGGTTTTAAAAGTCTAGCGTATTTAGTTAGTCTAAAAGGCATAGTCCTTCTTAAGGGCTCTAAAATAATTGTTACAGTAGTCGATAGGCTTAATTTTAGCACCCTTTTTAGCTAATTTAGCTATTATAGCATTAAATTTAGCATTAAAGGTGCTAAGATCAGTGCCTATAGTATACTTTAGGCTATAAAAGACCTAGATTAGGCAGTCCCTTTTAAACTTATTATTAGGCTTATACAGGGTAGTTAGCATCTAAAAGGCTGCTATAGGGTTATTATAGTGGCTAATATTACCCTATAGGATTAGCCTACAGCTATCTTATAATAGAAGTAGCATTATAGCCTAGTTAGGGTCGCTATAGGCTCTAAGTATAAAGGGGTCTTTAGTAAAAATAGGTAGGCAATAGCTTTAAACGAGATGTTTAAGCCCTATAACCAAAGGTTATAATTACTTTACCCCTATAACTACTGGTTAATAACGAAGGTATTAATCTTTTTAGCTATCTTACGCCTAACTTGCCCCTAAAGGATAGTTGGGTTAGTAAAGGAAGCTATCAGTTTAATAGATCGCTTAGCAGACTAGCTAGCACTAGCTACAACTAGTATAGCAGGCATAGTAGTAAAAAGGGTAGCCAAGAGTTAAGTGCTAAAGGTGGCAACAGCGTTTATTAGGTTAGTTATAGCAGTCTATAGGTCTTAAGTAGTATGCTAAAGACCCTGAAGGCTACTATTAATATTAGTGAACTAGTCGTTAAAGTGCTAAAATTGCTCGCCATAGTTGCCGACAAGCGTATTAGCAGTCTTAATCAGGGTTCTAACAGTCCCTTCAGTGAGGTTGTTAAGGTCCAAGTTAGGGCATTCCATAGTAGGCAAAAGAGGGCGTTAGCAGTATACTTAGCTAATAAAACAGGGGGTAAAAGAGGGCTAAATCAGGGGTTTAATGCCTTAATTAGTGCTAAAAGATGAGTGCTGGGAAGGCCACAAAGTGCCTGGCGTCAGAGGTAGGTAGGGGGGTAAAGGCCACTGGTTTTGCTGAAAAACAGCGCTGGAGAGACACCAGCAGTAAGAATGCCGGGCTCATAACCTGTAAAAAGGTAGTGCACTGTAGGGCATACGGTAGCAGGGCTACAGATGGTCTTACAAGGGGTATAGACTAGCTATAGCAGAAGGTAACAGATTTTAATAGTATTGGAAGCAAAGACTATAGCAGGTAGGTCGCTATAAGGCAAGGGGTAGCAGTGGCAGTCAAAAGATTAAGTTGCTTAATTATTAGGTAGCTAAATAAAGGGAAATTCCAGTGGCTATATAGCCAGAGGGACAGTAGATTTAGTACTAATAGCACTAAGTCTACACTATAGTTACTAGCTAAATACAGAAGAGATTGACCTGGCTAGGCCCTAGTTGGTGGGATCTACAGCCACCTGAAATAGTGGATTGTTTAGTGCTTAGGTTAGTGGGTCGGTTCGGTATGACCGAACCCCACAGGGGCTGCCCAGGGCCCACACACACCTTCCGGGAGACCTCCCATAGGCTCTATAAGACCCACTAACTCCACTGGGTTATCCACTAACGCAATCACCGAAATTACTAACTAACCCTACCGGTGGTGCCGACCCTTGGCACCACTGGTGACCCCGACAGGCCTTGCTTAGCGCTATAGAACCCTGTACTCACTCCGCTAGGGCTCTACACACACCACATGGCCGCTGTAGGTGAGCCTAGAATAGACCCTATAGCTAAATGGGTTGGGTGGCTAGTTAGTGAGGCTAGTTAGTGAGGCTGTAGTGGCTGAAGTGGCCACTATAGCCGTGTGGCTAACGTATGCTGCAGGGCAGCACCCGACTATTGCCAGCTGATTTTAACCAATTTTTTTTAAAGTTTATATTTATTTATATTTATAATATAATATAATAAAATTTAATATTTTAATAAATAATTTTATAATAATTTAAAAACTTTTAAAATTTAAATTAATAAGCCTATTATAATCTTACTAGCTTTAAAAGTTATTTAAAGCTTTATTTTTATATTTAAATAGTATTTAAATAGCTAGTTAATTTAGTACTTTTTACTTTTTTTATTATACTTTTAAGTCTTTAAAATATATTTAGCAAATTTAATAACTTTTAAATAATATAGCATATAATTAGCACTTTTAAAGTTATAAATCTATTTAATAATTTAAGCTTTAATTTTAAAACTAAATAACTAGTTAATTTTGTTAGCTTTATAGCGTAAAAGGAGCTATTAGCTTAGTATTAGAGGGTAGTTTTAAGGACTCCGAAAAGCTTAGCAGCTTTTTATACCGATTCGCCTTTTCAGATCTCTACAAGTGCTAGCGTAATAAGCGTCTCTTTTTCTAACTTTATAGCTATTTTGGTATGAAAAAATAGCTTTAAATAGCTTCAATTGATTAAGTAAAGGTAGTAGTATTAATGGTGTTAACCGCTAGTTTGGGTGGCCCATTAGGTAATCAAGGACTCTAGAACTCATCTGTTATCCATTTCCCATCGTTACTACAGTCGATCTGAGAACAAGTCCCCCCAGACAGCGTCATATTCGTTGTTCCTGTGTATGAATTGCCGGCGAGGACGTTGTGACCGCTGATCGAACCATTGAACACAGATTGCTGTCCTCTCTCTGCCCTCCGCTTGAACCCTCCATCTCGGGTACTTGCTCTGCATCTCTTAACTGCTGGCGTTAGCCGAGGGCGAATCTCATTCAGAATGGCCTTAGCATATGCTGCGGCCATGGCGGCGGCATATGGTTGCCATTCCTTATTCTTGTGCATGTCCCCGTAGTCGCACACTCCGCGGATCACGCCGACAGGGAAGCGATTCATAGTCCCGGCCGCCTCCATCTCAAGACCAATGATGTTGTACTTATCCCTCAGCTCGTCTCTTTTGCTTGCATTCTTGAGGAGTTTTTCTCCGGACCCGATCGGCCCGTACCATACTCGAGTGCGCTGAGAGGCCACACGTGGGAGACGGTTCACCAGCTTCTCTGTTCCGTCTTCGGCCGTTTCGTATAGCATGTCGCGGTCCTGCCCCGGGTCTCGAAAGTTTCCCCCGTCATGCTCTTCGTCTTTCATCGCTTCATAGTGTTGAAGAAAGAGTTGTGAATTGTTGCGGAGCTTGATACTGCCAATAGCAGACCTGACAACAGGATCAGGATTGGCCAAGGCATAACCAAGCCGTAATGCCTGGAACCCATCGCTCGTGGTCTCTTTACCCAGATCATACGCTACCAGGGCCGCAATCTCGCCTTCAGGGAGGGCTACAAGAATATCGCCAAGTCGAATGTCGCGAGGAGGCTTTCGAGACACTACGATAGCCAGAGTTAGCTATGGCCATACTTGGCACGAATTTGACTGCTCTGAATCAATTATCCATCTGAAAGGCAGTTTTCATATGGTGCACTGTCTCGGTGGGAATGAAGGCGCGAGGGGCTACCCACGGCTCGGAAGGCCCGCGGCAACACCCACAAGTAACCCAAACCAGAGGTTAGGGAAGAACTTCTTGGCTTGGCTTGCCAAAGCTGCCGCCGAACCTGTTCCATATTCCTGTCCAGCTGAAAACGTCGCGATGACTACGTTGTGCCCAAGTGTGTCGCCAGCTAGAAACACATAGTCATCGCCTCGGTTCATGGGAAATCGACCGTCGTGCTTATGCTCCAACATATGCAATGCCGCCTCGGCCTCGATCGCCAAAGGGGCAATCCATAGTACGGTATAGAGAGCCGGGTCTAGCTCAGACATGAGTAGAAGTTCTCATTCAAACGTTGTGATTCGAATTCGACCTATAAGAGAATAAGATAACAGGATCACGAGCCTTAGATTCACAGCTTGTTGATCGCTAATGGTTACATACGCATCTTGGGGCTGACATTACCATTGATGCATGGCGTGAGAGAATGCTACGGAAAAGGTGGACAATCTGCGGCTGACGTACTATCGCCTAAATGTCTAACTCGACTGATGCTGACACGCCTACATACGCCATATTTCCATTCTCGTCCACCTCGATGCTACGTACAGGTATCAATCTTCATAGCCACATAGGGCTGTCTAGCGTGGCGTCTCGGCGACCAATCAAGATATCAAGTTACACGTGATAACAGCTGCCCAACTCGACTGGGCGCTGTTGAAATGATTCACCGAAGCTTTCGATCCAAGGGTTCATTGAGCAGTTTGGCCTTCTCCATCGCACGCCACCCTTGGTAAACAGACCACTGATCGCTCAAGTTGAATATGTCTGATCACACAAGCTCCAGCTCATTTCAAGCAATCGAAGCCGAGAATGTTCTCGCTGGGAGCACCTTTTCCGGACGAACCACTATCTCGTTTCACCAATCAGGAGCCAAAAGACACAAGACTGATGCTGTACAGCATCAGGCTCAGCCTCATCCTCTACCAGTTTGCCGTTTCATTCAGTTTCCGCGCAACGAAGGCCTAGTACCCCGAAATGCCCTTACGGCCCAGCTCAATCAACTACTCCCTGGTACACCTGGGTACCGAGCCGCTGCTCTCTGGGGCTTGGGTGGATCTGGGTCAGTTGTGATCTGCTCATACTTCAAACTTGGTTGCTGACAGATGTAGAAAAACACAAATTGCCCTTGACTATGCCTACGATCGCCATCGTGACCCTCACTGCTCTATTTTTTGGGTACACGCCGACAGCGAGGCATCTTTCACAAAAGATTATCAATCCATCTCAAGGAAAATAGGCCTCGAAGGACACCTCGCTGGTCAAGACCTTCTCCAAGCTGTTTGTGACTACATTGAGAGAAATCAAAACTGGGTTCTGGTGCTGGACGAGGCAGATGATTTGACTTTATTCGGCGTATTCGAACAACAACAACAACAACAACAACAAAAACAAGCAGGTACTACGCCTTCTGAAGCTTGTTACAGCCTAAATCGATTCATACCAAAATGTCTAGCCACAAGCGGCACCGGGACGGTACTCTGGACGAGCCGAGATCGACACATCGCCGGGAGCCTCGTAGCGCCTCAACAAGCAACCCATGTCATACAGATGACACCTGAAGAAGCTGGGGTATTATTGAGCACCGTCAGGGGCATGGCAGCAGAAGAAGGCGAGAATGGGAAAGAAGCAGAGCTTCTTACCGAGCTAGACCATCTGCCACTAGCTATCTCCCAAGCCGCAGCATATATGCGAAGAACGTCAACATCCATCCAAGAGTATCTTTCAAATATAAGGGGACTCAGGAAAAAGCGTTGGAAAATACTGGGCCGGTCAGAACATGATCTGCACCGACGAGAACAAGGATCAAACAGCTTTTTAGAGACGTGGAGCATCTCGATTGATTACTTACAAACGCAAAATAAGCTGATATGCGACATTATGCACTCTTTAGCATTTGTTGCCAATCAGAACATTCCCATCGAGCTCATCCATGAGGCAGCCCGTTTGTCTAACCCGCCTAAAGAAGGAGAAGATAACAACGAAGAATACCCGGACGATTTGGATGTCATAGAGGCTGTTACCCGGCTCTGTGAGTTCGAGTTTCTCAGCATTCGAGCCTCTCCTTCTGGGGTTCAAGCAAGGGTGTATGATATGCACAAGTTAGTGCAGGAGGCAGCCCGATACCGCTTGCAACAGAGTACAGACGGGACTAAATGTGAAGCTCACTTTGCGGAGACGGCCTTTCAGATAATAAACAATCTCTTTCCGACCTCCGACTATGAAGCCCAGGAGCGATATGAGCAGTATTTAGCACACGGGACGCAGGCAGGGGCATGGGCGGAGCTATATAATGGAGAATTGGAAGTTTCCCGGTTGTTGTTGAGAGTTTTCCAGTACCTAAAAACGCAATGGAGACATAGGGAGGCAGAGGTGGTTATCAAAAGGGTTATCAAGCTGCGCCAGAATACTCTCGGAGACAGACACTACGATACACTCGAAGCCATGTACTCCCTTGCGTTAATATTTATGGCTCAACGAAAGCTCACAGATGCTGAAAACCTCCTCTCGCGCATAATACACGCGTACGAAGAGAATATGGGTTTAACTCATCCAGAGATGCTGGAAGCCATAGATAACTATGCTAAAACCCTCGTAACACTTGGGAAAGAGCAACAGGCTAAGGCGATGCTACGGTACATTCTAGTATCAAAAATGGGAGAATTCGGTATGCCAAACGATATAACGCCGAACGACCTGTCCCACCTTGCTTTGGATCTACTGCGGCGAGAAAATCACCGGAAGCCGGAGTCTTGGGGCGATTCGTTATTAAATCCACAAATTGGGGCGCTAGATGCAAAGCAAACTGAGTTCCTGGAGGTTCTTCAACTTAAGAACGCACTTATTGTATCACGCTCTCTTTAGGAAAAGTATAAGGTGACTGAGGACATAGTGTGAAAGATATTGACTTTGGCCAAAGAACTAGGCAAGATGCATGAGGCTAGAATACAGCCTATATGTCACCTGACTGATGTGCTTATGATGCAAGGGAAGCTTGACGAGGCTGCAGACCAATATCGGAAGATATTAGTTATGTGCCAAGGGGTGCTAGGCAAGAGACATTTGACGAAAATGCATATTATGCTCCGCCTCGGTGAGCTGCTTCGTTTCCAAGGAAAATTTGAGGAGGCTGAAGAGATTCTCCGTCGAGTTCTAATGCTGTATACAGAAGCGGTGGGGAGAACACATACCCTGACAATTGGCTGCAAGAACGCTCTTTTCGACGTACTTATCGGTCAAGAGAAGTACCAAGAAGCAGCAGAGTTATTCCAGGAGTTCCAGTGAAAATAACAGGCGCCGGGGCCTATAGTGGGCGGTAGTCGATGATTGCAGAATCATACAATAAAGCCAGGGTTGAGATTATAGTGTTGCTTTCAATTATTGTCAGCTAGAAATCATCGAATTATAGCGATATCTGGACTCAAAATTTCCAGCCTATAAATAAAAGAGATTAGACCTCGCTTCCCATATCTCACATGGACGAACTGGGAACCGCTACAGTTCGAAATCTAAGGACGGAAGGAAGCATAGACAAGGTGATGAAACTCTCTGTTCTAACAAGCGAGGGATCGAGTTCGAACTACTCAGTACAGCACCCAGTACTGTTCACCTAAGGTGTCTACGTCAAATTGTAAAGGGTGACAACTAGGTTATGTCTTCACAAATGTTGCGATCGCGACGAGTTTCCGGCCTCTTCTCAACAGCTTGTTCAGCCCAATACATAATGAGCATCTCGTCTCTATTAATTATTCTGGCGATCTCCATAATGAGGCATTCTTCCATGAGTGGGAGGTTCTCTGCTAACTTTGTATCACTGGTATTCAAAACATAACTTCACATGATGGTTATATATCGCTCAGCCCCCCAGGAAAGTCCAACTACTCCCTCCCCATTATTTGTGAGTCGTGTCCCTAGACGCCTTTTCCATTTGCAAATTCATCCACTTATGATATGAATAAGAAAATCCCCTATTATACCTCGGATTTCTTTTCATCGTCTCTATCCGGCGTAATCCCCGAACCCACAGCTGTCGCGTCGGCATCGCTCCTATCACGACGGGGAGCCGCTACCTTGACATGGCCAAGCTCAATATCGCGAGCCAGCTGGTCGAGCCTACTAGTCTTCTTATGCGTCCTCCACGCAGGCAGTCCAGAGTCGAACACTTCGTCCATTTCCTCCAGGGTATATCCCTTCGTCTCAGGCGCCATTAGACTCATGTGGATGAAGGCGGCGCCGTTGAACGCGGCGAAGATCATGTACATTTTCCAATTGATCGACCATAGAAGCGGCGGTACGGCGAAGGCGAGGATCATGTTCCAGAACCAATTCGAGGCCGTGGACAGAGAGACGGCTTTCGCGCGCACCTTGCTTGGAAAGATCTCTGCCGGGTAGGTCCAGGACGTCGGGCCCCATGTAGTCGCGAATGTGGCGACGAAGAGATACGAGGCAGCTACGATTCCTTTCGACACGGCGGGCTTGTCTTTCACTATCCAGGTTATGTCCTTAGAGCCTGTGCCATCGTTGGGCTGGCCGTACACGGCTTGAAGACTCCCTTTATTAAACTCATTAGTAAAATCAATTGATACATGATTGGAACGGGATTTGACGGAACTTACCGGAAGTAAACAAGAATACCATCATGAGGAATGATCCAATGATCAAAGCAGGCCGCCGACCGAACTTATCAAGATACAAGATAGCCGGAAGAGTTAGCACCACGTTGATAACGTACTGGATCGACGCCGTCGTAAGTGGCGACGCGATCTGAGCACCCTCCATGATGTATACGATGTAGTACATCATGATATTCATTCCACACAACTGCACCAACATGTTAGCCCAAATAGAGGAAATGTGAGATGGCAATGCTTACCTGCGACCACGCCTGAATACTCATACCCAAAACAACACGTCTAAAGATACGCGGCTGGATAAGTGACTTGAAGCTCGAAGCAGCCTCTTCCCGTTCAAACCGCAGCGCCTCCTCAATCTCCTTGAACTGCGCCAAGACCTTCGGATGATCTCTATCGCCACCGCCATGCAGCAAAGCCAGGACGCGAATCGCTTCTTCCCAACGGTCTTTAGAGGCGAGCCAACGCGGACTGTAGGGGAAGAAGAATAGACCGAAGAAGAGGATGATGGCGGGGACCATCTGTATACCCCAGGGTATGCGGAATGCAGCCGGCGGTTGGTTCGGGTCCTCTGCACCGCCACCGACCTGTGCTGCGCCGTATTGAATGAAGTATTGGATCAGGATGCCCCATGTTATTGCCCATTGCTGCAGCGAGACGACACGACCACGAATTTCCTTGGGCGCAATCTCAGATTGATATACGGGGACCACGGAGGAGGCAATACCGACACAGAGGCCGGCGATGGCGCGGCCCGCGCAGAGCATACCGATATCCTGGGCGGCGCATTGGATACTACGAGTCAGACGTTAGTTATGGTCTCTCCTTGACTCCCTGTTTGTTGTATCACATCGCAGAAAGATGTATGATTATCAATTCGTTTCTATAAAAGTTGACTTACATAGACCCGATGACCCAAAGTACACACGAGACCTGGAGCGCAACCTTTCGAGAATACCGATCGGCGATGAAAGAACTAGCAAGCGAGCCTAGGACACAATATCATCAGCATTCCAATTTCAAAAACCTCTAATCTTCTACTTGAGAGAGTCCTAGGTTCCCACTCACCTACGAGCGATCCAGCGGGCATCGAGGCCGTGATGCCTCCCTGCCGGTAAGAGACAGGATTGCCAAAGTAATTCTTATAGGCTTCGGTGCCGAGGACACCGCTCATAGAGCTGATATCGAAGCCGAAAAGGCCGCCGCCTGCAAGAAAAGAGAAACATCAGCTCTGTTCAGCCATATCTGGTGCGCTACACCACGCGCATTCAGCGACGAGGTCCCCACGTCCATCAATCGCGGATTGGATAGCAACACAAGAGCAAGCGCGACGACTTACCAATGGCGGCAAAGCCGCAGATGAAGTAGACATTACTAGCCTGGTACATTGCGGCGAGCGAGGTTTCAGTCCAGAGGACAAGAGCGAAACATTGGGTTGCAAAAAGTATAAATTAAACTCGAAGAGAATATTCAAGGAAACGGGAAGGACACGCCCAAGCACACTGCGCGCACAAAGCTGTATATACTCAAACAGCTATTGTTAGTAAGTACGTAAGTACCAGGTAAATAAGCTCAAAAGGAAAAGGCAAAGGCAAATTATCTGCACGCAACACATGCGCGCTCATCCGGACCCGACGCAACGCACCACAATATCACGACGGCACACGACGCGGCACACCCCGCGGGAAGGGGGAACAGAAAAGAGAAAAGACCCGGCCGATAAAAAAGGTGAGCGAAGCAAACACTGTGTGACGAAGGCGAAGAGGAGGAGGGGGAAAGCGTCCGGGTCCTCTCCCCCATGCATGCATTCATCATTGCATCAATCAATCAATTCCATCCCAGCCATTCGGGAGCGCATGACCCAAATCTACTGGATAGATAGATGTGCATAACGCAATGGACGCAGAGAAAAGGAGGGGAACACAGCAGAAGAAATCCTGGGCTTCCCCTCTTCTCCCACCCCTCCTACTCTAAGTTCATATGGTTTTGCTTGTGAGAAGTGGTGTAAAGACAGACAGTTCAGTCCAATCCAGCTTCAGCCAAGGAAATTTCCAAAAAAGAGAGCTACGCGCACGGGACGGTAACACAACAGACGGTCGTGTACGTGCGAGCGGAGATTGGGTCACTGTGTGCAGCTACCTGTCAAGGCACCTAAATCAGACGAAGTAAGACCGAGACAAGACAAGACAAGAACAGGAGAGTATGCCATGTGGACAAGAATAAAATATGAAGTTCGTATTACTACGGCAAGGCGGTTAGGTTTCGGGAAAGGGTAAGGAAATCCGAATCAGATCAGATCAGCTACGTAGGTACCTGATTACGTGTGAAGATTGGCGTGTGTGAAGGTATCCGTATCATGACTCTCTTTCGACGTCTCGTGCACGACATCTTAGAGAGATACGTGCGTAGGAAAAAGGCGGTATCGCGGCGCACTACTAAGGACATGCTATATTTTATCAAGCCTCGTAGATATGACGAACAATGTAGCAACTTCATCTTGGCGGCCTGTCGCTTGCTCACTAGCGGTGTATAAACAGGGCACCATCCATGGCTCAATCGACCTCAATTGCAACCTCCGAATTCTGAAGGCAGGAGTCAAATACAAGCTTAAGCCTCGTATTGCACGAGGTATCATGACAGACAAACAGCAAGTTCGCCCGTCGAGAGCTAGCTAACGTAGTAGATACCTAGGTAGGTAAACTGCCCGGAGCCGGCCAATATGATCGCGCCCGGTTGAAAGCGGCAGTCTGCATATAGTAGTGCCACATCTCGCGATAGCTAGCAAAACAAGGTCATCAACCATCCTCATTGGCCTAGACTGCATATAGCACCAATTGTGTAACCCGAGAACCATGTGGCATGTGGTCCTCATGGTATAAGGAGAAAATTTCGGGTTGCCAATCCGCAGTCAAAGGACGATATTCAATGTTACCCGCTGCCTGTATCGCATCACAGGATGTTGATTGATATGGCAAGCTTGTATTGCCTTGCTGGGGTTGTAAGTTACTTACGCATAGTAGACCTGTGCTAATGGCCTGTAACGTGACGTCTGGCGAAAACATCGTCGCCCCGAAAGGGGTTTTCGTTGGCAACCAGGCCATCTCGACCGTAGCTTAGCTAAGTCCAGTCCGGACGGCGTCGGGCAGCCGTATTGCTTACGTACGCTTAACTTCAATCGGGCTTTCGTCACCCGTTAAAAAATAGATAACATTCAAACGTGACAGGTAAGCTAAAACAATTAGACAAGAGGAGGCAGCGTTTGAAGTAATCAGTGCTCGGCCGGCGCAAGACGCGAAGCTAAATCGTGGCTAATCGGGACCGGCCTAGCTACCGTGACGTAAAAATTATTGAGGCGGCCGAGTAAGTGTCGAAAGCACTTACACGTAACAGATTAATGGTAGCGGTAACAGAATCTGACGACAGACCAAGGAAAAAGACCAATCCAAAAGACGGGTAACAAAAGCCCCTCTTGGCAATTTCTGTTACTGTTACCGCTATCCTGTTACCAGTGATAGAGTCCACGGCTTCATCTGTAAGTGAGTGCATAGAACATCAATTCGTATATATAAAGTCGACAGCTACTATGATTCTTCATAAACTTGGTTCTCATAAGCTCATAATTCAAAGGGATAATCCAAAATTGCAATATTACTCTCATTGACCACGAAACCAGCACGCAAAATGGCCACTATGGTAGTCGGCATCGCAGGCATAACCGGCAAATTCGCCAACTTCATCCTGAACAACCTCCTATCCAAACCGAACGTCACCACCAGAGGTTACTGCCGCAACGCATCCAAGCTCCGCTCAGACATAATCTCATCCCCGCGCGTAAGCATCGTCGAAGGCGATTCCTCGGATATCAAGGCAACCCACCGCTTCGTCAGGGGCTGCGACGTCATATATGCTGCTATCTAGGGGATAAAAATCTCATGACCGAAGGACAGAAACTCCTCATCGACGCATGCGAGGCAGAGGAGGTCGGGCGGTACATCGCTAGCGACTACTGCCTCGATTACACAAGACTCGAATACGGGTAGCATCCTGCGAAGGATCTAATGAAACACGTTAAAGCGCACCTAGACGCTAAGACGCACGTAAAAGGCGTGCATATACCCATCGAGGTCTTCATAAAGACGTTTCGGAGTCCATAATTTGGTATTTTGACGCGGAAGAGGGAGAGTGCAAGTTCTCGTATTATGGGACCGGGGATGAGATCTGGGAGTCTACGACATATGGCACGGCGGCGGAGTATACTGCGGCCGTGGCCCTCGATCGTTCTGCAACTGGAATATTCCATTGTCAGTCTTATCTGTCTGTCTTCCAAGTATGTTCTTTATTGCTAACATTATCTCAATCATCGGAGACCGTAAGAATATCCATCAAATCGCAGACGAGTTTACCCAAATGTACGGTAAAAAGCCACAACTCGAGCGCCGGGGTTCACTTGAAGACCTCTACAACACCATGCAGGAGATCCATAACAAAGATCAGTCCAACATGTATAGTTATGTCGCATTGTATGTGTATCCCCTATCCAGAGTACACGTTCGATGAATACTTGTTCCACTACAAGACAAAATTCAATTTAGACACAATCTCTATATCAATCTCGAGATGCCGGAGCCAATAGTTCAGCGTTCCTTCTCGGCGAAATATGCAAGCACCTCCGTACCCTACCTAAGCTTCCAGCCATTGATTTGTTTGATTCGCTATAATTCCTAACCATGCAAGCTCCCCGTGCAAGCCCTCCGAGAAAGCGCCCGCAAGCAGCATACCCAGTGCTGTAGGTACTGTAGGTAGGTAGGTAACCGAACGAATCAATTGAATCAACCGCGGCCGAAAGCTACTGCAAACCACGAGATTGAAGAAAGAAACCGGGATACGGTAGTCAGCCCACCATCTTCCCGGGCCTCGCCAATAGCCGCCAACTTCCTTCCCCGCACCCGCATCTGCATGCGAGCATGCTTGGTTGCGGTCCTACCTCTTGCCTAGCGACTACTACTACTATAGGAGATTAGTGAGGATAAAGGTGTTGTATTGGGTTAAGTTTCTAGGTTACCTAGTGGTGCAGGGGGAACCTATAACTCTCGGCCCTGACAACAAAACGGAAGAAGCCGTGCTCAAAAGAAACACCGTGACACTACCCCTTGGACGCTGACTAACACGCTACGTTACGTGAGCGACCGATCACCCACTCACTCACACACAACGACAGCATGACGACAATGCTTCTGAATACCTCCTCGTATATCACTCCCATGCCATGAGAGCAAGTATCACGCGTCCATCACATGACCCAAGTGGCTCAAGGGACTTGAGCGCCTCAAGCAACTCAAGCAACTCAAGCAAGACACAGCACACCACCCCAACCATCCCACTTCCTCTTTCCTCTCCGGTGCCAGACGCGCAGTCAAGCAACAGGTGAGAAAATGTGGGTGCCAAGCACCCAGTTCTGAAAGCCGCGATACAAAGTCAATTTTGATCAACTTCGTCTCGCATCTTCAAGACTTTGCATTTCAAATCAGTTAATTTCGTTTTGAATGTAAAGCTTTTCATTGCCCCTGTGAGAAGTCAGCATAGCAGGCAGCCCCCGCTCCCAGCAATGAATAGCAGCTAGGTAAGTAGTTTCTGCGCCCTGGGAACCAATAAAGGTTGTAATGTAATCAGTATTGTCACAACACAGTTATGACTTGAGCCACTGTGGGTAATATAATAAGAATGAAAGAGCTGTGGGGAAAAAAGCTTGATGATATTCTCCCCCCTGCCACTTGGCTATGGATCTGCACCGGCTGGATCTCATGTGAAAAATGGCGAGGGGGGTGTGTTGAGAGATGGGGTAGGGCTGCACGACGTTGGTCCGCACGCACACCCACCGTACTATACTACATATCGCCATAACTGAGGCTCAAAAAATGGAGGAAATAAGCAATCAGCAAAGAAGGGTATCTCGATGAACGTTAGTTGAAGACGCCTGGATCCGTTGCTTCGATTGAACATTTCGGTAACCGCCCGACCTTCTACCAAATATCACCCCAATTTTTCGTTCTATAAAGTCCTGTTGTCTGTAACGCCGTATCGTCGTCTCGTGTTCTTTACCGCTCATATACATTTGGCAGAGATATCGTTTCCATCGGGTATTTCCTATGCGAGATTAGGCAAGGTATCGTCGGCAATATGATTGTCGCTTTCGCATACCCGTGTTGCGTTGGAGCTGATCATAATCATGGGTTACCATTGAACACGGCGAGGGCCGTTAGCCGTTTTCGCCGCGTTGTTAACCTGTACCGTTCCAAGGTCTAGCCCTTCCAACCATTTCCGTTGCAATTCGAATTGTGAGTAATTTCCGGCAAAGAGAGGATATAATAAAGTGTTCTTGACTGGATCTGGGGAGGCTGGATGGTCTTCTCGAGAAAACTCCATCATTCTCTTTTGAATAGTTTGATAGGCATCCGCAAAGGACCTTTTGATCGCACTATAATTCGAGGAGCCACCCGCGATATCGTTCTCGGGGTTATTGGGGTCAATGATGGAAAGCCGGTCCAGGTTACGGTAGACGAGACTACTTGCTTTGGCCTGTATCTTGGCATCAGCACACCAAACATGGCAACTCTGGTATAATACTCACCTTAGGAATAAGCCCCGGTGGGTTCATACGGATGGCAACGATCTCATATTCGAATTTATTGCCAAAGAGGTCCAGGAACGTCATAAGCACTTGGCCTAGATGGTCATCCGTCATTGAACCACTCTGAATCTCGGGCATCATCTGCAGTACGTGGACAACCATGCATATGACGGTAAAGCCACCAATTCCACCATTCACAGGTTCATTGAGACCGCGCATAAGCAGGAAGTGCTTGATAATGGCCACAATAGGAGGCATGGCGGGGTATTGCCTTTTCCACTCACGAAAAGTATCGATGGCCTTGAAACCATCCAGCTTCTCAAATGAGATATCCACCTTCAAGCCAGTGCGTTCGTCAGTATACTTGAGAAGAGGTACCTTTGCCCTAGAAATGACCTCGACCGCATTCTGATAGGGAACCCTGTGAAACTCGAGGTGAGATCGCATATGGAAGAGAAATTTCTTCTTATCATACAAAGGATACTTTCCATCGATGAAATCTTGGGAGCAGATGGCAATATCCATGTCGGCAGTTGGCAAGTAAAGACCCGACATGAATGAGCCGAAAGGTAGAATTCTGGCATTTTTCCACCTCCTCTGAACGACGGATTCGAGTTTTGATATTAGCTCTTGGCGGAGCTTCTCTTCGAAGTCGCGAGGCCTGACGTAGGCGTAGAAATCTTTGATCTCCAAGTGTAGCCTAGAACTGTCAGGGATAGAACCAGGTACGATGAGGGACAGCGAATGCGACATGGGCATGTTTTTTTTTCCGCCACCTGTCATAATTGCGTGGGACATAGACTTACCGAGTGCCCATGTCAAGCTCACTAGAATGATCGTTCAAAGCCCAAGGACATGGGTCCTCACCAGCTGCAGGCCGCCAAACAGGCATGATTGAACCTCCAGGAGCCATCTTGCCTCCAGGCTTTTTCACATTCAGCAGAGCGTGTGGAGGTTTGATTTCATCATCGATGGTTCGTTTGCGACTGCCTAGGGAAGCCGAAGCGGTGAGGTCTACAGGCGCAACCTGATTGTTGGCACGTTTGGCGGTGTTTGCAGAGAGGGTAGGAGGTTCCGTGGGCTGCATCTTGTCTGTGCGCTGCGAAGAAACAGGTGGCGGCGGCTTGGGTGGAAGTGTCGACGGTGCGGATGCAGGATTACGTGGGCCTGCAGGAGGAGCGTTAGGCTGCTGGTTTTGCGATGCCCCATTCAATGTCTGATCTGCCGCATCGTCGTCCGAGAAGTCGCACGAGATGAAGTCGGCGGCTTCGGAAGGCGCAACCGGTTTTTTTGCCTCGGCCTCAACTCGCGCTTTCCTAATCAGCTGCACAACATCCTTCTTGCGGGTGCTTTCTGGAGGTGGCAGGGCAGTATAGGGGTCAGGGTTGGACCATTTAGGTACATCTGCTGAGGTGTTGCGGGTAGTGGCGGGTACATCGGTACGAGTCCGCTTAGCTGGACGGTCTGCTGCATTGGAGTCAGAATCGTCGTCGTCGTCGCCGTTGTCCGAGATGTCCATGTCAATCTCGTCACTATCGGAAAGCTCATCAATGTCTCGGTACGTCGGGCGAACAGCCGTGTCGCCTAGCATCAGTTCTCCCTGATCATCAAATCGCTTCGAGAGCAGCAAGCGATCGGCCGCCTTTTCCTTTTCGCGGCGCTGATAAGGACCATTGCGGCGCGGTCGATCCCGGTTCCGGCGGGAATCGTTGTAGCGAGGGGCATAGGAATCGGGACCTCTATCGTCGCGACTGCGGGTAATCAAAGTTAGCTAGCTTCATCATTAGACAGAGTAGGTTGTGTCATACCGTGGATAATAGGGCGCGCCATTAGTGGATATGCCAGCTGGCGCCTCTTGACGGAAGGTGAACTCAGAACTCGGTGGCCGGTATTCGTCGCGCGAGTTGCGATAGTCGCGGGAATCCCGTGAGTCTCTTGGATCTCTGTAGGAGTTTCGAGGTTGACGCAAATCTGAATAAGGGCCGCGAAATCTGTGGCCGTCATTCTGATCGTGACCGTAGTAGTTGCCACGGTCATCGCGCCTATCCCATTGCTGAGCAGAAGACGGGGGAGGAGGGTGAGGAGGAAGAGTAGAAGGCGGCGGTGGCGGTGGATAGTGATCGTATCGGTCATAACCTGGAGGAGGAGGATGTCGATGCAAGGGAGGAGGTGGTGGGGGAGGGCCAGCCGATGACGAATATCGATTGTCCCTATACATCTTGTATCACGGTGGACCGCGACGCGATGGTCGAAGGGTTGCTACAAATCTAGGTACGGACTTGAACTGGGATGGGATGGGAAGGACTTGGTTGTAGTTTACGGTAGTACAAAAATCGCGGGCCAAAAGTGCACCGACCAAAAAAATGATGGATGAAAGAAATGCGATGTGATGTGTCAGTTTGGATTGGCTGGGGTTTTGGAGGTGCGAGTTGCGCGGGTGGAAAATAAATGGAAATTCGTCAAGTCACGGTGAAACCTGCGGGATGCGGCATATACGTACCACAGTACCACATGCCACGGCCCCACCCATTCCGGTTAAAGAGCTTACGCTAAGCTAAAAGCGGTATATGTAATCAGCGACGTAATTGGGCCGTCCATAGGCACCTTAACGGTTACTTACTGTAGGTACCTAGGTACTCACTAATGGCAGTCAGGTCAATAGCATGAGAAAACCATGATCGAAGATGTGTGATAACAGTGTTCTGTATCGGCATATTAATTATCCTGGATGAGACTTTTGGGCTCTCTTCATGGTATCGACGAATCTTCGATGTGTTTAGTATATGATCTCTGCTGTGAATAATGAGTACTTAGGTGCTTTTCTCGTGAAGCATTTCATGAGATTAATGAGATGAGATGAGATGAAGCTTACGTGATCTTAGAAACCAGAAACTACATTAAAGGGGTATGTAAGCGATTTAGCTATTAATACGGTATCGACTCTCACCGGCGGCAATATATTCATCGCTTCACGGCTTATATCGATGATACTAGTCTCACTTATGGGTATGATAAGTAGATACACGCAGAGGTATGTAACAGGATAGAAACACAGCACTTGCGTAGGTATCTAGGGAGTGCGGACTATGGCGAGGAGCAGCAAGCCAAACCATAACATCCTAAATGACTGCGAAGTCGCACTACTACTCTACTCGGGAGTTGAGGAAAATATTAGTTATCCACCTTCACTGTGAACAGGAAATGTTAAAGTCTTTCCTCGAAATCGAAAAACGGTCAGAAAGGCCAATGTAGGGGAGATCTCATGTGTATTAGGTACCTACTACAAGATGCAGAGATATCAACGCGTTCAGAATGGGCTACCGCGATTATCATTTGTATACAACAACAGACACCCTAGCAACTACGAAAAACAAGCAACAGCACTCAGAAAATAACATCGCGTACTCCGGAAAACACGCTGACCTGCTCAGTGAATCTCTATAAATACTCTAGCGTCAGCTGAAGCACTCAGTTCTTCTCTTTCTCTCTTTCATCCATCCACACATCCCTAAGGCACATGATCTCAGTGGTCATACTCTCAACTTAGGATACTGACTCAATCCAAGCATCCAAACTGAGCAGTCCATTGAGGCAGCAAAGCCCTACTTAGATTCATTACTCGGCTTGGAAGCCTTCGCAGCTGCCATGGCTCACCAGCCCACTCTCAATTATCCTTTATCTCCGGTGATGGAGCGGTCACAGCTTGACCCGTCTGCATCAGACGCCGCCGCGGACCCCTTCTTGTCTCGGGAGGAGGATTACCACGACGTCTCAGTTCCCATCACCACGACCATGTCCCATAACCCCCCTCGGGCGCAACTCAACATCACTATTCGTCTCCCTCCTCGGTGGAGGGAAAAACGTGTTGTCTCAGACGTCTCATTGAACAACCCCACGATGACACGCCAGGAAGACCCAGAGC
Source organism: Xylaria sp. MSU_SB201401 (assembly GCA_002288965.1). Classification (NCBI taxonomy): domain Eukaryota; kingdom Fungi; phylum Ascomycota; class Sordariomycetes; order Xylariales; family Xylariaceae; genus Xylaria; species Xylaria sp. MSU_SB201401. Next base: position 23,512 of record NPFG01000031.1, read on the forward strand.
AGTCTCAAAGAATCTTCGATCTTGCCTCGAACAACAACCTCAGATCCCCCCCTCGCCCCGTATACGAAATAATCCAGGACTTCGTCACCTTGATCACCGTACCAAAGTGCAAGCTCATCCTGCGCGAGCTGATCCTCAAAGCCTGCCTGAAACTAGTATCTCGAACGCACTGCTCGATCCCCTTTGACCCAACCGCAACCGAGATCCGTGAGCGCATCTTCCCTCTGCCCACAGCCACAGAGAAGGACATGATAGACGCAACAATCAATACCATGATCGCGGCCTGGGCAGAAGTCTACCGTGAGACGATTCGAGAGCTCTGGGAGCGGGCCCAAGAAGACCTCCTCGAGCAAGCGAGACAAGTCAGCGAGTCCATCAAACAAGGCATTCTCATCACCGTGCAGCTCGCGATCCACATCTTCAAAGTCCGCGAGGAAGCACCATCACGATCGCGCTCATCTTCCCCATCTCCATCCTCATCACCAGAACACCAACACGTAGAACGTCCACAGACGCCCCAGCGAATCCCGCGCGTCCGGCGAACCCGGTATACCACCCGAACACCTACCGGCCCGGGAAACTACGTCAGACGGATCCGGTCCGCCAACAACACGCCTGACCGGAATATGTTGACCGTGCCACCCCGGACGCCTACAAGATCACCCCGGCGCCGCGTTGTGCCAGCTACCGAGAGACCTCAGAGATATCGACTGTACGCTGATACATATCGCCCCGACTACTCAATGCCGCCGCCCCAGTTCAAGATAAAGCGCGAGATTCCGTAGCGGGCCACATCGCTATTTAGCCGGCGGGTAGAGTGCTGTACGAATCACTGCGCAGTTAGCTACCAGCCTAGGGTGGTATCTAGGTACTAGTCAGTAGCTACGCCCTGTTTTAGCTGTGGTTTCGTTTGATGCGAAAAAGGCACTGAAATATACCAGTCTCGGTCTTGGGTTAGTGAAGGGGAGAATGTATGAGTATAGAGGCATCATTGGACGATCTAGCATTTGGATGGAGGGAGTTTGCGTCATAAGCTCTGTACGGTTATAGAGGCGTTTTTTCTGGGCGGCTAATATGCCGACTGGTTGTAGGGAGTACCGAGAGATGCATGATAAGATCTGCATGTCTGACCATGTACACTTCATAGACAGGTACTGGCTGGATGATGTCTTATACTTTTAGGTAGATAAGATGCATGACTACACCGTCCTAGACTGCTCAGGGCAAAGAAGCCTCGTGAACCATTCCACATACCAAAGTGATCATCAGGTAGCATTGACAGCCTATAAGCCCATAAAGGCTGCGCCTCGAGCATAATCCCTTATTAGGATAACCTATTGCCCCAACATCGTAACCCAAAGGCTCATCATAGCTCGTCATGCTTTTCTCCCGTAGCTGTCTTCGCTGACGCTTTATCACTCGTATTACTGCAATATTTCAGTCAGCATGACTACAACCAATCAAATTCAAACAGCAACTTGAACAACCGTTGCACTTACCGGAACAATGGCCCATACCCAGTCCCCTCGCCGCGAATAACATCCACCTCCTTAGCATTCCCATAATACGATCTTCCCTCCGCCCCAAAGAACGTCCCAGTGAGCACCGGCTCCGGTCTCTTTAGCGCCTTCCCGCGGATCCTCTCAGCGCTCTCTAAAAAGCTCTCCACGAGCTCCGGATACTTCGCATACGTCAACTTCCCGTCGCGCTTGCGGAACTGCCCGTCGACGAGGACGTGCTCGATATCCCCGACATTAGCGTGCAGGATCACGGCGGCCACGGGGTCCGCCCAGCCGAGTAAGCTCGGCGACCGCCCGTCGAAGACGACTAGGTCGGCCTTGGCGCCGACGCGGATCACGCCGAGGTCGGGGCGGCGCAGCGCGAGGCCGCCTTGTCGGGTTGCGAGGAGGAAGGCTTGGTTCGCGGACACTTTAGGTAAAGGTTAGTTGCAAATATTGTGGAAAAGATGCAAAATACGGATAGATGTACTTACTAGGATTCTTCGCAGGGATATCCCAATGATTCATCACCTCATCGAACAGCCTCGACCGCGTGCGCTGCAGCCACAAGCGCGCCTGCGTGATGATGTCCGTGGAGAAAGTGAGGTGGGTATCGACGCCAAGGGCGGCCTGGTCGAGGATATGGTGCGAGTAGGTGTGGCCGTGGCCGTAGTGCATCTCCGACTCGGGGGTGATGGAGAGGAACTGATTCGTGGAGCGCAGGAGGTCGGCCGAGGCCGCCGTGAGGCCCGGCCCGTGTGAGAACACGACAGCCGTGCTTGTGTTTAGAACGCCGTATGAGTGCACTAGTTGCGGCGAGCTGTCAACTATTATGAAAGTTCACCTGTCAGCTATCATACGTGGTTTCTCGAGAGGGGAATGAGTGGGGGGGCGAGTGAGAGACTTACTTGGCCAGACACCACCGAGCCAATGGATTGTCAAAACAGGTGGTTTCGCATCCCTTTGAAATATGGTTAGCTACGCGGAAAAACCAAGGGGTTGTAAACGGAATACGAGATCGATGTATCGACATACTTGATCAGCTGAGCCACAGCCTTCGTGTTCTCAGGCGCGCCAACATCCCAACCATCATACGCAATACCAAGTGTGACACGGTCATCAGGGAAAGACCTCTTGTTCCACTTCTTCCAGTCTTTAATCTGGTCTGTAAACGGGTAAGCAGGCGTGGGGTCAATCGCCGGGGCCCAAACGACGCGGGCGCCGCTCTCAATCGAGGCCTCGAGGCCGGCCTCGGCTCGATCCGACGACCACATAGTATGAGCATGGTCCAGCGTCATCGTCACGCCAGCAATTGATAGCTTCGAGCAGTCCAGCGAGCTGGCCGTCGTATACATCTTCGGCCGCGAAGAGATGGCCAGCGGCAGGGCTAGACCATGTGTGGAAGTAGTCCGCCAGCGTCGTGTTTGAGCCCAGCGTCTTGAATGCCGTCTGCCATCCATGGCGATGTGTGTCGATAAACCCTGGGGAGATGATCTTGTGCTTGCAATCCACGACCTCGGTATCATCCGGTATATCTTTGGGATGTGCCTCGTCATAGAGACCAACAATGCGGTCATCCGTGACGAGCAGGGCGCCGTCCCGTATGACGCTCAGGGACTTACTGGCTTCATCAAAAGCGATGATGGTACCGCCCGAAAGCAGCACGGAAGCAGAGAGGGCTGTGCCCACGCAGCCGGCAAGAGAGGCAAACAGAGTTGATCGCATGATGTCAAATAAGTTAAAGCTGAGGCACTCGCTCTAATGCTTAAGCAAGAAGGGCGATCATGAACAAAGGCCGTCGCTCTTATGTAAATCTCACACCGCCGTCAGCGACGGCGATTGTTCTAAGTCCGCGTTGTGAGCCTACTGCTGTGCGACAACCAACGACCTCATGAAACCCCCCTGCTTTCTGCGCCCAAGGCGCATTGTTCATCATCACTAATGACGTCCGGTTCGGGGTTTAGCCACGCGTAAAACGAGCCGTGAGGGGCGCCGGAGCCGCGACGCACGTGCGGAACCTATCAGAACGGCCCAATCCGCCCAGACAGTTCGTTCCCCAGTCTTGTCGTCTCCAAAACATCAGATGCACTGTAACGCCGGTGGAGTGATGCCATCTTGCCGGTTAACTGTTTGTTGCCGACTGAGAGACTGGTTCGCCGGCATTTGTTCACCAAAATATCGGTACCTGGCTCTGAAATGATTCGCAATCTAGATCTACTGTAGATCCTCGCATGTGTTCTATCCAGGGTAGCAGACTTCTCAGCACACACAATCAGAGTCCGCACGACGGCCGCATTTCTTCTCGTCTCTCAATGAGGGGTAGCGGTATCAGAAGTCAAGTCACATCCGAAAGGAAAAGTTCATTACATGATCCCTTTTTTGCATTTGTCTGCAAAGAGATACATCGGGCTCAACACTTGCTGGTATAAGCCTATCAGAGCTAAAGGTTCGTAAGCGACTCATGTCAATTACTACTGAATAGGGTACTCCGTACTCCGTAGAATGCGTCAGAATCACTTTTTTTCACGCTCCTCTAAAGGCGTGTCATCACGGACATCCTGGTCCTCTTGGTCAAAAGCCTGGAGGAATGTCCAGTTAGAGTGCCCGTAAGTGAGCTAATTTGCGAAACTGTGTTAAATCCGGCCCTACTTAGAATTCGGAGACGAGCGCGGTTTACTATCCGTAATTGGCCGGTGCTTAAATCCGGTTGCAAGGGAGAGCAAAACCTGATGTCTTAAACAGAATCATTCTCACGAGTAGACATGCATCGACGATACAATGACAAGCAAACAACGCGTTATCAAAAGACGTTGATAAAAATCAAAGGCAGACCACTAGTAAACCCCGTGTCTCTTGAGTAGGTATGTTCATATGCTTCTCGAACCAACGGGCGCTGAGTCCATCAGCAGCCGCTTTCCCTAAGTAAATTTCGGATATCTGTGTATTGCTTTGCATGTTCCCGGAGAAGAGCAACAACAGCCCAGTGACGGTACTCCTCAGCGCATTCGATCGCACCATCATAGCCACTTTCTCCCCTCTTCGCACTCAAAGCCCCCAGATCAAGAAGGAATTTTGCCATATCTAGTCTTCCGCGCGCAACAGCACAATCTAAAGCGCTCCTATTGGATATTTCGCCAGGCGGCGCATTTACGTCAGCACCGTGATCGAGGAGTATCGTGGCTATTCTGAGGTTACCCGCGGAGGCAGCGGCCTGCAAAGCAGTGTAGCCGCATGGAGCAGCTGGCGCGTTTACTTCGGCGCCATTGTCAATTAAAAATTTAACTAATGCCACTGTAGTGTCGTCCTGGCTAAAGAGAGGTATCGGAAGACAGGCAGCTTGCAGAGCAGTCCTACCAATCTGCCCTTTGCCAGGCAGATTGATCACCGCACCCTTGTCGACGAGGCGTCGGACTAGCACCAGATCATCAACTGAAGCTGCTGCCTGGAGAGCTGTTATGTGGAATGGGAATGCCGCATCTAGTACGTCCTCCGGTCCTCTGTCATGGCCTGAATATGCGTTTAGATCGACACCACTATCAATCACACTGTGAATCAAATCTAATGGTGCCTTATGATAAATCAGATGTCCGAGCACGCCACCGCGAATGATAGGAACGCCTCTTTTGAGAAGGAACTTGAAAAGCGGCAGGCCACAGTCAAGCGTTTTGTCACTAGCGTGGCTGCAACTCGGGTGATCTTGAAAGCACTCTTCAAACAAACAGGGCTGAGAGGGCAATGGATCGCGGAATCCACCTTGAGTCTCAAGAAGATATGATACTATGTCAACGATATCTGACCGATGCTTCCCCGTCTTAACTGCGTGTATTAAAAGACTGTTAGGTTGCGAGCTCCCCGGTTGCGGGCATAGGGAAGCACCTCGGCCCACCAGGTACTTGAACATTGAAACAGAAAAGCTATTGCCAAGATCTCCTTTCCGATTCCATACACCAAAGTATAATGTGTGTACTGAAAAAGATCTTTGCAGTATGTGTGAGTAATTGGTGATTTTTTTAAAGAAGCCGCCGACAACAGTAGTGAGCTTTCCACGAAGGAGAATGCTAGCATTGATATCCACTCCAGCCTCTAACAACCAGTTTATTGCCTCATAATTGTTGAATAGAGCAGCCATAAAGATTGCTGGAGTCCCATAGATCGCAAAATCAGCCTCGAACTCAGAAAGGAGTCTCAGAATGGAGGTCCCTTGTTCTTCCACGGCGACTGCTATTACATCCGCGTCTATCGTTGCCCCGTGTCTGAGCAGCCGGCGCAGAATGCTGAGAGTCTCTGGTTTGATACTATCTTGCTTGATCGCAGCCACGAAACGCTGCAGAGGGAGCGAAAGGTCTAAGTCTTCTGGAAACCCTCCGAAGCCAACACCATGTTCTAGTAGCGTATGTGCAACAACGAGATTAAAGGTCCAAATAAATTGCTCGATGAAGATCATCTCGAGCAAGCCTCGGTACTCCGGCGTCTGGGCACTGAAAGAGTCAAGGTATCGGCTCAAGTGGGCCCTCCCCCTTTCCGCAGCAAGGTATACACCTGATCGCGTGAGGTGCGTGGTGCCTTGATTGCTATAGTGATGAAGGTATTGGAATATGTCTCTGTTGAGGCTGTAAATGGCGTCTAGAACTCTAGGCCGTAAATGATGCGGAGTTCTGAGAAACACGTAGAGATCTGTTACTAACATCGCCTCTCGGAACCTGTCATCATAGTCCCAAATAAATATGTCTCTGCTACCAGCAGACATCTCTTGTATGAACCGATCATTAAGCCAGGAAGGGGTCAGAGAATCGACATTCAACCCAAATTCAACCAAGATATCGAACATTTGTCGAACTGTTTCAATATCAAACCTGAATGGTATATGCGTCCAGGTCATACCGTGATTAACGTATACACCCCCTGGAATTACGAATAGAGCATGAAAAAACAGGCATGTTACCTGGTTTTTTGGGCACTCCAAAACTTGAGTAGCCAGTACGTGAGTGTTGGGTTGATTCAAAGATAAGTGTCTGTCGCAATTGTGACTAAGTGGCAGGGGATAATTTTGGGCAATATGTCTTATGAATAATCGTACTGTGGAATCCTACCATATAAAAAAGTGTTAGTCCAGGTCCCTATTATATATTTTCTAGAACTCCACCGATCGTGATGGTCATGTTTTAGAAACAATGGTTCACCTACTGTGGGAATTGTTAGCTCTAGAAGGTAAAAGATATTTCTGCGACGATTGGGTTTCACAACCGGCACAGGAGGTTTTTATACATACCATATCCAGCTGAAACTGCGACAAAGATCGAAGAATCATGACGTGCATGTTCCCATTTAAGCTTGTCACTAAGACCATCAACGACCATCTGTGGCACATCAAAGTGTCCTAGGAATGTCGCTTTATCCATCTCTAGTAAGAGCTCACATGAGCGGAGGCAATTCAGTGCCGCGGCATAGAATAGAAATCGGGGCAGTTCGGGGACGAGCCAGTCCGGGTGATCATGCGCAGCAGCGGTAATTATTGCTTCGAGGTTATCTCTGCGTTCGCGGAAAAACAGGTATCGTAGTAATTTACCAAACACCACCTGGATGGTACGAGATTTGGTTGCCAAGAGTGAATTGAGCATGCTAATAGGAAAGGACGCGAAGAGATTGTCAAAGCAGCTAATCTCGTCAGACCTATTTAGATGATTGTTCGACAGGACATAAATAATTTCAAATAAATAGCTGTGTGTGGTATCCAGTCGTTGTATCTGTCGTGTTGAGACTTTTGGGGCAAGTCCATTGGCATAGTTTCCAACTTTGTGACCTGCCAATTGTGAATTGGGTCTCATATGTGAGCGATCATAAGTCGAGGTACAAAAGATGGGCACAAGCTCTATAATGACGAGGTCAGCTCAAGCTACGCAGACAAAGAAATCATGTCGGCATGGTGAATCTTTGAACGTACTGGATAGTTCTTGCTTGTAGGTAAATGAAGGTGTGTGTTGGAGCAAAATTTCATGAAAAGAGAGGTCCGCACTAGGTTCGCTCATTGGGTTCATCATAGCTGATGGTATAGTCAACGTGTGTAGTAGCGGACGAGTGGTCTGCCGTAGCGCACTCGGCAAGATCTGCGAGGCGACGAGATTACAAGAGCCTCGGTCGTCTTCATGTCGAAAAGTGGAGGGTAGCGGCGGTGATTGTCTTCCTGGGGAAGGTGTGCGTACCACCACATCTCGGGGAAGTCTGCTTCCTTGATCTGCTCGACCTTAATATGAATCTTAGCGATGATTTGACGACACTTGAGTTTCAGGTCATCCTACCACTATAAGCTGACCTAGCCCCTGAGCGTCTAATTTCCTTCCAAGCGTTGGCCGAAGATAGCTTCGTTCCACAAAGATATACAGCGCTAGCCCTGTCTCCTCTTCTTTGCAGTTCCTCATAAACAGCATGCCAATCAGTCTTCTTCAATTTCTTGCGAAGACCAATAAGACGAAGCTTTGATTCGTAGGTAGACAAGCTATAACAGTTAGCATATAACTGCTATGAGGCAATTGGGGAAACCCTACGGCGTCGTAGGAAAGTCGTAATCCCTTTCCATTATAGTTTTAATGTCTACAAGCCTTTTTCTCTCTGCTTGGTACAGCTGGCGTAGTATCGGTCTATGCCGTTCCCATATATCCCCTCCGTGCCTCGTCGGCAGTGCGGAAGAGGACATCTCCGCTGTAGCTAACTAAGGGGAAAGTACTTTTCTATCGCAAAGAGTGAGCGTAGTACGTGGAGATTTAATGATGTCTAGAGCCTATTACTCCGCGAGGACGGGCTTGGACCGTGACTTATATGGAGAGTTCCGGGTGCAGTGTGCGAGGCTGCGGGTCGACCTCACGACTCAGAGTATGATGGAAGGGAGTCCCCCTGTCAACGAGCATCTAAACATGGGGTATATCTCGAAACCTGCTTACTTGTTGCACCAAAGTGCACTTCCTATGGTATCCCGGTATCGGCGGATGCATGTGCAGGAAGAAGGACGCCTCGGTAAGCTCAAGGAGGGTGTCACTTTGGCATATCAATCCAATCATGTCGATACGGGCATTGTTGAGCCGAGCACTGGACGTTTTCTGCTGACGTGGTTTTGGACAGACGTTTAGCCCCCACCACATGTACGGGCAGGCATTTCATAGCTGTCCATTATCGGATCCTACCTTTACCTAGTTTCAATCTGACTGATTCGGTGACGGGCTGACAAGAATAGTTCTGCTGAACGCGCAGCGAATGAACACTGGAACTTGTTAGAGGTGGATGGCGACGACGATGAACGTATTCACTAAAGTCTCAGGCAAACGCGATATTTTGCGAACGAACTCAAAAACAACCACCGCAAGCTATAATTGAATGTCCATAGCGCCACTAAAGTGTGTCCTAAAGTGCAATGCTTGGTGGTGAGTACGTTGGCGCGGGGAAGAGGTAATGGGATGAAAACGCAATAGAAGAGGACGGCGTTGGAGCAAGAGCATGCGCTGACTGACTGACTGGATCACCCTACCTACCCTACCTCCTGTGCTATTCGCAACTTCCAACTCCCGTTTGTAACTTTTGTTCGCACCTACAGCGTCAGTGAGGTGGGCTCCAAGTACTGTGTATATACAGTACACTTCCACTTGCACATCTTGTTTCTAATATTGATATCTTCGGAGTCGTCTCTATCCTCGATTGGTCTGGAAGAATTACCCTTCTTACACTTGCCAGCAGGCGTTATAGGACCTTGTTCCTGTTGCTGTGGGAATTAAAGAATCCCGTCGCACATTACAAGTAATACCTAGACGGCGCTTCTGCAATCCCATGCCCCTATTCTTCGAACGCATGGCTTGCCTCCGTAGCACCCGCCTTTAGAGTTTCGAACTCCTTCGGCTCCCACTGACCAGCGAATTGGCAACGCCCCTCAGCTTCTCCTTCTGGACTTTGCCACTACCAGTCATTGGGAAGCTCTCCAAGCTGCCCCCTTTGCCAATCCAGAAAATGTGCACGGGAGCTTTGTGATATGCCAACTCTTGTCTCACCCACGTCTGAATCTTCTCATTCTCTATTCTGTCTGCGCCTTGTCGAGCCTCTAGAAATGCGCCGACAACCTCTCCATACTTCGCGTCTTTGGCTGCAATGACTACCGCGCTGGCAATTGAATGATGTTGCATCAGACGTTCCTCGATTTCTAAGGGATAGATATTCTCGCCTCCTGTTCACTCAGTGCATCAGCAGGGCTGTATAAATGACTCCAGAAAGGATGGAGTTGATGCTGAGATTGCGAACCTCGAATGATAATGTCCTTGATACGCCCAGTGATCGTGCAGTATCCATCTTCATCTAGAAACCCTTCGTCGCCAGAGTGCATCCACAAGACCCCCGACTCATCCCGTTTCATCGCCTTAGCCGTTTGCTCCTGGTCTTTCCAGTATCCTTTCTGAAGCAGATACCCGGCAAAGCAGACCTCTCCTTTCTGGCCTATCGGAACTGTCCTCCCTTTCGCGTCAACGACTTTGGCTGATGTATGTGGTAACACTTGGCCGACCGTCGTTAGTTGTTTTTCCACTGTGTCAGTTCGGCTCGTCATGAACGCTACAGGCGATGTCTCCGTCATTCCTGACTCTCGTTAGCGATTAACCATTATCTTTTATTCGATGTACCGTGACTGCTACTGACCATATATAATGATCACGTCCTTCACCTTAAGCTTCTTCTGAATATCTTCCATAAGTGGCCTCGGCACAGACGAGCCGCCAGAGATCCCGGTTTTTACCCCTGAGAAATCCCAGCCTGGCTTCAGGTGTTGCAGAAACGCAACCCACATAGTCGGGACTGCCAGAATCGACGTGCACCTCTCACTCTGAACGCTGTGTATCACTGCCAGAGGATCGAAGAACTGGCTCGGAAATACTACAGCAGCGCCGTGGGTAATAGCCGTAAGAAGCCCCGTGACCAGTCCCGAGCAATGGTACATCGGCGTCGGGCAAGCTAGCACATCGTTGGGGTTTAGGCTTAGCATATGCCCGTAAATGCTCCCATTATTGATAATACCACTTATAATCCCAGAACCGTCAGCTCTCAGTGACCCCCTTCTCCGCTGGGAATAAGCACTCACTAATGCGTAAGCATGACGGATTTTGGGTTTCCCGTCGTCCCGCTCGTGAACTGCAAATTGCAGACATCGTGCGGATCGACCTTCAGCTCTGCCGCTCTCAGAGCCTTATCGCTAACTTGCGCAGAGCGTCGTCGAAACTGGTGATAGAACGTGCACCGGGCCTTTAACCCGTATCCATCTACGTCTAGGAGAACATATAATTGTAGGCTCCTCAGATCTGGCGCGCCGTGGATATACTCGAAATGCGCGCTCTCTCTTCCCATCTCTGTTGATAGGAAAAGGACCTTGCACTCTGTCGCGGCGTTAGTAAGAGACTACTAATGAAAAAGAGATGAGAAGCCATACCAGCATGTTTAAGCGCCCTGTGAAGCTCATACGGCGTATAAGTCGTATTGAGAACAACTAGTATCGCACCGATTCTCCCAGCAGCGAAGACGAGCGCGCAGTATTCAATTCTATTGCCTGCGAAAATCCCAATACGATCCCCCTTAGAAACACCGATTGATAGCAACGCCTTGGCGAGAGCGTTACTGTTTTCTTCCAATTCCCTGTACGTCCATCGTCTAAGGGACTTCGGGTATGGGGCTATGATTGCTGGGCGATCCCTGAACGCTGTCGACTGGTTTCTGATGAGAAGTCCGAGATCGAGGTTCTTGAGGGGTATGTCCTGCTTGCCATGAACGATAGATAAACCCCCTTGGCCGTCACCACCAGTTCTATTGAGCGGCGAATTCGAAGATACGGGAGGCATATTTGCGGAAACTGAACGCCTCTCTAAGTAAGTAGTAAAAAACTGAAAATGATAAGCAAAGTTGGTAAATTGCAGAGACACAAGATAATTCCTTACCCCCCAATGAAGTAGCAATGCACCCAATACCAACACCCCAACTAGCGCTCACCCCGATTCCGGGGTGAGATGAAGAGGACCATGGTTCTGCCCATTGCCGTTCAGGCGGGACGGGAATGAGACGCAAAAAGTATTCGTTCGATTATCAGTTCTTATCGCATACCAGGAAGTGATCTTCCTGCGCGTACATGATCGCATCGTCACATCTCATATGCATCAGCGTCAGACTAGGCCGATGTCTTCCTGCACACGTCGGGCATTCATGTATCAGCAATCCAATCAGCGACGGTGATAGAGTATCGAAGCAGCTACTCAGCGCAATTTGTGCGAGACAAGCAGTTGGTTAGGAGCGCCATGATTCAACTAGAGCCAAAGAATCAACACGCTGGCGGGGAAGCACGGCACAACAGCTAGCGATGTGACACAGACAAACAAAAGGACAATACTCAAAACACTGAGGAACAGGGGTTTGAATTCTTCATATATCCTAGAACCATTCTATCTCTTCCGCCCGTGTTTCGCATCGTTTTGTAACTCGCACCCAAACATGCGCTGTCCGAGGCCGTAGAGAATGATGACCGCCTCAGCAGCTACGAGCGCAATCCACAGGCCGTCGACGAAGGTGATGTCAAAGTCACCGAGCAGTTCCTCGATATCGAAGCGTGTCATCTTCAAAGAGCAGAGAGAGTATGCTTTGATCGCCGACGCCGGAGGGCGGGCACCGATGTAAGCTGTGTATTAGAGCGCTTGAAGTTCGTCCAAGGTACAGGTAATGCTTTGGTTGTGACTGTGCTTAAGTATATATGGTTAGCGATGAAACTATTGAAAGGCGATATAGCGATGGATGATAGGGGATGCAGACTTGGACGGTTCTCTTATCGCAGCTTAGGCACTTACCTGGGTAGGTATCTACGAGATTTCCTCCTCCTGTGCTCCTCACTAACGACCCATGAACATAGCAGCGCCGTATGTACAGCAGCGATAAACCGAGTGAACTCGTTGCCTGTAGATAGTATCCCTAGCGTATGCTCAAGGTCAAGTGGCGAACACCTAGTCCTATCGACCAATAAGTCCGTTTTCGAGGGAGGGCTCTCAATAGACTTCAATACAATTCACGTCTAACAAGTGATTATAGGAGACGCCATCAATTCGCATGAAACTACACGCAGCAGTCCAGCAGTTCAGCAGCGAACGCCATAATAGAAATCATCTGTGCGAATCCCATAAACACTTCAAATATCGCGCAAGCCTTAAATCTACTACGGCACAATGGAAGGCAGTTGGTCATCCCGATCAAGTTATGAACACGTTGTAAAAGTGTCACGTACCAAAAGCTCTTCCGAATGTAGAAGTTAACAAGAATTTCCACGAATACTTCCGACCGTGGCACAGCCCGGAATCTCTTGGAAAGCTGCTCGGCTGATACCTCGCGGCCAAAACAGTCTACTAGCAATGCTACTAGACGTCATTTCCATATAAAATTAATATCCGAATAAATGACTACACGTAGATGGATTCAGGAGATCTGGGGCTGAGCCGCTGCAACTTGGCAGGCGAGCATCTTTTTACCCGGTTTATATGTGTCTAGTTGGCAGTACACGTGCAGGGATGTTGGCTGAGATTGGGGAAACGTGATAGAATCTCCGAGCCCCGATCCCCGATCCCCAATCCTCGATCCTCAGACGGGGCGCTAATTATAAGATAAGAATATCATCGGCGCGTTACTATACATAATTAAAAGGATAATATATACAGATAGATATAAAGGTCATATATGAGTCGTGATGCGTCACAAGATAAACTCCGGCCTCGGCAAAGGATACACTAACCCACCACCACCCTCCTGTTGTACATATCCAAAGAACCCAAGAACGCCAGAACCGCTACCCATTAAGTAGTTATTTCAAGACACTTGGAGGAAGGAACGGCAACCGTCCGTCTCACAAGGAAATTACTGCTTCGTCGAATTCGGTTGCTGCTTTGCCATTTCGCGAGCATCGCCTCCTGATGCTCTCCACCAGACATCGCAGCCCCAGCGTAGACTCCGCTCAATGGCAGTGGTTGGGGTCAGGGCAGGGCGAACATCGAGGTAGAAGACAGGTTCTCCGGTCGGCTCAGGCTCGCCGGAATAGTAGTCGATGATATAGCGAATTTCCTTTCTCTCCCCGTTCACTTCGCGAGAGACGTACCAATCATGTCGATCGAAAGGCGGATCCGTCCTAATAGCAGATTTGTCAGTATAATGTTGAATTCAATGCGATTCGAGGGAATGGACCTACTGGAACATAGAGGGATATATCCACCCCATGACCTGGATCATGGCGGCCTTGGGCGTCATCTCCTTTGGTCGACCCTGGAAGCGCACTAGACTGGGCTGGAGCTCCTCCACCTCCTTCTCATAGCCGTACTTTCTCACATTATCTTCGAAATTCTGCTCGCCGCGGCTGCATTTGCGCCAGCCCTTGTAGAGTCCTCCGGCAAAGCGTTTCTCCCATTCCATGATCTCGCCCCAGGCGCCCTCGTTCAGAAAGTTATGCACGCCAACCATGCTTTCGACGGCGGTGACATCCGTATCGGTATATCCCTTGCGCAATAGCGCATTGTACATCTGTTGCGGCGAAGGATATTCCCAGTTGCCCTGGCCGTCTCCTCTGGGTATTGTCGAGGGCTCACGCTCCAAGGGTAACATGTGTGTCTGATTGGGGGCTCGTTCCTGCGACAGGTTCTTGAACATGTAGTTTAGAGGATTCAGCTTGGATAAAGTAGACTGGGGTTCCGACTCGGCAGCGGCTGCCCGAGATGCGTGTGGTACGGGACATGCCGAGAGAGGTTCTGTTGCGAGAGTATCGTGCTTTACTGGGCATGCGGAGGGCGGGGGGGTCATGGCATCGGCGCTCTTTTGGTGCTTGTGCATAGGGCATCCTGGTGGTGGTGCGGCACCATCTCGTGCAAAGCGGCGATGCGACGCGGGGAGTGGTTGTGCTGTAGGGTTCGGCGTATCGGCCCAAAACCAACCCATGGTAATAATAAATTAGACACTACGACGAAGGTGAGAGGGCAGGATTGTGGTAAGGGTTCGGTGTTAGTTTGGTTTCTGGAAGAAACGAGAGGATTGTGTAGTGGTAACCGTGATGGCGAGGTTTCTAGGTTATAAGTCAGGTATTGAGAGATAAGAGGCAAAAGGTACGGCGGGCGGCAACTTTTTTGGGCTGGAATAGCGACGATAAGAATCAGGGCTCCATCTCACAGCGGCGGGAGGCGGCGATAATTGATTTACTAGGATATGCGCCTAGCAGGCGTATATGCATATATGCACCTAGAATAAATTCTACGGGTCCCGCTCATCGGCGCTAAAACTCCCAACGGTCTAGCGCTGTTAGTGCATGGTTCGGTACGCCTCGGTGAATGTCAGTGGGCAGTTCAGTCCTCTACGTCACCATTCCAAAGCTCAATTTGCATGTGCTTATGTTTGGTTGCTACCTACCTAGTATCTTCCGTTTGCTAACCTAGCCCTCATGAGGCTCTCAACAAGGGCACAGTTTTCCCTATAGAACATCAATTTTCACGAATAACGCGACTATGTTCATAGTGCTTTGTCAACGCGAATCCCCGGTCTCCCGAAGATATGAAATCCCTCTATTTTCTGGCTCGATTTTGCGCGCGACAAATCACTCCTAGAGCGCGCGCTGGGTGTGTTCCTGCGAATCTCGGCCGATCTTTTTCCACCTCGCGATACCTACTCTCCCGTTCTACCCCCGGTCGCCAATATAGAGCAAAGGGTATTGTGCTTAAGGCCGCGGTAAACGGAGTCCTGGGAACTGCGGCTTTTGTCAAGCTTTCGGAAAAGGACAATGGCGACACCGAGCAGACAGCCGAAGGGCGCATGCTGGAAGCATCGAAGCAAGAGCTAGAAAAAGCTGTTAATGAAGACAAGACGGGAGTCTCGCGCTGGGCCCAGGAAGTCGTGCTGTTCCTCGACGTTTACATATGGGAGCCGTTGTGTACAGGTCTCAGATTATGCCACTTGGTCGTCATCTTTGTACCTGTGATATTGTCAGTACCGGCTATATGGTTCGGGCGTCGCCAGCCAGATCAGAATGATGAAAGATCGGGGACATTGTGGTGGTATAACTTCTTGGTCTGGGGAATGGAAGCTGCAGGGCCCACGTTCATCAAGGTACCGCCAATTGCCCCTACACGCTTTATCCTCATCCCTTTCGCTTGCTGACTCTTTGATCATCCAGCTTGGCCAATGGGCGGCGTCAAGGACCGACATCTTCCCCATCGAACTATGCAATGTCATGTCCAAACTTCACTCCAATGCGCCCGCGCACTCCCTCGACGCAACAAAGCGGATAGTCCAAGATGCCTTTGATGGCCGGTCGTTCAATGACATATTTGAAGAATTCCAGGAACAGCCCCTCGGTGTTGGTGCTATCGCGCAAGTATACAAGGCCAAGCTGAAGTCTGACCTTGCCGTACCCGGCGATATCGACGTTCTCGACTCTTCCGCGAATATCCGCGCCAATGTTCGTCGAAATGTCAACACTGTCCTCAAGAGCAGCCCTCACCGCGTGCCCTCCACCTATGTCGCCATCAAGGTCCTGCACCCTGGCGTCGAGCGTACTGTGTCCCGAGACCTTCGCATCATGCGTTTCTTCGCTTCAGCACTCAACTTGATACCCACAATTGAATGGTTATCTCTACCCGATGAGGTTGACCAGTTTGGAGAAATGATGAAGCTACAGCTGGATCTTCGCATAGAGGCAGCTAATCTCGCCAAGTTTCGCAAGAACTTTAAAGAGCGCACCACGGCATGGTTTCCTTTCCCGTATCTCGAGTTCACCACTCGAGAGGTCTTGATAGAAGAGTTTGCCCAAGGTATTCCGCTGGCCGATTTTCTAGAGAATGGTGGCGGCCCGTTTCAACGTGATATCGCCCATGAAGGTCTCGATGCCTTTTTACGTATGCTTCTAATCGACAATTTCGTGCATGCCGACTTACATCCTGGCAACATTATGGTTCGCTTCTATCAAACCCAACAACCCAACCTCAAGCTCCGGAGCCACGAAGAAGTACATCCGGAGAAACAGCCCGATGTTACGGAGGAGGTGCTCTCACGTCTGCGCCCCTACCGCAAGAAGCACGATACAGCCGCTTGGGAAGCTGAATTAGCCAAGATAGACGCTGAAGGATTCCGGCCGCAACTGATCTTCATCGATACTGGCCTAGTTACGGAGCTTAACAACACCAACCGGCGGAACTTTTTAGACCTTTTCAGGGCTGTTGCGGAATTTGACGGTTACAAAGCAGGCCATTTAATGTGCGAACGCTGTCGACAACCAGAGGCTGTCATCGATAAGGAAGTATTCGCTCTGAAAATGCAGCATCTCGTCTTGTCAGTCAAGAGCCGCACCTTAGCTCTAGGCAACGTCAAGATCGGCGATATTCTACAACAAGTGCTCGACATGGTCCGTGGACATCATGTCAGACTCGAAGGCGATTTCGTCAACGTCGTCATTAGCATCCTGCTTCTAGAGGGCATAGGGCGGAGCCTCGATCCAGATCTTGACCTTCTCAGCAGATCTTTGCCAATCCTCCGACAACTAGGTGCCCAGAGTGGATGGTCCGTCGGTGACTTGCCGATGGTGTTTGTCTGGGCTGGTCTTGAAGCGAGGCGTTTCATGCAGGCCAGCATTGAAGACGTAAGGAACCTCTTTCCCTTTCTTCATGTCTCCTCTCAACTCAATACGTCATATGCTAATCCAACATCTCCAGGTTGAACGATGCGTCAAATACGACTTATTGTCACCGAATGTATAATATCATGTATATATAAGATAGAAACAGTACTAGTGGTCTTCGTCATAGAAGCGGCGGTAGCATTACAACGGCGTTTAGGGCATTCTTTCGGATGAGGAATTGGAATAGAATTACACACCACTTCTATAGGGTATACAGGTTACATGGCTTTTTGTCTATAAAACAGAACTTTCGGCAATGAAATCGACTCCGAGGATAACTTTATCGCTCTTCACCTGCTCATCATGCGCTACACTCTCGAAAGCCATGTCTTAATCTTGATAAAGTATATCGAGTTCCCCTCAGAAATAATTGAAAGACTTGTAGTGGTTGTCGACATGTGAATAGATTCAGGTTATCGAACCATATTTTCTTCATCATCGGGAACTCAGCATACCGATATCATGGCTTCCCCTTACTGCACCATGCCACCATATCATCTCTCCCTCTCCTCCCTCTCCGTCACAGCACAGGACAAAGCAGGCTTACTGCAACTGCGCAGCCAACGCACTAACCTGATCCAACAGCCCCGCATCCTCACCAGCCGCATTCTTGAGGACCTTATCCCGGAGATGATCAACCTGGAGTCCAGCCTCGGTCGGCGGGTTTCCCTGTGCCGTCTCGATACGACTAACCTGCATCTCGAGGAAGAATTTCGGGACTTTAATCGCGAGACTCCCATCGACACTGCGTATCCCGGCCTCCGTGGCGAGGTAGACGTTGAGCGCGTCCTGGAAGAATTGTAGATCGGACTCGGCTAGTACGTCCTCGGTGGCGAAATTATCGAGGGCGAATTGCAGCGGTGTGGAAGAGGATTGGGAGAAGTCGATGGAGGAATATGTTACCGAGCCGGAGGTCACGTCCGGCACACCCGCGATTGTTGTTGCGGAGGATGAGCAGGTTATCGTGTTTGCGAGGCTGTCTGCTATGTCTGCGACTTCTTCGGGGAGCGTCGTGGATCCGATTACGAAACACGCGTTTTGCCGGCGGGAGATGGATACTGCTGGCACTGCGGCTGCGGCTGCTGCTGAACCCGGGAGAGGGATGATGTCCTTGTCTGTGACGAATGGGATTTTGGGGAGGGCGGTGGCGGCGCCGACGAGGACGATGATGGGGAGTGATGAATGCATGGTGACGGGAAGATATTAAGGTTTTTCTTGTTGACTGAGGAGGGCTGAGAGATGGGTAGATGTAATGTGATGGTAAAAGGAGAGATTAAACGATCCAATTCCGTGACGAACCAGCGAGCGGGAACGAAGAAGCGAAGGGCAATCCTTTCCAGAAGGACGGTAGCGAACGAGTGAGTTGGCTGTTGGTGAGAAGGAGATGGATGGGAGAACGAAGGGCGGTAGATCAGATCATCAAACTGCGCATCGTGAGGCTTTATACATACGCACACAACTTACCTAGGCATCAGGGACCGTGGAACACTGCCAAGCGCGTCGACGTCTGTGGCGTTTCACACATCGTGAGTGATACTTTTAGACGACAGGCCTTGCTGGCGCCGTCTCAAGTCCGCCCAAAAGCATACAATGGGCCTCGTATTGCACCCGTCCTAAGGGCTAGGATCCAGCGGTTTCAACTGAGTAGGTACTTTCTCCCAGTGGGTGATTAACGCAGGTATCAGCGTTGATCGTCTGGAACGGGACGCGTACCCAGGATTATCGTCCGACAGTACAATAAACCCAGGGACCGGGACAGCTCCACACGCTACCTAGCTGTCGAGCCTCATGATGCTGCTGCCCTTGATTTGTGCAGTGCGCGACGGGTCCAGGGGTTGGGGTTTTGATGTTGTAGAGGGGAAAAAATTGGCTGTATCGCTTCTTGTAGTGCGTCTGGGTTTCATGATAAGTCGCGACCAATCAGGCATTGGGGCGCTGTATGATCTGCCTGATCCCTGCACGAACCCAAGCGAGCCGAGATAGCCGCAATTCAACACCTCGCTTCGAAGGAATGCGGATGGCAACTTTCAATCAACATCCGTTTATAATAGTGAATCTTAGTAAATCTTGAAAATTTATTGTATGCCTGCCCTGTCTTGTCCTCCCTAGCGCAAGAACTCAAGAAATAAGGGGAAATTATCATAATAGTTCCAGCATCACTTCTTCATCACAGTTTAGCTGTCATCGCTTCAGCTATCGAGCTACCTATATTATTTTCAAGGGGTTTTCAGATCGATATGGCAAGAGCAACGTCCTTCAAGAGCTGGTCGATAATGGCGCCAAGGGCCACAACAACACGGCCGACCACCTCATCGAGGCTGGAGATATGGCTCTTGAGAACATAGACGAGGGTACTGATTAGTGAACGACTTTGACTGCATCGGTGTTAGCGCAGATAGATATGGGTGATAAGCTCATTTTGTTCGTTGCTTGTTACATCTAGGTTATTATTTAACATACCAAAGCCAAGCTTTTAGAGAACGATCTTGATGGCCAAGAGAGGATGGTAGTTGATGCAGTTCGGCGTTTTGAAAAGCCCAGCTTGTCATAGCGAGCCTTGACGAGAGCGGACTGTACGACCGTCGACTTCACGGCTATCGGGAGGTCTTCTATCTGGATGCGTCTGCAGTTGACTCGCCATCTACGCGACTCTCTGTGACGACTTCTAGAGCGTAGTCTAAAGCCCCTAACGTGTGTGAAACTCTACACGATCACTTTGCCATATATCTTGCTTTCCGTCTTCGCGATCCGTCCTTGGATACGCGATGAGAAGCCCGGCCTGGAAGCATCCCGCCTTACACAAAGGACTCCCGTTAGATTGGATTGTTAGTGCACCTGTTCCAGAGGAGATAAGTATGAAGCACAAGATCGAATCGAAAGAGCAGGACCGCAGCCTGTATGAAGTGATTACCGTTTACCCGGCCCCCGAATTACCCGTTAATGGCACTCATGTTTCCATGTCGACAATGTTGCTGCGTCCAATTTTCAGAGGCAAGATCTCGATCCAATCTGCCAATGCGAGCGAACTCCCTCGTATTGAACCTCATTACCTCGATACTGCACTCGACCGCGAAACTGAGAAACTTATGTTAGCAACGAGCTCAATGGGCGCTGTTGCCGACAGCAAAACCCCACCGTCCGGGGAGAGCTTAGACGGCCTCCAACCACTCACGGCCGACGCTAGCGATGAGGCGATTGAAGGGAGAATCCGACGCACCAGAACGCAGCAGCATCACTCTAGAGGCACGGCAGCAATGAGGAAGGTAGTGGACGCAGAAGGTAAAGTAATGCGAGTCAAGAAGCCGCACTGTGCCGACGCGAGTATTAGTCCCCATTCCCCTGGGTGGGCATCCTTTCGTGTCTAATGTCAGGTGTTCACTTTGGCTCCGAAATCAAGGGACGGCCCACGAGATCGCGAACTTGGAAGCTTCCACGAGTCGATTTCCTCTTTCAACGCGCCGTATCACATAGTGATTGTTGGTAATATGTTTCTGCATGTGTAGGATGCTCTGCATTGATAGATATAGGTAGGTACTCAGCTATGTACCCTTGTTTCGCGCCGTGTGCCCCTATTGGAAGAAGGAGCAAGATGAGATAATTGGAACGATGAGGTCAAAGAGAGGAATCAATCGCGAATCTAAAAAGTTGCATATGTGGGAATTACGTGCCATTGAATTTGAAAGTTTTTACACTTAAGATTTAAATCTTTTATTATTATTGATCATTTAGGAGCGCGTACATACTTACTGAGTATACGCGAACCGCTCACAGTTGACCATGAGCTTCTCCCGGCCGAAATCCAAGCTTCGGGTAGCGGCAGTATGAGCTCATTCGTCATCACCCGTGATATAATTGGGATTGGGAGGCACTCACCCCAATTCCACGCAATTGGCGGATGCCAGCTTGACATCTTGCCTTCTTCGGCATGCCCAAGTCATATTCTCCCGTCCTGGCTTTAAGATGCACCAGGCTAGTATGCCCTACCTGATATGTTGTTTCCAATGCTTCGTAGTAAGTCAAATCCACCTACCTTTGTCCCTGCCGCGTCGCTATAAAGACGTCGAAATCTAATGGCGGTCGACATCGCACGAGCCACATGGCTCCATAGCCCATTGAAACATATCAAAGACTAGCTTCCTTTGTTGTTCAAGTTCCTCCCTAGCTTTCAGGAATCTTTCCCTCGCTTCTTGCGCCATGTTCCGCGAGTACGGCGACCTCGACTCTATCATGTCCAGCATAGAATTACAAAGCACAAAGGTGTCTTGTTCAAGCGTGTACAATCTCTCGCACTCTCTAAAACATAGTTCTTCCCACCTCGGTTGGAACTGTGCTTCGTGGGCGAAATATTTGAACCACTCCGGGCAATTCCCTTCAACCTCCATCAGATTTCTCCATGTTGCCGGGACTTCGCGATAAGAGCACTCGTCACCAAAGTAAGGTAGACGTTCGTGGTGATGCTCTAAGAAGAAAGCCTCGCACTCCTCAGGCTCCATACCATCTTCGACGTCTTGCTCATCAATAAAAGCAAGAGTGTCAGCGCAATATACTACGTAGGCATGGGGTATGCAGCAGGTATGGTAAGGACACTTCTCTATAGGCGTATTCGCCACAAATTCGAGCGGCGGTAGTTGTAACTCACATGTGTGGAAGTTGGTGCGCAGTGGATTCGCGTATACGACGGGGTTGGGCGAGACGGAGTCCATAACCATCGGAGCTCTCACGTCGTGATGTATGTAGTGGGTTATCACGCGGCGACACATCGTGAATTGAACCTTGTGGCAAATACTGCGAATGCTTCGTCAATAAAGAAACGAAATGGAACGGAAAAGGGGGGATCAGGTAGAACTGGACAAGTCCGGCCCGGCAAATAAGAACCTTAGAGCAAGTCTCCTTGGAGCGTAGAATCGGGGGAGTGTATAGCTTTCGTTCAAAGTCGGCGTTTCCAAAAGCTCCAAGGACAGCTCTGAGGCGATATAGATACTCGTCTCTATGATAGAGTAAGCAAGGAAGGATGACTGATTCATAATCAGTGACGCTGCCATATCCCTAATTTATAAAGATATTCGGCAGACAATAGGCTTCTGTTCTTAGACAAGTGTAAAGAAAGGTGTAGACAATCATGCTTTACAAATAAACTCTCATAACAATCGCCATTGATTAAGTTAAATATCGGCTTTGTTCAATTCTTAAAGAGACATGGGGCTGTGCAAGAGACATAGCTGTGAGCTGACCGTAGTGGCCCTCTCAGGCGATGACCTCGCGGGTCGCCCTGCGTCATGCCAAGTGCTGCAGCGACGACGCTTGTGTTGACCATAAATCATATAGGCAATAATTCTAACCAAGACTTCCAACTAGATATCGGCGGGAGAGAACGCACGAGAACATACGCTCTTGCTTCTAGCAAGGAATCGAGGTTAATCACAAGGTGTCTCACTGGGGCTTAACGAGGAATAACTCGAATAGAATCAATGATATCATCACTAGAATCAGTCAATATCTGGTTAATGAAACTCTTCGCAATGGAATTAGCTCATCTAGTGCTAATGATACTAGGCATGAATGTGATAAACCTGTAGCTCTAGATATGTACCCTCAAGGGGTTGTGTAATCTACGAGCAAACAGATTGTGACGTCTTGATATGCTCTGATCCAGGCCAGCCGATGAAGTGATATCTCTCTTATTCTTCCTTCACCTTTCTTCTTGATCATCTTCCCTCCGCATTTTCCTTTTTGTGTATTTTCTTTGCTTTGTGTTCGGCCTTCATGTAAAACGAAATGTTTGAGTTCTTGCTAAGCAAAACTGAGAAAAGCTGGGGCGATATGAGCGGTATGATAGCCAAATGTAGATAGTGTGCCAAATCTAGAAGATCGCCAAACTAAAGGATAAGTTGGAAGCAGATCATTGGTGAGATGTCAAGAATAGACAAATTAACACGACGAAGTGTCTGAATCTTCATCACACTCGTAGTCCTCGTCTGATTCTCCTCCCTGGTCTTCATCTTCCTCGCTGTCACTCTCATCCAATTCAGCCGCTTTCTCATCGTCGGATAACACTCGGAATTTTCCACCCTCAGATTTTTCCACTCGGCCGAATAAGGAGAGGGTCTCCTCCAATGACAACTTTCTTTTCCCACCAGACTCAATGATCTTGCTGATATTATGTACCTTCTTCTCTTGAAGGGCCACGAGCCGGTTATCAACAGTGAAATCAACCACAATGCGTCGGAAATAAGTTTCCTTGTTTTGACCTAGGCGAAAGACCCGCCCAAAAGCTTGCATTTCGATAGCAACATTCCACCACAAGTCTACTAAAATGACTCGGTTGGCTACCGTCAAGTTTAGGGCGACCGATCCACACCGGATAGAGGCAATCTTTTGCCAATTAGCTAATCGTTTCCGTAATCATGTCAGATGTTCAATAACTTACTAAGACTTTGACTTCATCCCTCTCATGAAAAGCTCGGATAGCTTGCTCTTTCTCTATTGAATCCATGTCTCCGAAGAAGTAAAGAAACTGGATACCCTCCGCTTCCAATACGCGCCCGAGAACGGCCCCGGTGAGTTTGAATTCCACGAATACGATGATCTTGTCATCAGGCGCTTGGGACTGCCACTCTAGAATGGTCGCTTTGACCGCCGTGGTCTTCGCACTCGGAACCACTGGGTCAGGATGGGCCTTGTCGCATTGTGTGAGAAAGATGGATTGCGATTTCGGTAGTTTTGGGTGCTTCTTGAATCTGTCTTGACCTAGCCTATGCCCACTGAAGATCGTCATGCCTGACAAATTACTCGCTGAGCCTTCATGATCGGAACCTTCGTCGTCATATGGAACATGCGGTTCGTAACCGACTAGGGGCTCTCTGCACTCGAAACACCGGGGTAATATACGGCCACCTGTATACTCAGAATGAGCATGGTTAAGCAAGCACTCCGCGCAAAATATATGCGAGCACTGCACAGCGTAGTTAGTTTAGAGCGCTGGCCCAGATAAAACGAGTCTAGCTTACTTTCGCAACTTAAGCATTAATGGGTTCCTGATAGCAGATACGACACACATTCGCTTGGTGTAATGCTAGCGCGATGTTAATTTGCTTGTTCAAGTCGAACTCATGGCCGAACTGGCTGTTTCCGAAAGTGTATGCTGAATCATCATTTTCCTCTTTGCTCACAATCGCTGTCGTTTCTTTAGCACACCACCGTCCGATCCGCTTGAAGATGGGCTGCCGATCTCCCATCTCCTCTATGCGACGTCGGATATTCTTGAGGTCCGCTTTGGTCAAGGTGTTTTTCATGGTTGTCTCAAGCAAAAAGGGATGGGATATACCTTGTCGGAGCCTCAAGAAAAGTTTTAGGTAAAGCGCCATGTCAGTATATCCCCCTTGTTGCAACATCTCGTTGATTGTCTCTCGGAATCTGCTTTCCACCGTACTTCTCGAGATGTAAGCCCTTATCAGATATTACGCCATGGCTCCCTCACCTGTATATAATCCGCTCCTCCTTCGTGAGTTGGATATGCTTTACGTCGTAGTGAGGCGTAGGGATGCTGTAAAGCGGGCGCCCCATAAAGGTGTCCTTCATTGTCTTATCTTATATTAGAACTCGGAGCTACGTTGAGGCGCGCTATCACACTTTCTAAGCATTATAGGGTTTATTAAGCCTCGTAAATTATTCATGGCAGTATTCTGTTGAATTAGATTCACTATCAAAACGACTAGAGTGGGAAGGAGATATACGTACGTCTTCGGGATTCACGAAGAGAGACCGAAACTTTTTGAATTCATTAGGTATGTCGGCCTTAAGGAACCGGAGGTATGGGTAGATCTCTTCGTAGAATTAGTATTAACCCATCGGATTTCTAGTAATCTTACCATCGATGGAATTTGCGACGGGGGTACCAGACAATGCCCAACGATAGCATCCGCTTAGCCGTTGGCATACAACGGATGCTACGCACTGTCAGAATGTACTCAACATAACGAATTCTGGTAAGAATCTCACTCTGGCTGCTTCTGTTCTTGATATTATGTGATTCATCTAGAACAATCCTCCAAAAGCTCATCTTCATTAACTCTCCACAAAGATTTTCGTATTTCTCCTGAAAGGAGCCGGGAGAGTTGATGCATTCTCTTTTAAGGCGATCTACACGCCTCTCGCTCGGGAGCTGCCTGGATAATTCTTGATAGCTGACGAAGCTATAAAAGTTAGGAACTTCATGGCGCAACTGTCATCATACACTTACATGATAGACGCTTGGCGTAGGAATTTGATGGGAATTTTCTTCATTCTTTTGTAATGTATCATCCCTTCGGTATACGATTCTAGCTCCACGTGCTTTTTGGTCTCGTTCTGCCACTGGTCGATTGCAGTAGCTGGGGCGACAATCAGTGTTGGCAGGTCATACGTCTCGATGTCTTGTCCTGAAGGTTGATTTGAAACAATGCAAGCTAGGGTCTGTAAAGTCTTTCCCATACCCATTTCGTCGGCCAAGATGCCGCCCCTTGGACCATCATCACCAAACTCACGCCCCAGCATCCATGATGTTCCGATCACTTGGTGGGCGTACAAGGCAGACTTCATCCCCTTGACGAGCCATTTCCCGTCAATAGCGGTACAGTTCCCGTTCCCAAATGATTTAGTGGCTTCCACAAGCTTTCTTCTATCCTGTGCAACGCTTCGTCTATCTGCGTTCTGTGGTAGACCTTTCATGATCTGCTGGAGTTGGTCTCCTTTTGTCGTTGCTTTGATTGGATCTGCCTCTGGCACGTTGCCATGCGCAATACGGGCGTCGATTGGATTAGACGAAAGGCTCTGGAACATGGCGCTCATCACCTTCACAGACCTATCACTTTTACCATGACCTTTGCTGTTTTGGGTCGCATCATTCTGTCGTTTTCGTCTTTTCTGATGAGAAATTCCAAATTCAAGACAATATTCAGATCGCTTCCTCTTCTCGCCAGTAACGTTTGACACACTTCGCTGATCATGTTTGCTTTTATTGGCGAACCATTCTTTCGCTGTTCTAGGTCGTGGCCCGGTCTTCCTTCTTGCTGCAGTGTTCACTTCTGCTGCCTTCGCGGTCTCAACGGTACGAAGCTGGGCTGGATCGTTAGGGTCGTGTTGTGACTGTCGTGAATACTGTAGCCCAAAGCCTACGAGGGACGTTAAAAACGCTTCATTACTGTGATTCGCAGCCTCTATGGCATAAGAACGATTTGAATCCGCATTACTCGGTTCGACTTGATTGTGTGAGACGTGTTGTTGAAGAAGCCGGCCCAGCTCTATCTCGTCTGTGTCTGTAACAAAAAGGCTGTCTTCATCTTGCGGAGAACCTCCATCGGTCTGGGAAAGCATTCCCGGATTCGGCGCGTTCTGATCAAGGCTCGCATTGTGATCCTCGTCTATGGTTCTGCTTGTATGTTCAGGCTGTTGAGAATTGTTATTCTCAAGTGCCTGGCTGCTCTGTGCCGGATAGGTGGCTGCGCTAGCAACACTACCGCAGCTAGTGATGTTGTCTGCCTGTGATGAGTGTGCGTGATCCTTTGAAACCGATGTCGGAGGCGCCGAGTTAGTGTTATCATTACACGTCTTGGGTTCCATCTGCAAATTGCAGTCCGCTTCTCCAGACCAAGTGATGGCTGAGGTGCAAGTGTCGGATATGGTTGTCACATCTGTGCACTGAGATGAGGCTGGATTGTCTGGTACATCCGAGAAGCCGGAATTGCAAGACGCATCCGTTGTCGGTGCACTGATTGAGATTGAACCTTTGATCGATTCGTGGGGATCCATGGAGTTTGTAGCAGCCGGGATATCTGTAGGTGGCATTTGGGAATTCGACATAGGCATCCCATCATCTGCCAATCTAGTCGGCTGGGACTGGGATGCAGATGTGTCCCCCATTTCGTATATGAGAACAAGACCCTAGAGCTTAGAACATGCTAGTCACTGGGTGTAGTAGGTTGTGTATGCTCTAGGAATGATTTAGAGGCTGAGAGAAAGCTTGCGTGATGAAGAAGTCCTATTTCTTCGACGTGATTGTTACCTTAAAAGGCGATCTCCGTGGCCTTGCTAGATATGCTTTAGTTGAGCGAGATGATGAAGTTCGTAACGCAGGGTGATGGATGTGGTAGTCCAGAGAGCCTTATGAGGAACTCCAAGGTATTGTGAACGCAAGTCTGAGGCGAGAGGGATGGCAAGATGAGGTATGCAAAGGCTTCGAGTGAGTGTTTGGGAGTTTGTTGCAGGTTATGATGGAAAACTAAATGTTCAAGGTAAGTAAGATAGTTGAGTGATAGATGAGTTAGATGTAAAGCAAGGTGAAAAAAGATTTATGGTTGGTTAATGGAACTCATCAGATAGATGTGCCTACTGGGTGTTCAAACTGTGGCCTGGAGTTTGACGTCTCTCAAGGCGAGTGGAAGTTGAAGATGGCGAAGACTGGAAGACTGCCTGTCGCCTTGCCTCGGGTGAATACTAAGCTACCACGCCTCCCGAAGCTCTTGCCTGGCGCCTTCCGCAGTCAACGTACTTTTCCTGTGTTGACCTTATTCGGGGCAACAGCTGAGCGTAAGGTGGAAGTACCTAGGTACCCAAGTACTTCGAGGTACCTACTCATGTACACAAACTTCAAAGTTATAAGCTCAGATAGCTGGCGGGGATATTCCTGAGCTTCACCTACCCTATCGAGGCTCTTGAGTTGTAGAGAAAGAAGTGTTGTAAATTGCGAAGAGTTCCACGGAATTTGTAGTTAGAAAGCCGGAGGGATCGACCGTCTGCTCTGGCGTGTATTGTTACCAGAGCCGTGTTGGTGTGAGGGATAAACAGCAATATTATAGCTATGACGGTTCCGTGTCCCTTGTATTTTATCGTAGTGTAAATACCAGCTTCAAGTCTGAATTTGCTAGTGTTGTTGTGCACTTGCCGGGAGATACCGACTTGGTAGAACTTGGCAGGCTTCAAGGCATACCGTTACCCAGTGAACGGTGCCAAATATTGCTGTCACTCTTGTCTAATGAAGTCATCTGGGAGAAACTCATTCTACTCTACAGACTGCCTTTACAAGCAGAAAAGACGCTATGTAGCATGTAACGGCCCTAGTTCTTAGTACATATTTCTGCCACTAAGATAATGCTCCTCAAGCCCCAGTTGCGGGATCTGCTACGGACATCACGGTCACTGGTAATGGTTGGGAGAAAGGACAAAGCAGTCAAGCATCAACTGAGACAAGCAATGACTGGAGGAGAGAGCAGAACCGGAAATCGAAGGACGTTGAGCTATCGACATATGTCGCGATGAGATGTTTGGAGCATACCGACAGTCTTCGTACCTGGTTATAGATTATTATGCATTATGTAATGTCTCCTAGAACGTACCCTCATGTCGCTCTTCTCATTCTGCCCTTTGAGAAAATCATACAGCTTTTCACTACCTCGATACTCGGTCCTAGTAGGTTTATATACATTGATGCATTTTAATATAGCTGGAAGTTAGTTATCAGCGACACCTAGACATCAAGAAAGGCGCGCTGTCCGATGCCGCGAAGCAAGACACACGATTTAATATGCACCTGATATCACCAATAAGGTGAGACATGTCTAATTAAATGACTGGTGCCCCGCATGGCAGACGGCGGGTTACGGGAAGCCACTAGGTTGCCCCTTGAATCACGCGCGACTAAGAAAGTCTGAGGCGAGTAGAATTAATTATCATCACATCGAATCATAACGCTAAGTTATATCTGATACATAATATCAATGTAGGGCGCTACTATACAGGGACCTTTAACGTCCACGAATGAGTGGTAAAGACTGATACCTCATAGTTGCGTAATAATTCTACGCTCGTTGTCCCTTTATATAAGAATTTCAGACAATGCCCGTCTTTTTGAATTTCCTTACGCATCCGGAAACCCCATAGCGAAACATTTATTGCATCGTTTGGGGTAGCATAGGGCAGCCTCATGACTGCGCATCTAGGCGTTTCCAAATCAGGGGTAATTTGGTTCTCCTGCAGATCCCCAGCCCAGAATGGATAGCCTATCTCGTACGGAGGACTTGCCCTCATCGCCGTGGGCGACGCGTTTCCCACTGCCGAGCACCAACTTTACATGGGAAAAGTCGAATCATTCAGTGCTCGCACCAAAACATCCGACAATAACGAATCCAAAATACTATGACCAGAATCCTGGTCTCTCTCGATCCGACGTTCCCCAAACACCCACAGACGAAGACAGGCTTTTCGCCACCGAACGTGTCCAAAAGAGCTATCTCCTCGGCGTTCAAACCTGGCAAGCTTCCGCACTAAACCATTTTGCTCGCTTCTCCCCAAAAACTATTGTGTCTAGCGGCCACCGGCCAGCCGATAGGAATACTGTGGGACTGTCAACGTGTATCTCCCTCCCACTCCCCTCAACAATAAGACCTGGCTTTCAGATTATGAGAGAAATTCAGACTATCGAAGATGTTAACCTCGCGGCTTATATGCGCGATAGAATAAAAGTTAACGAAGAGGAATGGCTTCCATTTTTGCGCAAACACAGATGGTTTGACTGGGATGAAGTCCGCCCTTCAGGAGTCAAGAATTGGAGTGTCGATGATTCACGGCTGTGGGATTTTCTTAGAGTTTGTCTCGAGTTGGTCAACCGTATCTTGCTTGCTCTTATCAAAGATAAACATCATGGTGGTGCGTATATCTTACCCCTTCAATGATAATACACTAATAACCATGCTAAGGCCATTATAGTAGGTAATTGTTTTTTATTTTTTCGAGGACCCTCTATCGATCATCATACGAGAGTGCTTATACAAATCTTCTATAAGCTAAGAGGTCAATTCAGGAAATCTGCTTATAATCCATAGCTGCAAACAATGCTGTATGGCCGCGTAACCTACTGGTCTGATTTTGTCGACATATTTGGCCCCACCCCTTCGCCCAACGACTCGGTTCTTCTGAGCTACGCTATGGAACGAAAGATCAGTAAACGCAGGAGTGTTCCATGTAATTGGCGTCACAGTGAGAGAGATTGATCGTTGCTTCCTGAGTTCCTTTCCTGACGTCTGATTATTATAGTAGCCAGTCACACTCCTACAGAGTGGGAAGGGCGACTGAAAAAACTCATGGAGCGGGTCATATGGGGGTTCCGAGAACCATCAGGAGCCGAGGGCACGACTCATGCCTCTGTAGTAGTCGATGACAAGATGGACAGTCAATATAACGCAATTATCTTGATAGGCACTAAAAGATTAGAAAGTGGTAGGTGTCGCAAAAGTTTGATCTTCCTTCCCGGGACACCCAGGCATAATGACAAGAGTCCAAAATTCTAAAAGGCTAACGTCCGCCCAGCTATTGAGGTCAATAGGACTCTAGGAGAATTGTGCATGGCTCAAGTTGACACTGCTCTCACGGTATGTTGCCGCATATCCTATAACGATTTCGCTCCCCAGCTGCTGACATCTCTTCAGATGATACACGAATTGATGCATGCAATTGGTATCGTTCGTTACAAGGATGATGACTATGAAGGAAACTGCTTGGATCGAAAAAGAAGTGGTATAACGGCTCAGGAACCTGTAAGGCGCTTTGTTTTCAGAAGTAGGCGTGGGTAGACACTTGAGCTAACCAACGAATCGAAGTTTTTGGATGGCACTGGGGTTGCTGAAACAGGACATTATATGGATCAAATATTCTTTGGGGGCACAAAATGCCTTGCACGTAGGTTGGCCACTCTCGACAACCTCAGAGGATGGATCGCAGGAAACATTAGACTTTCCGGTCAATGCTCATTGCTAATTTCACCGTAGCCATAGCGAGGAAAGATATCATGCCGCCAATCGTGTTCGCGATTAAAGAATTTCCATGGCTAGGTTACTCAGGTCGTGCAGCACCAAGGTCGCCTCATCTAAAGCCCGATGCAGTAGATACAGTTCATCACGTACCCCTGACCTGGGTCTCTAAGATGTTGTCTGAGCATTTCTGGCAAAATCCATTAAACCCGAGAAAAAGCGACAATCACTTTCATCGAAATTTCTTATACTCATCTAAGACCCCTCATAGATCCCCGGATATCATGGATTCTGAGGCTCAGAGTTTGAAGGGGCTAAAATATAAATACACTGATGACGCATTGGTGGTGGCGAATTGGGACGAGAGACACCGCGCCTGGCGGCAGTTCCGTCGAGGATGGTATAGCCGGGCGAAAAGAGAAGTAAGCAATTCTCCATACTCCCCATTAAAATGCATTCAAGAAGGCGTGTGCCCTCATTAGCTCGTGACTTTATATCAAGGGGTCCGAACCGACGCTAAGTCGAGACACCCAAATTCTTGATATGACTATGCTAACCGCGGCTGTTCTAGTGGGAATCAAGTCCGGTATGTACATCCAGGTATATATATCCGGGGTCCTGAAAACTAATTTCTTGCATGAAAGTGGCATAACATTGGCGGCCGTCGGCGGTGTGAAGAGTTTGCGGCTGCTTATAAGAAGCAAGACCTGATGGAATGTACTAGGATTGCGAATCGATTGATCAGTGGAGTTCAGTGGCAGCAAGATAACTCGAGCTATATGAAGGACATGCCATCGTCCACGCACAAGAACCCGAACTGGGCCTGGCATGCTGTCGGTGAGTTTAACTATATGATGGAGTTAACTGCTCTGTTGCTAAAACGCACCTTCACTAGGACTGCTCATGATGGCATCGCTCCCTACCCAGACCTCGTCCTTAACGCAAGGAACGCGGGGCAAACAATTCATCTATCGAATACTAACACCGAGTAAAACGGCTGCGAGTGAGGGACACGTTAAAACAGTGACTATCCCTTCGCTGGTCGAGCCCGATGATCCGGCCAAGTCGATCGAGCCCAACAAATTCTACGAACAAATGCGAAGAAACGGACAGAATCCCCATTTCGACCAATTCGACGTCTTATCACTCATTGACGCGATGCTGGAGTTGATCGCGTTGAAAAAAGGGGTTATACATGGAAAATTCATGCTTGCTATACTGAAAACCAAGAATGAGCTCCTTGCCGAGCGCAACCAGTTGAGAGAAAACTACCCCGGTGGCTCCGATACGACAAAATGGGTGTCCAAGTGGCATTTCGAAATGCCTCCATATGATAAGAACTATCATTGTTGGACGGGAAGCAGGTGGACGCGGGTAGCTCGAACAACTGGCTCCAAAATAATACAAGTAGATTAGAGACGAGTGTTCGGGTGGTCAACCCGACTAGTTAGACCTCGTTTCAGCAGAGCTAATACTGAAGAGCTTGGATATTGATCATCTAATATAACTATGTAAATGAGGGACAAGCTTCCTGACGGCCTTGACGCATAGCATAGTGCCAACTATAGAGGAGAAGTCTCTTGCTCTAATTTCCTATGGCTCACGGGGGCTCTTGCAGAGTAGAGCATCGTAGCATTACGTAACGTTATGTTGAAATAGCATGTAACCATTCATTGTCACGAATCCCTCAATGCCCATCTAGTGTATAGGCCGTCATTTTACGGATGTTATGTCAAGATCAGGGACTCACATTCACACTTTATACCAAATTCCGTGTAATACAACGTCCTTTATGGCCTGGCTTGAGTAATAAGAATGTTATGTGGACTGATAGAGCTTCAAAACGATACCAGTAATTAGCTGCCAGCTACGACACATGGCCTGTTGACTGTCCTATATAGCTAGGTACAGTATTTGCCTAGATTGAATGACATTGACTTCAAAGTATTGTGGGCATGGACCGGCAATAGGGTGTTGATGCATGGCTGAAGTAGCTTTCCTTCCTTCGCTACTTTTCGCTCTATCCTCATTATTAATGAAACTAACTAGGCCTATAGTCGGGCTTGTGAGAGAGAATCAAGTCGAATACAGTAGACTTCGCCCGGTCCGTCACCAAACACAATCGTGTTTCTAGCCATTGAGAGTTTACCTGGCCGGAATGAATAATGTCGAAGCTGTATGGGTAACCAAAGATATGGCTCGCCATTTCTCAGAATCCAGTCTCCATTTGGGGAAATGCCTAGACCAGAAAAATTATCCTGGGGAGCAGAAATGTCTTCATAGTTTATATAATCCCCGGAATGGTGTAGCAAGGCATCTGCTATGTGAAAAACGCCACGTTCAGTCTGTAGGCCAGTGGCCGCCGACAGAATGTGCCCAAATCCCCGAAGAACTTTCAGCCGGGTTCCCGTAGTGGCATCTGCAAGGTGAATAATATTACCATCCCCCTGAAAAGCGATCACATATCTACTATCCGGCGAGAACTTGAGAGAGCTGATGAGTGGAGAATCAGACTCTTCTATCCGTAGACATATCCGGCATGTACGAGTATCTGCTGCTACATCCCATACGCATATGTCTTCACAATATTTCTGAAATGCCAGCTTTTTCCCGTCACATGAGAGCCCGGCGAGCTGGATATCACCCGTACAAACATAGGCCTCGCTGAGGGTTTTCCCTGTAGCTGTGTCCCTT
The DNA here is from genome assembly GCA_002288965.1 of Xylaria sp. MSU_SB201401. Classification (NCBI taxonomy): domain Eukaryota; kingdom Fungi; phylum Ascomycota; class Sordariomycetes; order Xylariales; family Xylariaceae; genus Xylaria; species Xylaria sp. MSU_SB201401. The sequence continues at coordinate 57,180 of NPFG01000031.1, forward strand.
ATCCTTACATGGCCACGGAAAGATAGTAGTGCGACGCAGATTCGGCCACCAAGCAAAACCCATTCTAAAGCGTCCGTGTCGGATGCCCTCCACAGGCAGCGGCCAGTAGCCGTATCAAATAGCTCGAAGACGGGCAGCCCCTCGGACCAACTGCGACAAGCTAAGTACTTGTTTTCAGGTGAGAAACTTGATTGTAATTCGAGGTTAGGGCTCCACTGATACCATCCGGACATTGCGATCGTGCTTATTCGTTTGTTCTTCACTAAATTCCACGTCTGGAAGTCGTTACAATCCCCGATTCCAAGGAAAGTGCCGTCCGGAGAAAGTATCAGCCCGTGCCTGGTATGGCTGTAAGCACTTATGATATTATTGTCGTCATTACTGTTAAGTTGGAGATGCGTCTCGGATTTCCTTGGTTTGCTCCTTGGTTTTCTCCTTACTAGTTTTCTTTTTACTCCAAGGAGAGTGCCGTTGGGAGGGAGTGTCAACTCGCAACTGGTGTCACTGTCACCGTTACTGTTGCTATTTCTCTCGCTGTCGCTATGTCCGAGTTGGGGCTTCCCGTGTTGCAGCCGGGCTGCAGACATGTCCGGAACCTGCACTACTCGCTCGCCACCCAAGATCAGCAAACGGCTGTCGGGCGAGTATGCTAAATAAGAACGAAAGCTTCCGATTCCATATCTCCAAGAAGTAGTCTTTGCTTTGACCTCGACAAGCTGGCCAGTAGCAATATTGTACTCGCATAGGCCCCCCATGGTTTCTGCTCCAATGTACTCGTTGTCAGGCGACAATGCGAGCGCACGACATTTCAGTTCGGTTATACAAGGGAGTGTCATGCACTCACACGTGGCCAAGTTCCAAATTTTAAAAAATACGGTGGCGTATAAATGTTCGGTGTTGTATAAACGGGAATATATAGCCACGTATTTCCCATTGAAGGCCATGGACATTACGCGTTCCGTTTTAGACCATGGGGTTTTGTAGTACTGGCCAGCCACAGTATCCACTACCTCTATCGTCATTATGTTGTCATGTGATATGTGCTTCCGCGCCCAGGCCGCACGCTCCCCGCTGTTTGAAAGGAATAGGTAGTCCACAGTCCAGTCCCGTCCCGGCGCGGTTCTGTGGCATACTCTCTGCCCCGTTGCGGTATCCCAGCTATAGACCTTCGTATGCGCGTCGATTGATATGATATTTCTGTCGTCAAGAAAAGCTACGATAACACAGCCACCGGTGGGGTATTCAAGCGTTTGCAGGCATATGCCGGTTACGGTACTCCAAATACGAATCGTGCCATTCTCGGAGCTTGAAGCCAAGCACTCGCAATTGGGCGAGAATGCGATTGATCGAACTCCACTGCCGTGACCTTTAAGGGTTTTCAAGCATTCACCTGTCGTTGTATCCCAGATTCGAGTAGTATCGTCATCCTCAGCGCCAGATGCCAAATACTTTCCATTGGGCGCAAACGTCACCCATTTGATTATCCCGGTATGGCCTTCTAGGGTTTGGAGCCCTGCACTGTCCCATTGGCTCTTCCCGGTAGGACTTATTGGCAGCCATTCTGGTTTCCTCAAGAATGCTTGTCGAACGAGGCTACTTGTGGGACTGAAAATTAATGCGGAGGTGTATACCTGGAGCGGTGCAGTTCCGATCCCGACCATGTGATATCGTAAAAACTTCAGTGCATCACATACGAAGTCCTGTAAAGCTTGTACGCTTCCCCCGCCAGTAGGCTCTCCAGGACTCGTTTGTAATAAAGACAACATGTTTTCCAGGACCTTGATACCTAACCCTAGACTTTTCAAGAGACTGAGGGCTTCGAACCAGTGCAAGAGGTATTTTTCAAGAAACTGGCGAACTAAGTCGACGTGCTCGAAGTCTTGCTTTTTGACTAACCCAGCATCAACTAGATGATCGGCCCAGTATACGCAGGCATAACGTATCCCATCCAGTGGGTGGGGACTAGGGACGATTATGTTATCGATCCGAGATCCTGGCGATGGTAGCTGATACATATTTTCTCGCAGAGTCTTCTCCAGGGCTTGTATTAATTGTATCGCCATAGTTCGATTCCCGGCAGCAAGAAGGCCTTGGGGAAAGAGAGATTCCGGTATGCTCTTGATCAAATAGTCTTTTGCTGATTGGTGGACAAAGTAGATGGTGCCAGTCTTAACCATTAAAAATGAGCCGCACAGTCCGACAACTTTATGTAGAGAGCTCTCTATAATATCGTCGTCTAAGTCGGCGATAGAGAATAGCTCTGCAATGGTGAGTGGGCGATAAGCGAGAGCCTGAATAGAAAGAACTTGGAGGCAAATTGTTGCATCTTTTGAGGCGAGAACATGCCTCGCCATTGTGTTGTAAAGCTCATTAAGACCGGATGGGAATTTCTCAACCAATTTCAGCACTTCCCATGAATGAGTGTCTTCACGGCAAAGTTCCTTGCACACTAAAGCAACCCACAAAAATGTATTATTGGAATGGGATTTGAGGTGTCGTCTGACGGCCTCTCGAAGTCCTGATCCTAACCCTTTCGCCATCTCCAGCTCCATAACTTTATGATCAATGTAGCTGTCCACAGCGGCCAAGATGGAACGGTCATTCAGCTCCAAGTGTAGCAATACTTTCCGTGTGGCACCGCTGAGTCCATCCTCAATGAGTGGCCAATTGCGACTTGAGATGAGCAATCTAATGCTTGGTGACGATAGACGCGCGATCCATTCTAAAAGGTGACGTCGATCTTCCAAGCACTCGTCTAGTCCGTCAACAATAAGGTAAACGGTTTGGTAGCCGTCTTCTATTTCCTTGATTAGGCGGCCAAATATTCTGCAGAGTGCAGCCCACCCATTCAAGTCTTGAAATATCTCTTTACTTGCTAGGTCGATGTCCTCTCGAACACAGTCTAGCAGCCTAGGTTGCTGAGATAATAACGAGAAAATCAAACCTTGTAGCACGAAAGATGCTTTCCGAAGCTGGTGATTGGTTCCCTGACAGAAAAAGTAGGCAATATTCCAGTCGTCTGTGCGTGATTTGTTGAGCTCGTCAATGACTCCGCAAAGTAACATTGTCTTGCCCTTGCCAGGGTCACCTCTGACCCAGAGGAGCTGGTAACCCTCGCCGTCACGCCATTTCAAGAAATCCTCATGACTGAGGATCCATTTATATGAGTCTCGGAGCAGCCCTCCTTTCTGTTGTTCAATGCGCGTCTTATCATCGCGAGGATCGGTCGATCGAATCTTCAGGAGAATGTCGCTGTCTCGAGATGCTACACCTTCCCCGGTGTCAGTACCTAAAAGAGAAAGGGCTACATAACGACAAACCAATGTTGAAGTCGCGACCGGCCGACAATTGGCCCGTGTTCAGAACACCTTGGCCATGGAACTCAGCCATCTTCCAGTATCCGACAGATACAAGAGTGTGTGTTGTGTTTGGACAGTAAAGGAATAGAAGACCACTCTAACAACCTCGAATCACAGGGTATACTATGGCCGCGTTAAGTATATAGACCTTTTTATACCTCTCAGGAGGCTGTTGAGCATAGTCTCCGGAAATGCTGCTTAGAGTTAGAACTAAAATCTTAGGCCGAATGCTTCATTCGCTTGAGTACGCCCTGTTGTCTACTCCTTTTGACGATAATACGACGAATAATGCTGAACACATCGTAAAACGCGAAAGGCGCACGCCTATATTTCGGTGAGTGTTGAAATGAACGTTCCAGTGAGGAGAAGGTTTTGCCTGCGTTAGAAGTGGTATTTGGGGACGGGGACGAACTGTTCTTGCCTCGCCCGTGAGAAGAGGGGTCTTCGATGGACGCGGTCGCGCACGCGACAAGACGGCCCCCAAGCCGCCTAACATCAAAGAACGCTCATTGGCCGGTTAAATGTGGCTGAATTTTAATGTGATTCTCTGCTCTCAAATCCCATTCGGTGAGGGTACAGTTGAATCGTAACAATGTGCATTCATTACCACCTAGGTAGTTGCCACCGCCGTCACTCACACTCCCCTCATGCCTTGCCATTGTGCAGAAAACGCCTAACCAATTGCTGACACCCATAGAATATGCAGAATTATCGCCTCAAATGGCATAGATCGGAAGCGGTTTAACAGAGAGTATTCCTGCAATTCGATGCTCGGCTCGGTCCCGATTCCAGGTACTTCCCCCGCCAATCACATTCAGTTACTTATTTGAAATTGAAACGTTTTCCGTCAGCGAAGCTAATCGTCGACGGTTCATACACTTTGGAGTAGCAGCGACTGACTTCAGTACGCAAGTAAGATTCCTTTTCTCATGCGAAAGAGCACGCTTAGCCTGAATAACCGAGCAGCTCTGTTCAAACCGGACGTGCATGACACTTGTGTACTGTGGTAAGCACTACATGATAGCTATGGCGTCCCCAATCCCAAAGACTCGAGATGCTTATACCGTCGCTATTTTATGCGCTATGGACCTAGAAAGGAACGCAGTCCGTTACATGTTCGACGAGGAGTACCAGCGTCTGCCAAGTCAACCCGGTGACTCGAACAGCTACACGCTTGGTAAACTCAACGGCCACGATGTAGTCTTGGCGTGTCTACCAAGCCAGCAAGGGAAGGGTGCCGCTGCGACCGTTGCTACGAACATGTCGCGTTCATTCCCTTCAATCAAGTGGCGATTGTTCGTAGGAATTGGCGGCGGAGTCCCTAGTGGCAAACACGACGTTCGTCTTGGCGATGTAGTCATCAGCATGCCTGAAGGCGAGTACCCAGGTGTCGTTCAGTATGATCTCAAGAGGGAGACATCTTCAGGTTTTGAGTTGAAGGGCTTCTTGTGGCCACTGCCTGCTCTTCTCAGGAATGCTGCTCAGGACATGCGATCGGACCACCTGGGTCGAGACAACAAGATCGAAGAGTACATGGAGGCCATGTTCAAGAAATGGCCGCGCATGATATCATATAAGGAACCGATGGAGGCAGACGTTCTTTTCCACGCGGACTTCGCTCATCCTCCCGGCGTACCTATCTGCGCAGGCAACTGCGATCCTTCTCGTACTGTCGCACGACCCGCGCGTCAATTCAAGCGTCCTATGATTCATTATGGGCTGATTGCCTCGGGCGACAGCGTGATCAAGAACGCAGCGACAAGAGATGAACTTGCCCATAGGTTCGCGGGCGATGTTCTCTGCTTCGAGATGGAAGCGGCCGGGTTAATGACTGAGTACCCGTCGATTGTGATCCGTGGCATTTCCGATTACGCGGACTCACATAAGAACAACACCTGGCAGCACTATGCGGCCGCTACAGCTGCAGCCTGTGCGAAAGAGCTCCTGTCTTATATCGATCCCGAGGTCGTGGCAACTGAACCGATTTCAGCTCCAAAACCTGAGGCATCGACGAGTAACGTTTTTACTGGCCAGGGCATGTTAAACACGGGAACCGTCAGCATCGGAAGAGATTTCAGTATTACTAGGTAAAGATCATTAGAATACGAGAGATTGGGAAGGTTAAGAGCAGAATTAATATTCCATGATCAATGGAAAAGTACAACTTCTTGGCCACCTAGTCGAACTACACGCTCATTCCTCGACAAGCAGACCCTGGTGACATGCAGATCCATCCCGTGGAGAATCCGGAGTATAACATAGTCCACCCCGCCGCTTGCACCATTGAGTAGAGTAGAGTGCTGTCCCCCTTGCGGCGGTTTGCGACACAGTCCTCGACGTCCTTAGGATTTTCCACAACGATACGTGCAGGCATAACTAAATACTCAGCGAGTGAACCGACGCAGAGTCCATCGTAGATTACTGTTGATTGGCATGGTACCGACAAAAGTCGTGCCTAAGCGCATATCATTAGTCGATGTAGGAAGAATGGCACAACCTGCACCACTTCTACGACGGGGTCCATACCGGTGATAGAGGTCTTTCAGAATGGGATGGATTGGGGCAATCATTTTGGAGTCTCTGGGGTTGACTGCCATGTATCATTTCGAGGACGTTGAAATAAGAGTTGGGGCTCTGTGCTACGACGTACTTCAAGGGAAAGACATGATCCGCATGTATGACTCGTGGTAACTCGTGTGTCGGACCTCGAGTATTCTAACCGAAGATCTTGGTAGAGTAGAATTAGCGCTTATGGACGCCAGACGGGATAGCAGTACATTATTTCTCGCCATGTATTGGGTAGCAAAGAGGTGAGATGGACGCGGAATCAAGTGTCTTGACAGTCTCGAACTTCCAAGGTGTCCAGTCGTCAAAAACGACCATCCGCGAATGCCAAGTCGGTGATCTCGGCGTTAGAAGTGCTCCGCAGGCTCTACGGAATACCTAACGATGACGAGCAACAGGATGCCAACGTGGGGAGTTTATCGCCGTTGGCAAGTAGTAGAGGAGATGTGTTCTAGAGTATGGTAATAAGTAGGTATCCAACTGATGTAGAGTCGATATTGATGGATTGACGAGTAGAGGCTACAAGAGCGGGATGAACCGCGACATCGGGAGCGGGAGATCTACGGGGCGGCTGGGCATGTCTCGGGTAGATCTGGACCCCCTAGCGGGTACCTAGGCACCCACCCCGCTATAAGCCAGCACGGTTTAGCCCTATGGACCCCTGTATTACCATCCACTACTTACTATAAGTACCTATACTGTACCGGCCTCCGCTCCTCCACCCAGGCCCCTGGGAGCCAGTACCTGTCTCCTTGATGGTGGTTGTAGTCCTCAACGTGACAGTCAGTATGGGTAAGCGGTACAGTAACGATAGTGGCTGGCTGTTTATGGGAATGATCATGATTGAGGGAAGGACTTACGGGTGGAGGAGCGGAAGTTTGGCCTTGACCGGACATGATGGAACGGGAGGCGAGTGATGCAGACGGAGTTGGTGTTTAATTGTCGGGGGGAGTTGGCAGTGGATGGAGGCGTGGTTCGTGGTGGTCGTGGTGGTCGTGGTGGTTGTCTGGGTGGCTGGGCTTGTTTGGGTCGACTGGGGGGAGCTGGGACTTGAAGCTCGGGGACAGTTGGTAATGTTTTGTAGTAATGATGGTTAGGCATAGATTGATATGTGCTTAGAGAGAAAAGGAAAAGGAAGAGGTTTGGAACCTTGGGGAGGGCAGAGGAAGATTAAATACTCACCCGGGACTGAGTCTAGAGAGTCGTGCTATCCCTCTGTCGAAGAGGAAACTACTAGGCATCGAAAAGTACGTATCAGAGAAAGAGCATTTTATTCTCTTGTGGGCAAAGAAGGTGAAGACACACGTCATCGTCAGATGAACGAAGCTTGCGGACTAGATACTCCGGCCCTCGATCGCTGGTTGTTGTTGTTATCGCTCTTGAGAACGCCGACCAAGGGACCTGGGTTAGCCTCGCAATGTATAGCTACTGGACCAATGCAGCATTTTCTAGATTGACTTTGAATCTTGGCTGGGTGAATAGGGGATGCGAGTATGTTGACGAGGCGAGACGCGGTTATGATTTGTAGGTAAGCGTACCTAAGCATAGGCGTAGGGAAGATGAGCTTGGAGCATAAACCCAGGGTTTCAATATTATGGATCGTGTGCCTAAAGTCTACGGGCAGAGACTGGCAATCCTTCGATGACCCGATGGTGAGAGATCTCATATGGAACAAGCACACCTGCGAGCGTTTATATAAATGCATTAGTCTCTTACCTGCCTATTCATTCTCTGGCCTACTGTCTGCTGCTGACAACGCTTGAAGCTTGAAGATGTTAGCCCCGTGTTTGTACTCGGTAAGACTGAATCTAGACCCGTTTACCGCTTTGAGACGTCCCCAGAAAAATGATTAGACAGCCCTCAAGGTGGAGAGCATGCCTGTACCTTGCTCACCATAATACCGTGCCAATTTAACATGCCCGATCTTCTGGCTGTGTACAACGCTGCGTTAAAATAGTCTAGCAGTGTAGCATTTTGTCTTGGTCGGGTAGGGATGTGTCACGAGTCCTTGGAGTTCTCGGTCAGGAACATGACGATCGAAGACGCTGATCCGGGATATTTAGTTAAGCATTCCAGCGTTTTTGTGGTCCGTGAGTGTACCCAATGGTGGTATGGGAGAAACGTCAACGGCGCAGTTCGGCACTGTCAGAAGTGGAAGGTGGTGATACAACGCTCCACAAGCTGTTGACTGTATATAAGACCCTTCATCCCACCTGTAAAGGCAACTGTAACTTAGACTTCTAGATAACTAATGGGACATACGTGTACTACTCTTGACAGGCACATGGTTTGGCAAATTATGTGCGCATCGAGCTATGGTTAGATTGTGGTGAATGATGAAGCTGTCCGGAGTAGAAGAGGAGTGATGCGACTGATTAGATCAACCCATGAAACCGATAATGTGGCAGTGGATCGCAAGGCTTAACCCACCTAAGATTAGTACATGTCTCGGGAAGATACGGTGGGTTAGGGGAGTCAAAAGACGTGACCTACTACCTACTCAGGTATAGATTTTAGTGTATACCTTGGTGTTTAGTTACCTAGGAATTCGATAGATTACGGGCACGAAGGAGACTGATAAGCCGTGCTGAAAGAATCACGAATAGGGAGGTTCGGGAAACGATTTAAACTCAACTTCAAACTATGAGAGCGTACTAGATTTATGGCGTAGACTCACGCAGTGAACTGGACCCTTACATGTCATGGGACTCATTCATCTACACCTTGACTGGCCAACACCGAAGATCGTAGTCGTTGCGTAACAAAGCAAGCCTACATTGCAGGTGGGCAGCACGGGCCGTTTCGCCCCTGAATGCACACCGTCCCCTGGCATAGTGGCATGAGAATTAACCAAGAGATACAGGCCAGCATACACCTCTTGCACTCGCTATCGCTGTAGTGCACTTTAGGATCATAGCATTGCCAATGCTTATACTCTACGACGCAACCGTCTTCTCCCTCCAAGCATCTATGGATATCTTCAGCATGTAGCTGAAGAGATTCGTTCGTGAGGCTTATGGTCCGGTTAGTTGCACCAACCAGCACAAGACTGCTGTTGTTAGGGGGGACGATGGGCGACGTCTGGAATATGGATGGCGTGGTTAGAACTTATGAGTACACGACGAAAATCATATGTCGTATCTTACCGTGTTAAATGGTATGGCCGTGGCTATTGAGCTAAACGCCGATGCGATGATGGCTAGAGCTGGGAGCTTCATAGTGGACAGTCTGGGGCGGTTTGATCTATGCGTCCGAGGGTCGTGGTTTTTTAGTGCGTTGAAGACTCTTTGTGGGTGACGGTGATGATGTGTGATGTTTGATACGAAATGGATAGACACAGTCGGAACATCGCCTTTATATACTGTAAACCAACGATATGAAGTAACCTTTCTTTCAAAACCTATTGCATTTCCCAAGTTGCTAACTCTTTACTGCACGCCATCGCCTAAGAGCTCTCTTCTACGCTACAAAACTAAGGTTTCACTTTGCTGCGATGAATATGTTTAGCCAGAGCTGACCAGCTCGAAGTTGTCCCTTAAGCAGTAACTAGCGCACTCAAACCTACCAAGACGGGAGAGGAGCGCACAGCTATGAGTCCAACCTGGCTTAGGTTTGGCCATACCAACAAAACCTGACGGCCTGCAGTCCACACAGTAAAAAATATGCGAAATAAAACGCTAAATGCATTCTACCAAGATAGATACCTACTACACATCTCGTCTTCCACTTGTTTTCTCAATTGTCTCGGTAGTGTACGTATAGCCAAGGCTGCAGTCCAGGGAGATTAGATCTACGGCCCGTGCCGAGCGCGCTCAGGCCGGAGGTTCAAGGTTGTAGTAGCTGGCCCCTAACCCACTACGTTCTTCTGCCGGAATTATAGTGAGTTCTAAAGGCTTCCTTCCATTGGAAGCCTCCTCAAGAATATTTGCCTTCTAATCTCGAAAACCCCTCCGGAACTTAAAAGGCTTGCTTAATCCAGAAGACTTATTTACCCCTTATAAGTGCTTCATAAAAAGTGGCATAACTTACTGGGAAGCTCAATTGGAGGAAGTGTAGGTTCACCAGTGTAAGTTCAAAGGTCTGTACAGCTTGTACATCCCTTTAAGCCCGGGTGGAATCAACACTATCTTGCTTAACACTAGTCTAAACAAAGAAGATAACCACCAATTATATGCTAAAATTTCACTTATCCAGTATAATGATTGTCTGTTATCATCCTTGTTTAGTGTTATGCAAGATAGTGGGCTTGGAGGGATAGCCCCCTTTATGTCCCCTGTACGGCTAGGTAGGGTGGATATGGGTTATGTTTATTGTACATAGGTACAATGAACGCTTAAATTCTAGTTACGAAGCTCTAAATTTTAGGCGTACCTCTATCACAAATTTGGACTGGAAATACTTGTAAGGCTAGAACACTCGTTGGTTCTAAGAAGCTGACTGAGGTTATTTATTTCGGAAGGCTCCCTGGTCTTCTAGCCTTCTAGCCCTGCCGGACCCCCCGTAGGTACCTACAAGCAGCATGCGCTAATAGATGACCTAGACTCCTCTAACGAGTGCCGACCCCACTGTAAGTCAGCAGCCTTTAGCCCTCTAAACCTTTGAGCATTGTTGAGAGGAGAGGTCGCCTCAGACTGCAACACAGGACAGTTAATTTCAGCCAACCAAATATTCCCTATGAATAAGTACCTATTCTGTTACAATGGCTAAATCTGCATTGGGAAATGGCATTCTCATCGCATATGTGGCATTGCGACTTAACAGTGAAAGTGAATATAATTAGCCGCTACTAAGATCCCCGACCATGGCAGCATTTTTAGTTGCAGGCGAGGTATAGTTCTAAACAGGATCGGACACTCAAGTGCCTCACTCATCCGAAGGCACCAAGATGGTGTGTCGATGGCCTGGGTATCAGGTTGAGAAACCAATGGTACGCTTCATTTCTGGTGGTTAATGCTGTCGGTAATGACGCTCTGTAGGTATTAGGTACAAATGATACACGGCCTTACTCTACCTATTTGGGGGATAAGTCTAGCCAAGGCCGCTATTTCGAATCCCAGGGTGAAGTTGAACAAAGGACAGTCATTGTATGAGTCTCGTGGTCATGTGCTAAGGAATAGCCAATTCAACGTTTTCGGTGCCAAAGTCTTTGTCCAGTGCCATCCCCTTCAATGGTGGGTGAGGAGGCTTTTATTGATGCTAATGACCCCGGCGAAGTTCAACCTTGTGTTCAACGCGCCTCTTCCATACCATTGCGGCTTTTCCACCATCACATATCTACAAGCTCGGAGAAGACGTAGGAAAAAATGGAACTACTTACTCCCGAAGCTATAAGGGAGCGACTTAAGAACCCGAACAATCGTCTGACCGGGCCCTCTTCGCGTTATAAGGTTTTCGAGGATGGGAGGCAATCAGATCCAACGGAAGACCCGCCCAGTGTGCTCTTGCACCTCCAAAACGTCCCCGAGGATGCAATACACAACAGAGATTTAATGAACAGAGCGGTTCACAATCAGGTCACGGGCGCCAACTTCCGTCTTCGAGACCTCGGTTTTGATATGGTGAGCGGTCGGCTAAGCAAATTTTGGGGAAATACGAATGCCCTGAATAGTGTAAATGAGTGGAATGCCGCTATCCTGAAGGCACTGGGCAACGCCGATATGCCAGCTGAGAACTGTACTTGGTTCGTAAGTTCGACTTTCTCGTCGCGTCTGCGTAGTGTACGACCACCATGCTACAGAAAAGTTAACTTGTAGCTATGTAGGAACAATCTATGGTTCGTTATCTCGGGTTCGACTATACAACTATCTTCGGTACTCAGAGGGAAACCTTTGAACAGATACTCAAATGGATGCAGAAATTGCTCTCGTCACGTAAGTAGATGTAATTCTTACTATTATGTGCCCACGAGTGACAAAGATCTCCTCGATTGAAGACATCGTTGCTAACTCCACAACAGGGTTTCGTGAATGGTGGTTCAAAATGAGAGCCGATCAGAACCAGGACAGGTTCTACGCGCCAATGGGTCTTCTGAATGAATTGAAACTTTACTCGCAGTATTGCAACCATCTGCAACACCAAGGGGGGTTATTTGATGATCTTCTGCTCGCTCAATCTGGGAAGTTTTCCCTGAAAAGCGACGGAGACAGGCCCGAAAGTGTAGGCCAAATAGAGTGGGACAAAAGAATAGATTTCTCGAAACTAACGTTTCGAGGATCATACCGCATGACCCCCGACGAAGCTTTGAAAATATGTAAGATTCTCACACTAAACTGTGACTGATCAATAAGAGGCGACGTTCTAATCTGTTGGAATTCTATTTAGGGATGTACGTAACTTCTGATCGAGCTATCGTTAACGCTCGACTTTACCTGCTCTATAATGAACGAAAAGGGAGCTAAAAATAAGCGATGTTATGACGATACGACGGAATGCTAACTCTTCTTCCTGTGCAGCGCTAGTACGAATAAAGACAATAAGACCAATAACAGAAATCTAGCAGATATATTCAAATGGGCGCTTGAGCTCTTGGACCATTTCGGTACGTAATGCCCATTATTATGCCCTCGGGCTCTATGGCATAAGACAAGCACCCAGCTTCCCTGAGCCACGTCTCGGAATATCTGGGGCGGAAGTCCAAATATTGCGATAATGTCAAGTTGCGATAGTGCTGTGCTTTTACAAGTCATCACATATTGCGAGACTCCTGACTAACCTCGATGATGTTATGTGTAGCGGAATGGTTTTCCATATATTCGTATAAAGTGGTGAGTCTACGCAAGGTTCATATCTGTTCTACTCAGCTCATCTGTAACAATCTCTGGCGACCTGATAAGCACAAGATGATATGCCAGGCCGGTGGTTGATCAAAATAGCTTACTAACGGAATCCTTATTCAGATTGATCTCCATGTCAGAAGAGACGAAGGCGTAACGGCACAAATGACAATGATACATACGGCATGGCGGGGATATATTAACTGTGTTCTTCGCATGGCACAACAGCGTGAAGTATATGGGGGTATCACGGAGAGTATCTGGGCACAATTGGGCAGGAGGCAGCGTAGTCTCGGTGAGATAGTCCGCAATGTCACCTCGTATCAGTACGAAGACAGCAGTCAACCTGGTGTCTTTCGTACAATGCATCTTGACTATCGCGTCTGGGAGAATGTGAACGGCGGTGTGAATCTCGGGACCACTTTCCATATATCCGAGCTCGGCCCCAGTTAGAACCTGAATCTATAGCTCGGAATGTCCCTCGGGAGGCCGACGCAGACAGCGACGGTGACAACGACGACGATGAGAATGGTGGTCCGCCACCACCACCACCACCGCCGCCGCCGCCGCCGCCGCCTCCTCCTGCCACGGGAGGAGGTCAAGGCGGCGCTGGGGGCCCTCGGCAGGGGCCCCAAGGTAATCCATGGGGCCGTGGTGGCGATGGGAATCAGGGTAGAGGTCGAGGCGGTGGTCGACAGCGAGATTTGAATGCGAGTTGGTGGCGGGCAGCTACAGTTTGTACACGATGCGCATTCTTGTCGGGTGAACCGATCTGCTCAAAGTGTGGCGTGGACACATTAAGTCTTACTCATGTTGATGACCCCGAAGAGGAGCTGGCGAACGTAAAACGGAAGCTAGAGGACGACACATCGCTCGATTCTCCGAACAAGCGACAGTTAACGGTCCTTCAGAGCGATTTCCAGGTCAAACAACTACGCGACATTTTGGAGCAGATTAGGATCACGCTAGGGAATGACGATACGGTCGATCCGGCCCGCCCGGAATTTGAGGCCTCGGACTCAGCATTGAGAAATGATATATCGGTTTTCTGAATTACACGCGATACGTCTTTGCTGGGGTACGGCATAGTAGCCATACGCTCTAGTTGATTCATAATAGAGTTCTTTTATTCTCAATTCTACTTGTTACCATGTACAGGTAACTGTACACTAGTGTCGTGAGCGGGCAGGTAGGTCAGGTCAGGCGCGATATGTAGGAATAGCTTCATACGTCTCATAGGTCAATAGTAGTTCTCATAAAAGACTAAAGCTTGGAGAAGGGAATAGTTTCTCACGACGCATAATTAAGTACAGCTTAAACAGAACCACATTGAGAATAAATTGAATCATGAGTCAGAGCAGTGAGAAATATAAACTATTCTCGGCACAGCAAATGCGCAAATTCAACTTAGGGCAACACTTCCCTCCTTTCATGGCCGAGCCATGTTTTCACCTTATTCAAATAGACTTGCCGGTGGCCCAACCATATCGTCCTTGCTTACTGCCCTTCCCTTCATCCAACTATGAAGCCCCTCCCAGTCTACGCATGCGGCTTGTTGAGTTATTTGAACGGCGGGCTTGACTCTGCTATGCGGAGTCCATACAAATGTGTAGACGCTTGGGTCAGCTTTGCATAGTGCCTCTATGCGAAGAGACTCCAAGCAATGATCAACATGCCTATGTATCTCGTCCCAATCTTGTGGTCCGTCACTATAGTAATAATCTGGGTGCAGGTATTGCTTGATGCGTTTCTAATTTCCGATCATCCGGTTAGCTCGTGAATCCAAGCATCCAGGCAGTTCCGTTAATAGAGAAATAGTCCTCAATTTCCGATGTATATCAAGATCGGGTGTGAGTGTAGGTAGAGCAGCAATGAGCAATTAATGGATAATGGATTAAGTATCAATGGAAACCGGAGGGATTATTCTTACAATGCAGTGTAAGGAGTGCGAGATTTGTAAACCTCCGATGTAACCTCCAGCCTTGAGACGTACAGAGTCCGGAGCACCAGCCAATCGCAAATCTTCCTGGGAGAGGTTGATCGCAGTGCCAGTGAGTAGTTCATGCCATGCTTCATCAAGTTCGGGGCGCGGATCTCCCAGGAACCTCGGGCTGTCGAAGTCACTTGTTAAGTTTCGGTTCACGTATCTTACTGGGGCGGGAGCTTGATACAGAAATAGTTAACAGTTATGACTGCGAATTGGAATGCTTGGGATTTCTCTCACTGTATGGTATTTTGACGCCTCTTATATGCGCCTGGCAGTGTGAAGCATTCTGTACGTAGTGTTGACTTCCGACAATAAACAGGATGACGACCAATGAAGAAGTGAGAAGTATATAGAACCTTAGCTTCCAGGCACGTACGGCGTATAAGTCTGGTACCACGTTCAACTCTTCACCATCTTCGTGGGAAACAGCGGCATATTGGAACTTGGTGGCGGGCTCAGTCGCCATATCTTCCTTGTGATGATTTGCTATGGGATTTGTTGAAAGCTTGGTTGAACACGTAGAACTGATGTGTGGTCCTAGCGAAAGCAATGGGAGAATTAGGGGCGCAATTTGTATATAACGAAAGGTGAGAATGAAGGTTGGTTTGGAAAGATGTGGGAGAGGCGAATGATCCTACTCCAATGGGGAAGCGTATGCATGATCTTGTCTTCGGGGAGTGAATGGAGGGTGCAAGCGTCATGCGATCTCCGCTCCTAGAAGGGTTGATATCTATGCAGAGATAGTCGTAACCTCACAATGTTTACTAAATGTAACATAATGTAGTAATGCATGCAGTCATTCTACCAGTCAGTCACTATATTGGTCCAACGCAGACCGGTGGGACCAAATACTCCCTTGGTGTCTTCTTAGTTCACCATGTCTTGAGCGAAAGGCTGGTGGTGACGCAAGTACAAGGATGCGTAGCCGTTCTGGTCCGATACTAGATACATCGCTTTTGTGTTATATAGCCAAGAGGGGAGCGGGGACTCTTCTGGCAGTTGGATAAAGATAAAATGCGACTTATCCCCTCCGGAGAAGGAGCCTTTAGCAACAACATATCTTCTCCAGGAGTTCTATTCACATCTAAAGAACAAACAGAAATCTTGAACGGAAAACAAACAAAATGAATATCCTCAGGGTGTTCAATATCCTCCTCGCTATTTGCAGCATGGCGGTCTCCGCTCCTGTTCCGGGTCAGTTCTCTAAACTAACAGAGTCCTTGAATTTTCCAAGCTAATAGCGGCTCAGACTCCACGAAGCAGCTACAGGAAAGAGACGGAGCGACTGAGTTTGATGCTGATCTTGATTTTCTCACGAAAAGAACCCTGCCCAACAACGTTAATAGGCTTGGGTAACCTACATGCTCAGAATCTCAGCAGGGAGGGGGATGGGCCGGAAACAGATGTAGGGCCCTTCAAGATGCATGTGAAATCAGGGACTCGTGTTTTGGCGGAGGAATAGGTGATTGGCTAGGGTGGGCTGTGCAGCCTCGTGAACTACTACGCCTAGGAATAAGCGCCGCTGTTTGCATTTCTAGGCATAACTGTACCGAGCTTATCAACGGATATACAAGTCGTATGTTTTCAACCTTCCGCTCTCATGTGAGGTGGAATATAATCTCCCCTTACTCGCGTCGCACTCAGCTCGCTTTGTATATCTACTTCTTGTGTCATTACGCACCCTACGAATGTCTCCAAAGCCCTAAGCATCTCATATCTCGAACAAGCGGAGGTGCTTATACGGGGTGTGTCCGCGTCACTCAGGAATTATGCAAGGTAACCCATCCAGAAGACCTGCACTCATGAAGAGGCCCAGACTTCGGCAATCCTATCTAGCACTCTTCCACTTTAGAGATAATTGGGGGTGGAGAGAGTAATTCCCGCTCTATATGCTGCTTCACCGCCTTATGTTAATTAGTAGACCACGTAAAGTGCCGAAAGAGGGATGAAGTTACGAATTCACATCGCGGACACTCCGAAATATAACCAAACCTCTAGAAATACGATTATGCAAGGAGCTTGTCTCAAGGATATAACGATGATCTTATGCGTTCTAAGCAGGAATCCCGATTGTCCTCGGGCACTTATTCTAAAGGAATCAAAACACTATAGCAAGGTACAATACTGTTTAAGAGAAAGGGCCTAACGATAGACTAATAATGACGCGCATGCATGCGGCAGCCGCGATGCCTTTCTAACATGACACTTCAGGACAAGCAGAGATTCTGAATTCTAGGTCTAGTGAACCCTTCACTTAGATACAGGGTTCCTCTTGAGCAAAAAGCCGTGAGCCGGACATTCCAGCTCCTTTCTCACGGCATCGATCTCCTCGCTTGAGGTTCCAATCGAGGAATCCATGTAGATATCTTCCACATATCCAAACCCATGTTTCTCATAGGTTGTGCGGGCAACTTCGGTAGACTCTATGAATGATTCTAGGCCGAGCTTATCTGCTCTTTCGGTTCCCCATTCACTGGTAAATCGACTTCTAGCAACTATCACAATCAGTCGGATGCGACGACTTCATCCCACGCATTGTAGGACCTAGGGACGGATATTGGAGCCACAGACTCAGTCATCGTTGGAAACGAAGAGAGAGATGATTGGGAACGTGGAAGTCACTCCAGCGAGGTGAATCTCATCAAACAAGTTAGAACTTAGGGGATCACGAGGTCACCGGCCGTGGGCCTTGCACAATCATCCACAGCGAGTCCAGGGACCTAACTGTATTGATCTTATTCCCCCCAACCGATGACGCCATTCAACTTAATATCGCAATATAACCCCGGGGATGAACGGGCATAATCACATCTTTTCAAGGAAGGTTCTAATGTATCGGGGGTACCCCAAAGTACACATAAGCCAGACGACCCCCTCGCCACGGCACTCGCTGGCGGCAGGACGGAGGCACAAAATAAGGGGTCCTAAAAGGACTAGATACGGAGTAAAGATATAATGGCCAGACCATAGAAGCTAAAAACAAACAGTATATCTCTTTGAGTACCACGAAAACTCCCTACATGCCAAGTATCGATGTAGCCAATCAAAAGATTTGGTCTTGTCCTCTACTTCGATTAATGGCCAAGCTACCTAGTCTGCCTAAAGACGGATAGATAGCAAAACAGCAGGCGGTAGACTTGGACTACTGCAACACAGCAGATTCTCACGAAGCGTAGCCACTCTCAATCAGTTAGTAGTCTTAACTGACTGCCCCCTGTATATGTGGCCTTGATACCCGAGACAAGGACCCGAGCCACAGGTACCATGGAACAACACCCAGTGAATGCTGATTACCTATGCAGAGGTTATTCGGGATATATCCCTAAAGAAACGATGCTCAATCAAGTTTTAATGCAGTTGGCACTCTCGAGCTCAAGGACGGGGCTGTATTAATGACAGGGTTTCCAGCAGCACTTCTTGTAAGGACTGAGTAAGCGCAATCCTTACGTCCAAACAGATGGATCTCTCTGAAAACTCCTCAATGCATGTCAGCTCTGCTGTGCAATAGCACTTGCATAATATCGAACTTGACGAATCAATCATGCGAGTTGAGCCTGAACCAACGGGAGATCAAATTAATTATATGTACTTGGAAATAAACACATCATTATCTTTCCCTTCACACTGCATATGTGCAAGGAGTATCTACGTACACACGATTGATTTCGGCCACGTACTGCCCAAGCATCTCGAGCTTTGTGTTAGCTCTATCAACCAACATGGCAGAAAGGGGAGCGACGATGCCGGACACCCAGGAGATGGACGATCTCAAGTTGGACAACAGTGAAATTATATACGCCGATACGAATATCAGCAGTTCTCCAGTCGAAGTAGCATTCAAGCATGAAAAGCTATCTATCGAACATGATAACCGGGTCCTCATACGACTTGGCAAGGTGCCCGTCCTCAAGGTAAGCGCATCCCCCAGTGTAACGGGCGCACAGTCACATTAAACCGTGTATTATTCAGCGCAACTTTGCCTTTATGTCCATGCTTGGGTTCACCTGCACGGTGATGAACACGTGGGAGGGAGAATTGCAGTATGTAATATCTTCCCTTACCGTCCTATATTACTTGCTGATTAATCCCACAGGCTGTTCCTTTAGTCTTTTCAGAACGGAGGCTCTGCGGGCTCAATATATGGCTACATCATCGTCTGGATTGGCACCTTATGTGTTTTCGCCACCATGGGAGAGCTAGCGTCGATGTAAAGCCCTTTCCACTCACAATTGTCAAATCATGATGTCGATGAAAAGACTAAAACCCCCCATATCAGGGCACCGACTTCAGGTGGACAATATCACCGGGTGTACATGTTGTCGCCTAGAAGTTGCCGCAAGTTCTTGAGTTACTTCATTGGTTAGTAAAACTCCAACGATATTCACCATAGGCACTGGAACTAAGGTTAGTTGCATAGGCTGATTGACCGTTATTGGCTGGCAAGCCGCTGTCGCAGGTTTGGGTTACCTCTCGGCCGCACTCATACAAGGCGTCGCCGACATGGGTAACCCCTCCTACGAACCACAGGCTTGGCAGAAAACGCTCTTGTTATGGGCCTCAATTGCCTCCGCAGTGTTCTTCAACACCGTAATAAGCAGTGCCTTACCGAAAATTGAAAGGTTCATATTAATCCTCCATGTCCTTGGGGTTTTCGCCGTCCTCGTGCCTTTGGTCTATCTGAGCCCTCATAAGGGTGCAGAGCAAGTTTTCACACCTTCCCTTTAAAATACCATCTGTGCGTCTAGTACTATTAGTGCACAGGCGGGCAGTATACTAAAAATATGAATATTATATTAAATTAATATAACCTTGCGAAACACTAGAAGTTCTATTCCGGCAGAGATTTCCTACTTATAGTAAAACCTTTTATATTATAACGCGAGCTTTGATCCGACCACGTCAGCGACGGCGCCGAAGATTAAGAGTAGAGAGCTGGTTGCGAGCGAGTAGACAGCGGCAGGACAGAGGATCACGCCATCTAATAAACCGATAATTATCGAGCGAAATTCGGGCTAGGGTAGTTATAAAGGATGCCAGATCCCAACGTGCTGAGGAAATTGAGACTTGCCAGAACGGCCATGATGGCGATTCTCAGAGGGTCGAGAGTTCATCGGTGACTCCTATCGGACTACCATTCTCCGATTCTGGATCGGTGTCGGTAGAGTCCTGTCGCTCATCTGCTTGCGCGACAACGCGACCACCATGGCCCTCCAGAAGAGCCCAGCCAGAGCAGCGGCCAACATCCCAAGTTGAATCCCAAAATTAGAGTCTATCACCCTAACTGAGCACTAAGCAGATTAACTATGCGAAGCTGCAATCGATTTAGCGCACATATCTTAACGATATAGTACGGCGGAGGGATGTATGTAGGTGTGCTGGCGTAGGTTCATATGAGCGACTAGGCATATATTCGCGATATGGTTTCCCTGATGATAATTCAGCTTGACCACGCGATCCGTGTGCTTTATACCGACTTCATTTTTCACCCAATCGTCAGCTAATCTCGGCTAGGCTCTCCGGACGTGCGTCTTGCGTCTTCGAGCACATATCTTCAGAACTCAATAACAGTTTTAGGATTGGGTGCCTGCCGTAAGATGTCGCGGGGGGTGGTTACCGGTGCTCTCGTTGCTCTTTGGGCAGCCACTTTAGAGAGCACCTCAAATCCTGGGAAGACTCGCTCGCATCTGGTCCACTGCGAAAGATCGAGGAGAAAGAAAGCCCACTGGCCCCGGCCACCGAAACCAAAGCCCAGAGAAGACGGCAACGAGTGGAGAGAAGACAGTTGGCCTATGAGATTTTATAAGCTGGAGTTTACTACCCCTGGGGACTACGATGCCTACCTCGTGTGGCTTCTGAGAAACCCCCCGGAGTTCCAGAGGTTCTGTGAAACTACGGAATACTTCACCATAGTCTGCGTGCCTTTTGCGGCACAAAGGGTCTGCTGCGCCGGACGGATTAGGTTTATAGACCCAGATAAAGCAGAGGAGGATGACGACCTAGTAATCGAGGCGCTGCTAACAATAGAAGACGATAGAATATTTTCGGTCAACTTCTGAGGCTAACGCCAAGAATAACTCCGAGAGAACCTACCCTAGAGTTTAAGAAATATAGGGGAAGGCCTCTACTTTAGACCATACTCTGATCAAGTGTATTCCGAGGAGGGGATTTCCCCTGGGCCGTTTAGGGCCCTTCCTCTCGTTTTCCCCCTAGCACATCTATCTGTGCTTTTATTACCATTATATATTACCTATTACATATTAAAACACTAAAAACACTTAGAAAACATAACACAAAATCATATAATAAACAAGGACACACTCGTGCCAGCCTGTTACTTCCCACCCCTCCCCCCCTTCTTTTTTTAATAACTACTGTAATCTACACGTTGCCTCGCAGACAGCGAACAGCGGGATAGGCTATAGACACTCGGCGGCCGGCCAGACCGCTGCCCCGATCGAGGACGTCTCTGCGCGTCTACTACAGAAGCTAAACACCAAAACCACGGGTGTCCCGAACCTAGCTCACACAAAGGAGCGAACCGAAAGCATAAGGCACGGCAGTCCTAAGAGGAGTGGACACGGAGTTACGACCTAACGCGCTTAGGAAGCGAGAATATGGCTACTGAAGCTACCACATATACTTAGGATATTATGTAGTGGACAGCTAGTCACGTCCCCAGTGCCCTTGCGGAGGCCTGGGCTAACTGCAACGCAGAATAGCCCTTACGACGTTAAACACAATTAATTAATCAATCAATCAAACCTCAAATCCTGGTAATATATGCTCGTAAATAAGCACTTGGCCATCCCGTTTCAAGGCCAGTATAAGATTCCGGGGGTTCTTTGATGCAATACTTGTCTACCCAGTTATGGGAGGTGGAACGAAAGAAGTACACATTCGCGACTACAGGCTATCGTGAAAAAGTCGCTCATCGATTAAGTATCGTCAGTGTTAACCGGCCCATATTGTTCATAGTTAGACCGGAACCTACTATCCCATGAAGAAAACCCTATCTTTAAGTGTCGGAGGCAGCCTGGAACAACCATCAGCTACAGTCGCTGGCAAACTCTGGATTGTATAGTTGGAGTAGTCGGCAAGGCTGATAGTGATAGTGCTTATTGATCCCCAACATCCGCCATGCTGTATTTTCTCTACTAGAGATAGCCGTCATGTACCTGATGCAGCGGTTCCTTATTGCAGAGAAAGCATATCAAATCTTGCTACGCGATCGTGTCCGTCGACAAATACATCAAACATGCTCTTGTTGGTCTAGTGCTTTACTACACATAATCTCTGGATAACAAACATGAATCATCTAGAGAGAAGAAATTGTACCGATTTAATGCTTTCCTCAGAGTGTGGCCATCTCTATAACATCGACTATTACAATACGTCAAGTCAGCGATTTACTTCCGTGTAAGAAATCAGTGATGGGTGACCTTGATACCTGCCGGCCAGATTCGTCCAAGTCGAGAACTAGGGAAGTTCTCATTATATCATCACTAGCTTGAATAGTAGTAATAGCGGAGAGAGTGATAAAATCAGGGTTCTCTTCATGAGAGAAGCGGTGGCGCCCCATAATGTGTCTGACGGTACCTCGTACATTGTCCGCAGTCAAAACCGGAAATTCGTATGTGGCGGCGACAGAGGATGAAGCCCCTACAGGGAATGAATCATCTGGGCAGAACCACAGAATAGTAAGAACCGGACTATTGGTACAGCCGGGCGATTGCCTCGAAGAATAAGAGCGCCTTCGGGCCTGTCGTGAGAGCCTTGAGCTCAGAACAAGCGTGTCGCGAAGCTTAGAAATCGGTTACCGCTTCGGGCATGGGCAGAGACCAGACCACGTCGGTTTTCGGGGACGGGGGGGGGGGGGAGCTTGGACAAAGAAACCGTTTAGCTTTGCTTGTTCCTTCTGTGATTCTGTTCGGGGCTGCCGCGGTCTTTATTGACAAGAGGCGAGCATGAACATGATGTGCTGATCAGATCTTGGGGAATCAGAGAATGGGAAAGACGGCCGCCGTGGAGCGCCGATCGGCACCAAGGAGAGAGACAGTACCAAAATGAAGAGTTGTTCTGTACGCTAATAGGTTCCAAGACAAGGCATATAGTGGAAGAATTGTCCCCCATATTCCGATTGGGGGACTGACTCGACGCGCACGACCTAAGTTCCTAGGTCAGAAAGTGTCTATGTGTACTGTGAAGCCTAGAACCCCCCACGAAGCTGTATCAAATGCATTGTGCGTACACCCAATCCATTTTTACATCGGAGACTAGGGGTCCTAGAATGGGAGATCAACCTTCGCATCGCGACATGTTGTATGAATAACCTAGAAGCCGCTGATTCAAGCCTTCGATTCCAGTAAAAGCCTTACTTAGACACAAGAGTGCCTGGGAAAATGAAGACATTAACGAGCTTATGAAAAGGAGAATCGCTGAGTGAAATTTATGTCCTTTGTGTCTGAGTGCTCTATTTCTATTCTATTAGATATATTCTTCCTTTCCGACACCGTGACATGATATTTCCGCGGTCGAGACTAGACATCGGCCGCCGGCAAGATCTGTCTGGTCTCAGTTGCACTTCTATCGAAGCCTCCGTTGGCCTCATTCAGCTGATCTTGTTCTATCTTCTTTCTCGAGTCTGAGTCGCCAAAAAGATGCCAGTTTTTTCGAGGAGACATCCTAGCAGCCCATGTCCTCGAGCTAAACTTTCCCAGTGATGCGATCAGGGGCCAACAAACAGGCATACAGGCACATATGATACCTGTACACGAATGAACCGTCGTCCATACCTGGGTCTGATTAAACGAAGGCTCGCGGCTATCAGGTACATAGCTTAGGATAACTTTAACAATGCCTGAGATAACAACGCTGATGATCCCGGCAGAATGTTAGCCATCTCCAACGTAACGGTCTTGTTGATCTTCAAGTCGACTCACAAGAATCCTACTAGAAATACCCCGATAATGCCATACTTCTTGGTCCCCTTGAGCCGCAATCTGAAGACAATAGGTATTGGCAGCGACAGAATCGCCACATCAATAATGGCCTCGACTATGCCGGTTGCTAGCCAGTAATAATTGTAATTGAAGCAATACCGGGGATCATCGAGGCTGTTTAGCCATGTCCACTTGAGCGGGATGCAATTCAATAGATCAGCCACCGTCGTGCTTATCCAGAAGCCTATCACTGTCCCAATCAAGACAAAAACATGCCGCCGAAATGGCTGATTGACTGAGAAGAGTCTGTTATATAGGAATAAGATTGACAGTTTTGTTGTTGATGTGAGGGTAAAGTATAGAACCGTGCTGGTGAATGTTATCTTGGTAAAGAGCACGTGCAATGGGGTGTACTCGATTTTCCCATTGCTTGACGCTGCTTCTGCTCCATCGGGATCCATGACCGTGGCTGCAGGGAGAGCTGAGAATCAGTACTAATACCCAGTATGGTCGAATAGCATGGGGTGCGTGGACACGGACCGTATAGGTCTACAGCATCTATAACGATCACGCTCAGAATGGAGACTAGTATGAACCAGTCATCCCATGAGAACCCGGACCGCCTGGAGTATCGGACATAAAAGCGCAAAATGACCGCAACGAGGGCAAGTATACCGACAATAGCCCCTGCGATTATAGTCGAATTGGTATCATCCATGATTGTGCATGGATCTAATCATCTGAAACCAACAGCGGCCAAAGACAGAAGTGATCGAAGAAGAGACATGGGCGGTCGCGGAGGATGGTCTGACAGATTTCATGTCTGCAAACATCTTCCCTCTTTCGCCATCTAGTAGATACATTTTACGAGCGGTGGAGAGGGGACTCCGTAGTATGTTGGTGTCCAGACTTGCATGCGATACCTGCTTCGCCCCCAGTAGCAGATGATCACAACGTCTCCTGGAGCGTAAATTGTAGGCAGACTAAGAGGAGGTGGCGCCATAACTAAAGAAATCATTCGCTGTTGCAACACATGTATACTACCTAATAAAAATAGAATGTTGAACCTCGATCGAATAGAAACCGTCGCGGGGTTGCAGTGCAGTCAATATCTGTAGCTACCATCGGACAGCGAATGCCATCCCTGTCTTTCTTCTGTAGGTCCGCCCTTGTCAGCGGTTTGCGAAGAGGGACCCGACCGCGCTTCATTGTACCATCAAAGCTTTCTCCTCACTCTCCTGAAAGTGAGCTTCCCTTGATAAGAATGCACTGACCGAGACTATCCAGGTCTGACAAAAATCCCCGCGCTCCTTAGCTACTGCTTCAGTCTATTTCTGTCTTAATATCGCATCTGTAAGCTCACCTGGGCGTCGACGACCTTCACAAGCAAACAACAACCCCAGCAGAAGCCTTCACCTTCAATTATTTCAAGGCGAACAGATACGCTCATTTATATTCGTGGAACTTGCGCGACCTCCATAATGGGGAACTCTCTATCAAGCAACCACTTCCCAGTGGAGGGTAAGGTAAGTACTTGGCATGGCCTTGGCACAGCACACATGAGCTTATAGATCGGAAGACGATAGTGATTACCGGCGGCTCAAGTGGCATGGGACTCTCAGTCGGACAGCAGCTTGCCAGGAAAGGTGCGAACGTCGTCATCATCGCTCGCGGCCAGGAGAAACTGCTTCATGCAATTGAAGAGATTCGAGTAAGTCACCATTAGCTAGCGTCACCTTACATGGCGACTCATAGCTGACACGGCGACAGCAAGCAGCAAGGGACCCCCAGACGCAGCGCTTTCTCCAGCTCCCCGCCGACCTGACCGTTCCCAGCGAATCCGTACGCGTGATCGAAGAGGTCGTGACATGGAATTCGGGGAATCCGCCCGACACCGTATGGTGTTGCGCAGGAAGTTCAACACCTGGATTATTCGTCGAGACGCCGATTTCTGACTTCCAGGCGCAGATGGACTCGAATTACTTCAGCAGCTTGTATATGGCGCACGCCATCATGCGAACCTGGGTCAAGACCGCTCAGAACAATCAGGTAAACTCATTGGATGCTAAGCCGCACAGTCCCATCGCGCCGCATCATCTCATCTTTACCGCCTCATTCTTGGCCTTCTATAGCTTCACGGGTTATTCACCCTACAGCCCAACTAAAGCTGCGCTGCGCTCGCTCTGCGATACTCTATCCCAAGAGGCTAACTTGTACGCTGCGGCTTATCCGAATGAGCCCGCGATTCGTCTGCATACCATTTTCCCGGCCACGATTTTCACGGCATCATACGAACTTGAGAACACCATCAAGGCCGACGTAACCAAAAAGCTCGAGGAAACAGATGACGGACAAACACCGGAGGTGGTCGCTGCAGAAAGTATCAAGGGCCTAGAGAGTGGGTTGGAACTTATCTCGACGAACCTCATCACAGGGCTTGTCCAACGGAGCATGTTGGGAGGTAGCGTTAGAGGTGGGGTCTTCAGAGTCCTGATGGACTGGTTTTTGGCTGGGTTGATGGGCATTGTCATGGTCTTCGTAAGAGGTGACATGGACATTAAGGTCCGGAAATGGGGCCGTGAGCATGGTGCAGTTGGTAGAAAGGCAGACGACAAGAAAGCATAGGTACGCTGATTTCCAGGCGCACGGAACAGTGGATGGACGATCTTGTACGATACGGCACAGGGAAGACAGGCATTGCGGTCAAGGCTAAAATACCATAATATTGTTAAATTGAAACTCATGACGCCATCAACATCTCATTACGGATACTGGAAGTCGTTTGTATAAGACGCGGAGTTAGTGTAGTCAAGTCGTGCGGCCACCAGGAGGTGGTCAACGCGTTGCTACATCGGACCGTTAACAAGCGAAAAGCCCTTGCGCAATTTATGTCCAGGTTGACGCCATCGTTCCTGGCCCTTCTGCCTGGCCCTCTGTCCTGAGCAAAGCATCCGCGCGGTTCTTATTCATCTGCTCTAATCACACAATCTGCACGCGTAGGTGCGGATATGGAGCGGGTTTGGAGGCTCACCGCGTCGTATCTATCAGCCCGTGAAATGCCTTGGCAGACTAGGCCTGTTCAGGGTACCTCTTACTCACGACGCCGTGCTTACAGCGTCTCATTAGCGATATTAAAATGCAGCAATGATGGTTCGAATAATGACTAAGTCGTAATTTTCGCATTTGTAAGCACTTTAACGTCCGCACGGAGCGGACGTTTGCTGTTTATCGTGAAACAGCAGCCGCAAGTTCGCAACACACTCTCCGGGTGCGCTGGCCATAACGGGGCGATGAATATGCGCCCCGTAACGGCCTACCTGGGCGCTTACGCTAATCTTCGGAAATATTCTCCTTCATAATGGAACCCCTTCTATCTAATCTCACTTATCGGTCGAGGCCCATGGTATATCGGTGGCAAACAACATGCCGAAGCCGGGATTCGGAACGCGTTGGGTTGCGAAGACCTCGCATAGTCGGCCGTCGGGAGTTCCCAGGATTATACGCTCGTTTCGTATACTATCTTGTAATTAATGAATAATTTATTTCTGCCATCGTGTGCTGTCCGCCTTGGGTCCTGGTCGTGATAGATTTAAGTTAAATACCCGTAGGATTCCCGTTGCTTGGTTGTCTTCCTTCCAACCTCATCAATAACACTGCCCTCGTACTAGAAAGTTCACACTTTGAAAGCTGAGGTTCTTGCGTACCCCCTATTCAAAATGAGTATCCGAATTCCTCCCAGATTCCAGCATTTGCTAGAACCCAGAGAAGATGTCGACCTCATCGACAAAAGAACTGACGAGGAGATAATCGAGTCGCTCAGGGAGTACAAGCCGGTAACGTCGGAGAAAAACATCTGGACATTCTGGGATAGCGGCATCGACGGTATGCCAGCTTGGTGCCTACGCAATGTGATCGGTTGGATTCGCATCAACGGCCCAGAGTGGACTGTCCGCATCATCGACGACATCCCCGACTCTCCCAACTATGGCGGGAAGTTCATTCCAAAAGGCCTGCCTGATTCGTTTTACGCCGGCACCATGGATGGGACTCACCCAGGACCTCACAAGGCTGATTTTCTCCGAGGAGCCTGTATTTACGAATACGGAGGCGCTTGGGTAGATAGCAGCACCTTCGGAGTGAGGACCATAGACGACGTATGCTGGAACCAACTTGAGGATCCCGATTCGCCGTACCGCGTTGCTGTCCCTGTATTCTCGGCCGGTCTTCTTAACTGCTTCGTAGCTGCACGGAAACATGACCCATTCATCAAGCGATGGTATGTAACATGATATCTTGCATCTTTACTCCCCTAGGGAACTTATTAACCGCTTTATTCCAGGCAAGATATCTTCATGAAGATATGGGAAGGACACACCAACTCAAACGGATTGGCTAAACATCCATTGCTAGCCCCTGCCGTACCTTCCTGGATGCAGCAATTCGAAGAACACATCCAGGGTGGTATGGGTCTAGCGGTAGAGGTAGACAAAGTCATCGAGTACGCGGCTCAAATGGTGTGCTGGCAACGTGTATTCATGTTGGAGGACGCCGGAGACGGATTTTCGGGGGCGGACTACTGGCCCAAGAACATCCTCTGGATCAAGTGCAACCAAGAGATTCTGCGTGCCTTCTATAAACCAGGATCCGAAGTGCCCGACTTCCAGAACAGTAGGCTGAGGTTCGAGCAGTTCTGTCTAAAAGTTGACGGACCCAAGGATACGAAGGAATACCAGGCTGCAGAAGAAATGGTCTGGACGGTGCTTGCCGACTCGTCCATGCTCAAGATCGGAACAATCAAGGGCATGGTCGACTGGGTATCCCTCAGCTCTCTGTGGAACAGCCCCGAGGGCCTGGGGAAAGATGCTGAGCCTGGAACTTTTGCTGATCTACTGAGAAGAGTCCCGCTGCAATACAGACAGCGCCGGAGGGACATTCGGGCTTTTGAGGGCAAGCGATACCATACTACCTTCAAGAAGGGACACCTTGAGCCTTAAGTATCGTTATCTACTGGTCGGTCAAGATTAGAACAGCCGCTTGAAGTGAGTGGCATGCCTGGACTTACACAAAAGTTTAGCATTGAGCGATGTTATATAGACTCAGCATAGATTAGCCCCCAAAATACTCAACTCAATCATATGACTGCTATTAACCAATTGGCTTTCACGATATTCGAGGCGCAACTTGTCTGTGCCACAGTTTATCATACGTTGAATATCGGATTGATAACCTTGACGTAAAACTTGGTCAGCAGCTTAGTGCCTAGTTCGCGCTGCCGAGGATACCGACCGACCGTTATGCCTTATTAATCACGCAGACACACAAGGGTTGGTACAGAGTCTATTCTGACAATCCCTATGCTCAACATCGAATAAAGAACAGCGGCTGCTTGAAAGTGGAAGAACGCTATGTTGACGCAGCAGTGAGTCTTCATGACGATCAAATCTTATCAAGTAATAAATTGGATTCAGTAGCCCTCTATTTGAGGTTTTTGAACGATCATGAGTTCAATAGTTCATTACATTTTAACTCGGGAGTGGCATCCAGCTCAGAGATATGGAGAGCCTATCTATATCGCCCAAGTGCCGCAGACGCCAATCAAACGAGAGGTTGATACGTTATATGTTTTGCCGAGGCATTCTGCCTCAAAACGCTTTAATGAACTAACTGCTACAAATAGTATACATGAAACTCATGCTACAAGATCGTGAATCTCTTCTTCTAAAGTAGGCGAGCCTTTGAGGATCTAGGCTGTATGTGTCTCTCCGCATCGCTGGCGGACTGCTGTTAACATATGCCAACTATGCCAACATTCAGCCGTAACTGACGGTATATGTCTTATTCTCTCGAACTATCATCAAATCGAGAGGCAGGTATCGACAGGATCGCATGGCAACTTTTGAACGAGGTTGGTCTTGCGTCTCATATGGATTTTGAGACACAGTCACTCGCTTCTTCAGTCGTGAAGCCCTTTCACCTCGTATTCGGGGAATCTCAGGCTGTATCTCGCGGAGGAAGTACGACCGGTCGCTCTCACGCCTGATTTCTGCCGTATTCCGTAGGTAAATCCATACCGACCCTCCGCGCACTCAGTCTGATTCGCTCTTCCTCCTCCATATTCATGCCGGGATTATATCGCTCTAATAACGTGGTATACTGGCGCTGGGCTTTCAGGTACTGTATTAATTGCTCGGCTTGGCTGATGGCGTTTTCTTGGGAGGAATCCATGGAGAAGCTCTGTCGCAGTTGATGGTGAAGAGGTGACCTGGATGCGGTTGACGAAAGTGGTCGGGGGGGAAGCTCTCGCAGCAGAGCTCGGTATAGGGAGCGTAGTCGCGCTGGTTGCGCCATTGTGGCTATAATTGTTGGAGGTGTACTGGTTTGGGGGCTGGCGCACGGTGAGGTTGGAGCTGTAAGATGCTCGAGGTGCTCTTGCGATCGTAGTATTCCAGACCCAAGGTGCGATAAGATCAAATAGTGGCGATAAGATAAGATAAAAGCGATGATGCAGGCAGGCGACCTCAGGATGCTTAGCATGCGGTACCGCCCGCCTAAACTTAGAACCTTTGCTCTTAATAAGTTCAATATGCAGCTCGCAATCGAATGCGACCACCGATGAGCACAGAGCAAATATCTGTGGAATAATTCTGCAGAAGTAAACAGACAGATATTCGAGATGTATTCGATATAGCGCCAATCTCAGGATGACGTCTGCGACATCGCTTCAGCTCAGGGCGCTTCTGGCAATGCCCACGGCGCTCCGCCCACTACTACTACTCGGCGCATTTGCACCCTCGAGACCACGATGGATTCAATCCCGGTTATTCAGCGCCTCTGCTACCCAGTACAGAGCTGCCAAGCATCCCAATGTCGCCGCATTCCTCGTGCCCGAATTTCGGACGTCTGCGATTACCGAGATCGCACCCGACGAGCTTTACAAGAACCTGTCACTGTTATCCGCAACCGACCAACCTCTAGAGGAGGAGTTGACTAAGCTATACACCGACAATCCAGCGACGTTTATATACGCACAATCCAGCTTCTACGAGTTGAAGAAGAATACGCGTGTTCCGGAGGTGTGCATTCTAGGTCGTTCGAATGTCGGGAAATCATCATTCGTCAATGCGCTCGCCAGCCGCAAGAGCGATGCCCTGGCCTTCGTCAGCAAAAAGGCCGGGAAGACTCGATCGATGAACATGTACGGCTTCGGTCCGGCCCCGACAGTAAAAGAACTGCAAGCGCAGGGCTCCAAGTACAAAGACGAGGATATACCGACACATACATTCCACCTTGTGGACATGCCCGGGTACGGGCATGCGTCGCTGGAAGACTGGGGGAAGAATATCTCGAGTTACTTGACGAAGAGGAAGGCTTTGAAGGGAGCCATCCTCTTGATCGATGCGGAAGTCGGCCCGAAGGACTCCGATTTCCATATGCTCGACCTCCTTGCCGCCGGTCAGGTGAAGACAGCCATCGTCATGACGAAAGCGGATAAAGTCAAGAAAGGGTTGAAAGGCCTGCATGAGACGTGCGCAAAACTCTGGGAAGGCATTCGCGCGATCGAAACGAAGATTACGTACGAGAGCAACTGGACCTGGGAGAAAGAGGTTTATGTCACCGCCGTAGGAGCGAGAGATTCGGCGGTGGCGAAGTCGACGCTGGCTACGGCTCGGCTGGCCGTTGCTCGATTAGCTGGGCTCGTGAAAGATGGTCGGCCTAAAGTGGAAAGAAATACGAGGTGGTCGGGCAAGATGGTTTCGTTTGAAGACTTGCAACTTGGCCCTAGTAAAGCTACTGGTTCTGAAACGAAGGAACACGATACCGAGAAGCCAGCCCAACCCGCTAGGGAGACGTTCTCGTCTTCGAGAGTCGCGCCTGAATTATTCAAGTCCACATCGACCTTTGAAGACCTCGAACAGGCCGCAAATGCGCAAACGAGAGGTAGAATCCGTCCTACGAAATTAAGACCTCAAAGCCGGATAAGACCCCCCCGCACACATGCCCGCGCGTTCCACACCACAGCACCCCAAAAAGACGAGTCATCCCCCACAGCCTTGGCACGCGACGAACTAGACGTAGTCCTCGGCGAATTTATCAAAACACTAAAAGCAGACACCCCGCGCGACCGCGTCCGCCGTCTCCAGCAGAAGCGCGAACGGTACCCGCCCAAGCTCTTCCGGACATCTTTCAGAAAACTCGAAGAACGGCGCATGCTCAAGTTACAGCAGCTGTTTCCCGAGCAGACCCACCGGACCCGCGTGGTCTTCGACAGACGCCTGGAGATCGAGGAACGCAGGCGATGGGCGAGGAAGGTTAGGGAGGAAGCGGAGAAAGAGCGGCCGCGATGAGAGATGATGAGTGGCCTGTCGTCGCTGAGGATTCGGGTGATGGTGAGAAGGATGGGAGCCAGGCTATTGATGTGAATGCTTTTGAGGAGGCGTTTGCTGCTTCCGAAGGGCTTGCGGGTGATAAGAGGAGGAGGAAAAAGCACTGATGAATGATATGATACCAATCGGATTAGTTGGTGGGTCCGTTGACTGTTTGATTCTCGTACTGGAAGTATGGGGTCTTGTATTTGTATATTATTGTATAAATCACGAAGGTAGATAGATGTATATACATTAGACAGTATACATTTCATCGCTCACGTAGTCATGAGATTCCTATTGGAGATCTATATAAGGACGGCATTAAATACAAGGTCAAAAAGACAGCTTTAGCGAAAGTATGAATGTATCGACAAGTCTAGCGCTTGAATCCTCTAAGCGTAAAAGTCTATATACTGCGTAAGCTTCAAAGATTTAAGCTTTAGTCTTCTTATGCTTACGCCTCTTGCCCCTTTCCAGATCTCCCTGGGGCTCTGCCCTGAACGAGTAGTTCGGGACGAAGATATCCACCAGATTATCCCAGAACCCGATATCGTAAATGTTTTCCATGTCGCGCAGATGCCACACTCGTTCCCAGGGACCTTCACCCGGGGGTGACATATCGTTCGGCGGCTCCCCGTCTTCGGTGCGCACGAGGATCTGCGCGGGCTCGACTGGCCAGCGTGTCCAGCTCGCTTCGAACTGCGGGTGGCGGGTTCGTGGGATGGGCAGGCGTCGGCGGAATGCGAATCCGTCTGTCATCTCGGCTTGCCAGTCCTGCCACTTCATGCTCTCGTTTGTGGTGGTCCCGCAGTAGATCAAGTACATGTGGTATCCGAGCAAACCCCATACTAACGGCGATGTCATGATGACTAGAAGAGTCACAGAGCCTACGCCGGCGTCGAGCTGGATGCCGTAGGAAAAGAGGATGAAGTAATGGTGCCAGGTCTGCTGGGGGTGCTTCCATAGGGAGAAGAGGGTACTGCGGGTTTGCGCGTTCTCGGCGATCATGCGGAGACCTAAAACTCCGCCGTATGTTGTTAATACACCCGTTGATAATAGCAGAAGTAGGAACCAGTGCTGGTTGCCGTAGCCGACGCAGTTGTTGATGAAGACGCAGTGGTGGTCTAGTCTCGCTACACAGCGCTTGCAGACGGCGCAGTGTTTCGAGCGCGGGGGTTTCAGGATCTTGCATGTGCGGCATTCCTGGCCAGGATGGAACAGTGTGAAATCATACGGGTAGAGCGACATGTACTGCGAGTGTGTCGCCGCCGTGATGACCCCCGGATCACTGTACGCCGCCAGGTATAAAAATACATATGGCAGGATGATGGCGACTGCACCGACGACCTGGTGGAACCCACTCAGCCGCGGCCATGCCCCGGGTAGGTACAAGATCTCGCCGACGGCTAAGAGCAAGATGTAGAATATCAGGACCGTCGGATGTCGTCCGTACCAGACTGAGTGCCCGAAGGCACCCACCGACGCGAGGACGCGGCCGCCGGTGAGGGCTTGGTCGAGCGCCAAGACTCCGTCGGGTATGTGCACCCATATTGCTCTGTGCAGCCAGGCGATGGGAGTGCGCCTTTTACAATATGACGTCAGCAGAATTCTGAGCTGAGTTGTCCGTGTGAGTGATGAGGTTTATTTGTCGCAGACTTTCATGTGGGTTGTCTGTTGTGGCTTGATCCCGTGGATGCGATGAGAGACGCTATCCGTAACATTGTGCCCGACTGACAGAACCTTGGGAGTGGAGTGGACGGGAACTCGGCGATAATGTTTACTCACCTTAGCGCCGGAAGCCGACCGAAGAAGGCGACAAATGTCATGAAAGAGATGGCCAGTACCACCGTGGCCACCTTGGCTATGAGCCCCATCGCGAAGATAAATCCAAGATGTGCCGCGTTAGGATGGGTGCGCTTTGTCGGAACTCATATAAAATATCTATCAATATCATCGCAGAGTCTCTATTGACCCGTTTCCTGGTTTCCGACCAAAAGCCATCTGGGGTGCAAACAAATACCTGACGAATAATGAGTAGTAGGGCCAGGATGGGCAATGAAAATCGAACTCAATTCAGATCCTTAACAGGATGCGCTCCAGCTTTCAAAAGTGGCAGAACGGGGTTCCAAGATGCCTGGATCTAAGAAAAGAAGCGCCAACCTCAGCGTGTACGTGGGTTGAGTGCAGCTGGCACCAATGGAGAAGTAATAGGGATTCACTAAAACATAGCCCACTGCTGACTCGTTCTTCGTGATTTGTTGTCCCGCCCGGATGGCACGGTCGGCTGCGCGGTGGATAGATAGCGTCTTTGTCTCGTTACCTACCTAAATGACATTCTAAGTATAAAATCATTCAAAGAGAATAAGTATGCATCTAAAGAGATAGACCCGCTTTGTCATATGCCTGCCATTTTACACGTGATGGTTTCCCGACTAGGAAATCGCGATCCTGCATCACGCGTCTTCGTGAAACGGGAACCACGAGACTTGAGTGTGTTGCGACTTACCCTGCCTGACTTTTATCCGTGCCGTCATCCTATTTTGAGGATATAAAAGGCAGCCATGACCGGTTGTTTACCTCTGCGCGATATCCCAGTCCGGAAACCGATGGCGTGTTTGTAACTTTCATCAAACTCACTCACTCAAACTGCCCACAGGCTCTCCTTCCAACCCCTGCGCTTGCAGCCACTTAAACCAGGCTTCTCCCCAGCCCAGGATCCGAAACACACATCGAATAGCATCAATTTACGCACGCAGTCGCAATTCCTCATTAGCTCTCGGTGTTCTCGGCGCATTGAGCTGAACCAATTACATGCGCAACCTGTTACTAATCTCTAATGACCTTGTCTTTCCTCGCACATTGCTAGTCCCGTGTGCGACGACAGGCTCAAATGAGTGCGCCAGGGATCACATACTCCGGCGTGCTTGCTGAGAAGGGTGCCAACAGCAGCGGTATAGATGAAGGCGCCGGTGTTTTTCGGGGGCTCAAATTATGGGTATCAGCCCGTGTTCCTAACCGAAAGGCTTGTGTTGACACCATAGAGGTATGGTCCAATCATCTCATCGCCATCTTGGCCCTCTCACGATGCGGCGCAACTGCTGATACCCCCCATAGAAAAACGGCGGCACAGTTGCTCTCAAAGAAGGCAGTGCCGATATCCTCATCTGTGACCAGGCGAATCAGCCTGTGCCTGGTTCATACTCATATCGACTCATTCAAGATGCCGTTAAGGAGGGTTCTCTCGACATCAAAGATGATTACTTATGCGATGTATTGGCCGCTAGCTCCGGTGTCACCACCAAGCCAGTCGCGAAAAACAAGCTCACCAGAATCGCGTTCACAAAGGAAGATGACCAGATTTTGACTAAATATGTGCTTGAAATGGAGACTGAAGGCAAGTCTACAAGCGGCAACGATATCTACAAGGAATTTGCCAAGAAGGTAAATCTTAAAACACTCACCATATTCTCTCACCGCTCTGGCTTACTTTTTGAAGCACACGCGCCATACCTGGCAATCGTGGCGAGACCGCTGGACCAAAAAGTTGAAATATCTCCCTCGTCCCCCAATCCCAGACAAACATTCACCGCAACCAAGGGGCACGTCAGAAGCGCCCAGCTCAAATGCTGCGGCTCGCAAGAGTCCAGTTATTAAGTCAAGGGCTCGGTTTACCGCTGAGGAAGATGATATCATTCTGGAAACAATACGTCATGCCATTGAGAATCATGAGGCATGGGCTGGATACCCACCATATAAGCGGTTGGCAAGTGAGGTCAGTATTGAGCGCTTCATTAGCAATATTAACATCTAACATGGACTAGTTTCCTCAACGTACATATCAATCGTGGCGAGAACGCGCCTTAAACCACGTCGCGCGGCAGCATAAGGACCAAATCACCCAATGGGAGTTCGAAGCTGGGTTCTCCCCAAGCGACAAAGAAGATGCTCCTGTGGAAAAGGACGAGCAGAGAACTCCAACAGCAGAGGATCAATCAGCTATCACAATCAAGCCAAGTGAAGATGCACCGATACAAGCTACTACTAGTTTGCCCGAAGGAACTACCGTCAGCGAAATGGGGGATATGGATGGTATTCGGCAAGAAGGTCAGAACGCGTCATCATCCCCTATCTATAAGCCCGTTTCCCCCAAAATGTCAGCAGTTACGAACTTTACAATAAAGAACGGTGCATTAGATGACTCTGCCTCAACACCAATGTTGGGTGTTCTACCACCTGCGGACAATGGGATATCAATAACAACCGAGGGACAATTTTATCGTGACTATAATGTGTTCTTGGAGAATGCTGGTATCATGGAGAGGACGATTCCTACTGTTCGCGGTAAGGCGGTCACGCTCTGGAGCCTCTGGCAGTCAGTCAGATCGAAAAGGGTTGACATCTCTGAACTTGATTGGCAACAAGTCGCCGAAGATCTGGGCTTTGATTGGGTTTCGATGGAGTCTGTTCCTGAAGAGCTCCGGCAATGCTACGAAGAATATCTCGCGCCGTTCGCATATGCCCTGGTGAGTTACGTCAGCGATGACGAGGAATCAGTCGAAGAATCAATCGAAGACAACGCAGATGTAGAAACTGAAGGGCTCTTACCATCTTCTCCCCCGCTTCTCCCATCGTTAAAAAGGTCACTTCCTACTGCGAGCCCAGCGTTCATCTTACAGGCATCGCCAAAGCGACGGAGAATAGATCGCAGCCAAGAGATACCTTCAACTCCCGAGAATAAGACTAGAGGGTGGAATCTACGATCATCAATTGATCCGGGCAGCACACCCACAAGGCCTCGGCCCAGTCATACTACTGCCACAAAGCCTGTTTCGAAGACTCGAGCGCTAGTGAGTACTCACAATGGTGGGATTGCAAATCCACCCGGACAAGCACCAGGGCGGAAACGACAACTCGAACCAGAGACTCAGGATTTCGCCTTTGCCCCTGAAACACAAGTATATACGCACGGCGAAGGCCTGAGTAATCCTGACTACGATTCTGATAGAGACGCAACGCCATCACAACAACTTCGGCTAGAGTCCGATGGCATGTCTCCGCATATTGAACATAATGACCCGGCTTTCGTCTCACCTCGACAGGAAGTAATTCAAACTACCCCAACGCCAGATCGCAAGGTTCGCGTTCCCTTCCAGGTGGACAATCCTGATAAGGACAACGTACAGCGTAACAGCAGAGAAAGAAACACGCGCCCATCGCTTTCCGCCCAGCAGGCACAACCGAAACGACGAACCTTGCCCTCATCATACACATCCAAACCTCCTGCCAGCCCAGAAGCTATACGGAATGATCAACCATCATCTGCCCCGGTTCCCGAGCCTGAACCACAGCGAAGACGCTCTCCTCCGCAAGAGACGCCCGACGACATCATCGATCGCTTTGTCTCTTTAGGGTACGGGAAAGATATCGTTCTTCGCTCATTGAAGGCCACGAGCTGGATCATCGGCAATGCCGGTCAAGTCATGGAGATGCTGAAGCAGGGAGAGCCGCTCCCGCAGAGGACTACCGGAGTCTGGACACAACGTGACGATGACTCGCTCGCGCTAGTCTTTTCGCAAACCCCTCCTGCCACCGCAAAGGAGGAGAAGAAGCGAGAGAAGGAAATGAGACGTCTGCAGGCGAAACATGGAGACGAGCAGATCGCGCTGCGCAAACAATATCTACTCGATGAAATACCGGAGTGACTGTTGGTTGTATGAGTAGGACCTTAGATCTCTTCTGCAGCGCGAGCTGGATTTACGTTCATGTGGCGACATTTATAGGCAGGCAGGTGGGCTGGCGTTAGCTTGGGGCTGCTTTATTCTTTCACGCTTTATGCAAGGAC
Source organism: Xylaria sp. MSU_SB201401 (assembly GCA_002288965.1). NCBI lineage: Eukaryota > Fungi > Ascomycota > Sordariomycetes > Xylariales > Xylariaceae > Xylaria > Xylaria sp. MSU_SB201401. The sequence continues at coordinate 95,011 of NPFG01000031.1, forward strand.
CTGTCTGAGATACCCGGCTTGTTAGTAGTATATGTTTATTCCCTAGCTGGTATGATTTAGCAGTATATTCATTCTTATATGCCACCCATACACGACGCTGCTCGATGTTCATATGTCTTATATCGCTACATTTATAGCTGTGACGGTATGTTTCATAGTAGATATTCCTCGATCGGGCCTTGATTATTTTTTTTAGATACCGCTTGCACCGCAAAATAAACGATAGGTCAGATATTCTAGCACAGTGAGAAGACCACTGCCTATAAAGCGTGACTCTCATCTGGATTAGAGCTTCTAACCTGGGCCCGGTCCAACAAGGAAAGATTTCTATTCCTGTCCTTATGCGCTGACATCCGCAGACTGTATATATACATATCCTGAAACCAGACCAGTTCTCCAGAAGGGGTTGACTACGCAGAATCGCACGTCATTTACCCCTTATCTTCATCTTATCCTATTCTATCCTAGAAGCGACTGGATAAAAGCCAAGGCCTGGGTACCGTACTCGGTCACGTAGCCCTGGTGCGTATCGGCGTCGTTGCCGTTGCAGCAGTATGGGTCGGCGGCATCGCAGTACGACTGGATGATGGACGGGTCCGCGGGAGAGCACTGGAATCCGCTTGGTCGGGCGGCGAACTGTGTCTGGCGGGTTAATATCCCTTTTGTATCCTCGCATGTTGTGTTTCTAGGCTGGGTATAGAGAGAGAGAGAATGTGTGTGTGTGTGTGTGTAGACGGGGAAGGCCGCGAGGGTCTAGGGGTTTGGGTTTAGTTGGGACTTACACCTCCTGCTGTACATGTCCCGACGTTATATGGCAAACCCGCGACGTTGTGCGGGTCGCCCATGAATATGGCTGCTTTGACGGCTTCGAGGGCGGCGCCGGAGAGCGTACTTCCTGTGCCGCCGCAGAGGGCGTTATCCATTATCTGGCCACCCTAGATATCAGGCAATACCTTAATCACCTAGGTCCTTCACCTCATACTTCATACGTCTCCATCCAGGCTTCTCTCGGGTAACGTACCTGCGAGTATCCGATCAACACGATCTTGGTATCGGGACACCGGCTATTCAGCTCCGTCACGGCAGAAATCACGGCCGTCGTCCCCTGGTTTGCGGAGCTGTCGTAGTCGACGCCGCCGCACTGCGCCTGCCCGCCGCACGCCGGGTAGTCGATCGCCGACGACTGGCTGTCTGGGTACGCGGCCGTCACCATGTTCACGAGACCCGCGGATGTGCCGAATCCTGCGGGAGCGGTCGTCTCGCGCGCCCCGAAGACGTAGACTCCTGGACAGCTCTGGCGTTGCTCTAAATCTACTGGGTTCGCGGTCGCGACGGCGATTAGGGCGGAGAGGATAGTGGTTGTGGACTTCATTTTGAATCTGAATTCGTGGCGGACTAGCTATCGTTTGCTCTGTCTATTTGCTAGGTAAAACAATTGTGATGTTTCTCGTAGGGCCCCTGAGATATTGAGATGTTTCAGGGGACTAAGGCGATCTCAGCCTGGTTTATATGCTGTTTCTCCTTCCTGTACCCTGGCGCACATCGCGATGCTTGTCCTACAAGAAGCAGTCTCCAGTCTCGCATCGTCGCTGTCCATATCCAAAACGTCACGCCGATCTTTAGTGTTTCGCCGGGATTGTTGAAGTTGATGACGAAGACAGTGCAGGGTCCGGGCGTCGAGCTCTGACGAAGCACATCCATATCTGTGACGGCCGGGTAAATAGCCTCTTGTTCCAGGGGGGCCAGCTGCCGGTTAAATAGGTTCTCGTCGGAACTAGCAACAGGGAAAGGAAACATAGGCCCTTTCTTTTCTTATGTAATGCTTCTTTCGCCAGAGTTAACTCGTTTGAACTTCGGATCATGCCATGAGTTTGCAGGGCTTTCCTTGTCTCTGATCCCAATGCCACAGGTTGATCTGCATTTCCGTCTACTGATCAGGCCCGGAGAAGCTTGACCATGGGTATACAGATCTGGGTTTTCCTTTCGCCCTTTGATGATCTACATTTCGGGCATTTGGGCGGATATATGCATAGACTCCAAGTGGTCACTAGCTTACCAACAAGACAAGTCGTCGAGTTGTGCTTTGGGTCAAAGCCGGCGACATTCTTGGAGATCTTAGCTTACGACGACACTCTTCTAGCGGGATGGTGAGGATGCGACAATTAGCCGCTTCTCGAGAGTCCAGGGTCTTATTGTCTCCAGAACTCATCGAATGGAAACTAATTTCGCACGATATCAGCTGTTTGACGAAAGATGTTTCGAATATATTAACATTTAGTTGGACCAATCAAGATCAAGAGTCCGGGAGTTAACTAAACGTACTTCTCAATCGAGTATTCATCCACCTACTGTTCATGCTCAATTTACTTTGAGACGGATGTTTTCCTGATCCACTCTATCATGCGCTAAGGCGGTTTGCGATCTTCTTTGATACTAGCTTCCCATATCAATATTCTCATATTACGAAATGCTACGTCCCGATCCTGGAGAGAATAGTCACTGTAGAGGGTTCACTTATCTGATCGCTGTATCATGCGCGCCCCCTCAGTTCAGGGAGGCACCCGGCGCCGTATTGCCCCTGGAAATTTGATATGTAACATGAAAGACATTTAGCACCGATCCAGCTCCGACAATCCCACGACTCAATAAGTAGAGGTTTATTTGCCAGGTCTTCAATCTCTCAGAGACGGTCTTCTTCTTCTCGACATAAATACAACATGTGTTCCATCCATATATACACCTTGTGCCAAGGCGCCGAGGCGGCCAGCGAGATGCTAAGCTTTCCCGATCCTCTGGGGCGCAGCAACTACTACCGAATGCGGTGAGCCAATCACGCAATGCGATTGTTCTCTCTGTCAGTTCATTCCGAGCTGACAACAGTGGTCGCAAGATGAAACTAGGGAGGTCATCCTTCGTCGCTTTGTCCTAGACCCTTGAGGCCGCCTGTTGTTTGTCCTTTTAAATCAGCAACAGCATTCGTGTCGCGTCCTGTCCTGAACACAACGCCTTCTTCATCAACCCCAAAGCGCTAGACAGACAGACGAACAGAAGCATCAATCAAGACCACGTTCTATTATCGAGCACCAGCAGCGTTGCGACAGCCAAGATGTCGAATCAAGGATATTATAGTGGCGGTGACGGAGGCTATCCCCCACCTCACAATCAATATCCCCCTCAGGGCCAGCAACACTATCCCCAAGGGCAGCAGTATCAGCAATACCCTCCCCAGAGCCAGTATCCTCCTCAGGGTCAATACCCTCCTCACGACCAATATGCCCCTCAAGGGCATCAAGGACACTATCCTCCTCAGCAAGGCCAATCATACGGCGGCCCTTCGCCATCGCATTCGCCGTACCCACCCCAGCAACAATACGGAGGGGGGCCTCCACAATACGGGTCTGCATCGCCGTATCCAGGTCAGGGTCAGCCACCGCACGATCCCCATCATGCGCCTCAGGGAGGACACGCCTACCCTCCCCAGGGCCAGGCTGGGCAGTACATGCAAGGCGGTAGCAGTCCATACCCTCAACAGCACTACCAAAACGATCCGAACTATCCGCATCAGCAGCAACAACACGGTGGCCAGCATGGCGATCAGCAAGGAGGCGATAGGGGTCTTGGCTCGATGCTCACCGGGGCGCTAGCGGGTAAAGCTGCTGGCGGCGGCGCGTTAGGCGCTATTGGCGCCGCTGCTGCGACACACTTCCTCGGTGGCAAGTCGAGTCATGGTGGGCAAGCACATGGAGGCGGTCATGGCGGATCTGGCTTCATACCCGCCGGCGTCGCTGGCTACGTCGTCGGACACGGAGGCAAGAAGCACAAGGAGAAGAAGCACAAAGGGCATAAGCGCAGCAGCAGCTCCGGTAGCAATAGTAGCCGTAGCAGTAGGGGTAGCCACAGCAGCTAGAGCGACTAGAAATATGTTGAGCTAGTCGATTATGGACATAGATGAAGGTGGATTTATACTTGTGTCTCCTTTGAAAATCTAAAATTAGGTATTTAGAATTCTGTACTAAACGAGGTCCCGTACAATGTATTGGATGCCTCGATAGCTCGATACGTCCTAGTCAAATCCATCATGCTCTTCAATACAGTCCTCGAGTTCTAAACATTCCATCTTCTTATGATCTACTCAATTGCAGTCACCTAGGTGAAAGGGGGATGTTGGATCCGTAGGGCGGGATACAGCCACGTCGCATTTCTTAACCATGCGCCATGCGGGTCTCTCCTGTATGCTTCCAGCATCCTGCGCACATCGGTCTTGAACCGACCCAATTTATCCGCGATACGCAATTGTTCGACGTCGCTCTTCGCACCGAGGTCGCCGTCGAGACCACCCCGCCTGTCGTCCCAGTTTCCTTCGCTCCCCGCCCTCGGAGCTCGTAGGTAGAGCCAGAGCAGACAGAAGAACATCCGCGGCAGCAACTCCTCCTTCGTACCACCGAAGAACTCGATCCTGTCGGGCACTATGTCCGCGTGAAAGTCGTCGTGTCCGTGGTTCATGTAGTATAATCCAACCGACACTACGTAATACGCAGTCAGTAACCAAAGCACGGCTTAAAAAAGAAATCTCAGGGCCGAAGGATTACTTACTAACTGCCCATATCGTGTTCTGTGGCGATACAACATCTCGTATCACTGCCTCGATATTCTCGCAGGCGTGGTAGACCATTTTGTACCGGACCTGGGTCATGAATCGTTCCCTCGGCTCGGTGAACCCGCACCCCGGCAATTGAGCGACCTCCCAGAAGCGCTGAACGTCTCTCTGCCGTTCATCGCGCCCGCGTGGGTACCAGTCATGCCATTGTAGCTGACGTTTCTTGAAGAAGGTTTAGGATTAATAAGAGTTCCTCTTTGGAGTATGTGCTATAGTTATCAAAGGGAGAGAGAGACAGGAAGAACTCACCTCGCGGTCCCAGATACTGATCGTGAACATGGCCGTGCGTCTCCGGGATGCCCCGCGCAGGTAGTGCTTATGGATGAAGCATATGAAGCGATACAGAGCCGCGTTTTGGCTTCCAACGCCGTGGTCGTCGTTTTTGCCGTCGATCCATGGCTTCTTCAGATCATTTACCACCTGATTGTCGATCTCTATAATTGGCCGATTTGCTCCGCCGCCGTCATCGACGTCGTCGAAGACGTCTGCCGAGGGCACCTCGATGATCGGATCATGGAAGTATGCCCATGCTGTCTTCGCCGTCACCTGCGGGATGTTGTAGGCGTTCAGCGCTTTTGGCACAGAGGCCTGGCGCGGAGGTCGCCCTCGGGCTAGACTCTTGAGGACGGCGGCGAGGTCATCGACGTCGTCTTCGCTTAGGAGTGGGTAGGGTCTGGCTGATGGTCTCGTTGTATTGGAATACTCGCGGGTGGCGAGCAGCAATATCGGCCATCTTTGGAAGAGAATTCGAGCTGTGCTTTTTCGAATAACGTTGGAAACGTCTAGCATGTCTGGTTGATGATTCATCTTGATCGTGGAATAGAGTCTAGACACCATCTTCTTGTCTTTGTAGTATTGTCATTCTCCATGCTCCCTATGCATCTAGCTGTACTCTGAGCTGCCTGATGCCTCTAACAGGCCGCTTTCGGAACCTGCTTTGTGGTGCCCATTTTATCTTTACCGCAATCCCGAGCAAGACAAAGAAGTCTGGTTGAACATTGTAACAATGCTGTTCTGCTGGACGTTTAGTTAATCTTTTTATCGCAATAACAAAAAGCTTAACCCACACACGGTTTTCAGGGTTAACAGCGTCTTATTTACCAACATTCGTGACAGGTACCGAGAACTGGGCAAATATAAGGCATAACAGAAAAGGGGGGTTAAACCGACTTGTCGTTTGGGGTTATATGAAAGCAGAAAGTAAAGGTATTGCAGGTGTATGTGGTCAGAAGTTCCCTTCATTTACTGTACAAGATCAAGGAGCACGCAGGCACTGTTCATGGACATAAAAAAGTCTTCTCATATTGCTCACAAAGGTGGTTCTGATAAATGCAACGCTCATATTCCTACTATTAATAATACAGGGTTGTTTGTGGGTATTTCCCCATAGCGTATGAACGAGTGAGGTTGAGCTTCTCGAGTAACGGTCTATAAGTGAATGTTTACAGAGCATGAGGCAATTTGCGAGACCTGGATTTCCCTACCTTGAGCAGGCTACCAACGAATAAAATTCCGCTTTCTCCATCATCACCGGTACTATTTCTCAGGAGTTCCAGTACGAGGTCCCATAGTAATTACATGGATACTGTATAACATGTGTTTTGTCGCGAGGCCTAGCGAGGCCTTCATGCATAGGCTAGTACTGCCGGCATATGCAAAGATTCTATCTGTTACCGGCCTTTGAGAGCCTTTCCCAAGGCTTATCCTAATGGCCATGTAACACATCGTTTAGATATCACCCCTAATGGGAATTGATCAAGCCCCAAAGCTCGCATCCTTGAAATCTCAGGGCGACGGCGGCTAAAAAAATCAGGCCATTTTGACGCCCCAGGGCCCATCGGTCAGGATGTTTCAATGGCTAATACCACAGGATACCCCGGGCGAGGCGCTCGCGTGGCTTATATGGCTTTTCATTTCATTGACCCCGGACTTGCGTCAGCGAGATCTACTATACGGTATTTATTACACATGTGGCGACTTGTCACAACACGGCGAAAATGAGAATCAAAGTACGGACACCCTTGTCTCTACCGTATCTCGCATGTTACATTAGTTAGTTTCGAGTTAAGTAGTCTCTATGCTTCGACATAGGCAAGCCGTGCCAGTGAATCAAGATCCCGTCCCTCCTATCCACGATCATTAGTACTGTAAGTCAGCACCTTTCTATCACCGTCTCGTTCATTCCGGGTTAGCCTCCTGCAATAGAACATCACTGCCTCGTTCACACCACGAGTCTATTCGATCCTTGACGAAGATCTCGATCTTAGGCGCCAGCCTCTCCATGGCAGCAGCAGAATCGAGAAGGCCAGCCTTGACGGCGATTCGCCCCTCCATGAACTCTAGCCCCACAAAGACGATAGTAGGGCACGTGGCGCAGAAATTGTAGATAACGTCGCGACCGGAAATACCCTGGCGGGTCCAGGTGTTTACTTCACCAGTATGATGGAACTATGCTCGTGTACGCATTTAGTCAGCTTTCCACGGCTATATAACATGATGGAATATAGAGACAACTAGGTACGTATGTGAAATATTACGAAAAAGTAGATATCAAAAGTGAATATACCTTCTCAGCCTCAATGAGTAAATTAGTACTACCGTTGGCACCGGCGTATTTATGACACGGCTCACAGTGACAGATAATCTATAGAACAAAATTAGAACATGTCTTCTGTTTGTCTTTCCTGCTCTCTTGGATGGACTCACTGTTCCCAGCGGCTCACTGGTGATCTCGAACTTCACCCCGCCACACATGCAACTTCCCTTGAGCATGTTGAGGTATGGTGTGTAATGTGATCGCGAAGTCGGTATCCTTGGGCTCGTTCCAGACTTGGCAAGGCCAAAATAGATCGCACCTTTCGCGTTTTTCGTTCTGTTGGTTCTAGAATGGCAAATGTCTAATGTCATATCGCGGGGGTCGATGTCCTTATTATAATAGAAGCACCTACGTAGGTACCTATTTTCATCTATGTATAATGAAGAGGCTTTTGCCCATGTCACGAGAGATGCAATAGAGCTGATTGAGTGTGCTTAGCCTCCCTGTCTGGGATGGGCGGAACGACGGGCTCAGGGCGAATATCGGCTCTATCGAACTCAGCTCCTCTCTCGGGGTCTTGGCTCTGTGAAAAAGAAACTGCATGCGATAATGATTGCCACGATGATATATTTGCAGAAGCTTTTAATCTAGTAGATGAACACTCTATTGCATCACGTGTCAAATTTGAGAGATGTCTTTAGAAGACGAAGGAACCAGCGGCGGAACAAATGCATCATCCACATCCGACGGATTACCAAGTCAGTGTGAAGATGATTACACGGCTTTTGGGGATGAGTGACGACATCCTTGAAGAGTTGTACAACTGCTTGAGCTGATATTGAAGAAACCAAGCGAGACTTAGTTATTCATGGGTCTTCTCACACCATTATCCCATGAGTAAGTTTACTCTACATCGAAGACCATTAGGAACCCAAGATCTCTAGCTTGAGGCTACTAGGTAGCGATCTACTAGTTCTTAGTAGTATGATAAGACCCTATACGAACGGGCCACCGCTGTTGGACATCCGAGGGATCGGTCACGCCACCTTATCACGCGAGACATTAGCACCCTTACTGGTCGATTCTGAAGTCAGGTGTAACGAGCCTGTTACTATTGTGGCCTGGGTTTGGTGATTCAGTGGGGGTGGCGTTACGTGGTGCCGTTCCCGTTGTGCCGTTCCCTTTTTTTTTGAATTCGCTGGTATGTTGGAATGTTTTGTTGCTGATAGCCGAGATACTCATGCGTGAGCCCGTTCCATTGCGTACGTGTACTAAGATAGCCTCCAGCAAGCTCCCGTAGCCTTTCTCACAAGCCCAGTTGCGGTCTAATGTACCCAAGCCCAAAAATCGTAAATATATCCCTCTACGGCAAAAAGGCATAGATAGGGCTACTAAGGGAGTAAAGTGCATTGGTGCGATGGAGTACTCAAATCTGGAAATTGATGATTATAGCTCGCTATCTAGTACGTCATCAACGAGCATTTGGATGAAATAGTTACAGTTTATTCTCTATAACTTCCTAGTACAAAATATATCAGTTCTAAATCAAAGAGTAGCAGAAAGCGGAACAGAACTAGCCGCGACAAGGTGATAATGCACAGAGGATAATAGCTCTGTAATTATACTTCAACAAGGTCGACGAATGGACAGCAATAATGAATATGAAAAAGGTTAAGTTCTTTTCACTCTTAGCGTCGATAGCCCGCCATCAGTCAATGGGCTTACTTGCCAATTTCCTGTAATCCGGGCGCACGTCTAGGGTCAACCGCGGTTCGTCCATGCTTGCCCAATATCAAGGAGCCGAGCTACAGGACCATCTTCCGCTCAGATTCACTATCGGCTACTGCATCTAAAGCCTCCGTTTCTATACAACGACATCGCTGATATCATGAACATAGGGTAGATGGGGTGAAAACTAGTAATGGATGACTCGGCATCCATCAATCCGCCCCACGCAAACTCCCAGTTAAGTAGTGACCATATTAAGTGGCTGAGAGTACGACATTTTTCACTGATCGCCGTTTTCGAATTGCTCGTACGTATCGGCAACATCAAACCTGAATAGGTCAAGCCATGTATAGTCGAAAGTACCATTGTCGACTGACCAATCTTGCCAGGGGTCAAGACTTTCGGCGGAGAACTCAACATTCCGCACCCTTGTGTGTTCCAAGAGAGCCATGTTATCGCAAAACTCGGCAGGGAACGGAAACAGAAGAGTAGCGACAGCACTTGGCTCCAGATGCTCGCTGTTTTCGGGACGTTGAGAACCAGGAGCCCTGTCAATGCTTGTTTTAAGATTTTCCATCAGTGTCATGCACCATTTCGCATCGCCGTACCTACCATCCATCCCCTTTAGAATAGCTCGAAGGATTACTAGATCTCGGTGGCGCGCAGCCTTTCTCTCTATAGACTGGGGTATATAGTGTATTATCGGCAGTCCAAATATCAGACAATAGAAGCCGTTATGATGAGGAAGAAGTACCGCCTCGTCTCGGCATTCAATCTCCTCATAGAGTGCGGCCGCATATGATGCTGCCAATAGCGAAGTAACTGATACTCTGCGTGGTCCGCCCCTGTCTCTGTATCTAAGGAATTCACACAAAATGATGGCGACGAAATACTGAATCATTAGCTCAGAAACAGGCCGGCAATAGTCTTTTCTTTTGCCGTTTCGGTCGAATAGTTGTAGTTCTTCTGAGAGACCGCGCACCCAATCGCACAATGACACCTCGATTCTCGAGCACTCTTCAAGCTCTAGCAGTTTTCTGTCCCTGTGCAGCTCGGAGATATGATTAATAGTAATGCAAAGTTTTGTGCTTTCGATGAAAACGAGTGAGAGGTTCGAGATGTCGGACCCGTCTCGTGTCGGTAATTCCACATCAAAATCATTGCGTCTTAGCAATGGAGGGCGGTTCCTAGCAGAATATTAGAGTCAGCAACTGCTATTAAAATACATAAACAATGCTTGAACGCAATAACTAGTAAAATGACACTGGAAGAGAAGCTTAGGGACGCACCAGCAAGCAGCTACGAGAGTATCACTGTTCTTGTGAGTGATGTTAGCAAATTAAGAAACTGCCTATACAGCTGATACTGAGTGACAAACATGGAGTGTCCAGAATATCCTACGAAGACATTTCGCATCAGATCGGCTTGAGTATGTGCATTCTCGGTGAAGTCCCATCTGGAGTGCCAACCTAATTGCTACCGCTATCCAATGCCAGGGTCCGTCAAGGGTGATCGGATTGGAGGGTTTGGCGCTCCATAGAGCAAGAAGGCACATAACCTTGAGAGTTTGCGCCGCGTCTATGTCATGATTCAGATATATCAATAATTTCACCTCTTCGTATAACTCATTAGCAACTTTAGAGCCTCCAGGGTTATGCCGCATCAAATTGCCTACTAGGCAGATGGCTCTCCCAATGGTGGTAGATGCATTCGACCCGTCTAAATCTTTTTCTTCAAGAACAGGGCAATAGTGAAATACATGCTTCCAATATGTATCCGCCCATGTCCTGACAAGTACGGGGCGCGGAGCCAAATCGAGTTGGACTGATTTAAGAAGCGCCTCTCGTAATTTCGCTGAAGTTGTTGTGGAAGCCTCTTCCACTCCGGTTATGTCGCCAGATTCTTCATAGTAGGCATTGGAGCAACGGCTTATAAAAGTGTTAGACTGTGAGCTCGGCGTACTGTTACTGCCACCGGCGTGGATTGCCTCTGAGTGTGAGTTAACGGTGTCAGAAGAAGGTACTTCTATGTTAGACGCTCTCAAGGGCTGCGTCGACGGCGATCTAGCTGCTCGAAGCCGTGTCCCACTGGGCTGGGTGTTCCGCACACCGACTCGGCGACTAACGATATCAGACTGTCAGCGTGTTGTCATTAATTACTGAGCAGGGGAAGACATGAACGCACGTGCATGGCTGCTGGGATCGGCGACAATGTCCACATACACCGCTTGGACTCGTTTGCAAGTCACATTTGATCTAATCAAGGGCTTCAGTCTCCCAATCTGTGCCTTAGGGATGAGAGTTAGAGAGATTACCTTTCGGAGATGGCAGTTAGTACAAACCACCCTTGCGCGATCGAAGGCGGGCATCTATGCTACTTTTGGATGGTAACACGTTGCCGGCGAAAAGGCAGTTACACTGAATGTCGCCTTTCCTTCGGGCTGGTGGCTCTCAAGTGCGAAGCAGCTTGTATTGAGGTCACGGCTAAGGTTGACTGGGAACACGTTTGATACCAGCTTTAATGTGCCGAGTACCGAGTGCCGATAGCATACGATATCTCGGCGCTGGATCGGCAAACCCCACGGCAGATGCACAGGCCAAGCGTCACCATCTCCTAAATTGGGACACTCTATTTGTAAGCATATAGAAATCACAACATTTGATGCCTTATCATCATTGACCATCGACTGTTCCTGTACTAATATACCTGACATGATTTGACAGTTAGCTCATATTCCTTACCAAGCATGGAGATCTGCGTAAATTCTTGTGTAGGTGAGCATAGAGCGCATCTCACGATTAGCTCCGAGACATGTTCAAGCGGTAAGACCGAGTATCTTATGTGCCGATGAATGTATAAACTTGCCATCTGAAACCTTTAGACTATCGATGTTACATCATGATATGCCCTCATTCAAATGAGACAACTCAATTGAAGTTTCCAACACAAGAAATGGTTCTCGGGACAAAGATTATATATACTAATTGGTCTATTGATCTTTTGATAGTCTGAGGGCTTTTCTACATCCCTATTACTTATCTTGGCAGAGGGATTGGCGATGTGATATCCGTGATACTCCAGAAACGGCATATGAAACTGATCGACTATTTATGGCTAACAGATGCAGCCGGCGTGAGATCCGCCAAGAACTTCCACAACGACTTCTCCCTCCATCCCTTTACCTTCCACTCATTCGCCAAGTGCGGGAAGAAATCCACAACTCCCTCAATTTCCATATCATGAGCGAATATGAAAAAGATGTTGCTCTGTGCGTCTGCCGACTGGGTATCTTTGATGGTCTGAATAGCCCGAGGGAAGTCTTCGGCAAGGACGGGGTCGAAGAAAGGTTCGTCTGCCTTGCGACCGCGCTTATGATTCAGTGCGTGAAACTGTTCGGCTCCAGGGCAAACAGAAATTCTGGCTCGAAGATGGTCAGGTAGAGGAAATTGGACATTAGCTGGGATGGGAAGACGAGGAGATGGCCGGATCTCCCCGCTATGATGGCAGAGGTCGCCTCCCATAAGGATAAAGGTGTCTGGATTGCTGGTGGTGCGAGCGAGACCAGCGAGATGCCCAATGGTGTGGCCAGGTGTGTGGAGAAGGTAAAACGAGCCATCGCCAAAGAAATCATACGCCTCCAATGCACCGATAGTCAGCGATCGAGCTGGGTCTGAGAAATTGATCTCCCGAAGAGTCCGGTTCCCATTATGAGTTAGCAAATACGTAGCTAGTTATAATATTTGTCCCAGCGACTCACTCGAAATGGCGCTCTTCTAACCAACTATCTGGCTTAGTCGGGTAAGCTGGTAGATAGGCCTCTTTGAAACCTGGCCCAACGACTATATCAGTTGACTCTGGGAAAGTTGTAATGTCACCGATGTGGTCAAAATGGTAATGGCTGAACAGAGTGGTGGTAAGTATGTGCAAAATTCTAAAGTTGATAAAACTCTCCTACTGACCTCCAGATAACGCTGCCTATATCCGCAGGGTCTACGCCATTCTCCTTGAGAACATGCGCAACATGCTTGGTGCCATCAATCGAGGCCGAAGCCGCTTTGAGCATCTCCTTTATAGCTGGAGTGTAGGTGGTCGTGTCTGGTGGTATTGACAAATCGAATAGCACCTTTTCTCTTTTCGAACTCTGTACTAGGAAAGACCAGGACGCCAGCGGCCGGAATTTTTCAAATCCATCAACACTAGGGGTCACCAAGGCGGCGGTAGCAAGATCAGCTAGGTAGACATCCGTGTTGATGATTGACACCTGAGCCGTGGCCCCAGATGGAACGCGGAAAGAGGAAGCAACCGTCATTGTAATAGAACTCGAAAGTGATGGTACTGAAAGAGAAAGTGGTGTTTACTGAGTTTCAATGAGATTGGAAGTTGAGATTAGTCTTCAATTTATATTGAATCAAACTTTACGACCGGCACTCATTCAGGTCAGTTTGCCGCATACCGAGAAGTTCTACCGAGAGTGCCGCACAAACTACGGTACTCGGCACACCTCACACAAGCGTACCCGTCAACGGAAATAGAGCCGGAGACATAATGACCTATTAGTAATGGAACTTCACAGGCTTATGTCGAACACCTTAATAATTATTGTTGTAACTATTTCCTGCGACGAATCCATGCGGACTACCTATCCTTAAAAAAAAGATTAAAAAAAATTTTCCGTAAGCGCCATGTTGTCCTGGCAGCAAAGTTCGGGTAACTTTCTCGAGATTCGGATTTAAAGAATCTCAGGGGTTAACATAATTAAGCATTATAATTTTTGTACTTCTATTCAACTGCTATCTATCTCATCAAACAGTGTTGTTATAGGCAATGACCTGCCCGCCTAGACCTAGGCCCGAGACGGAGAACTGATCCCATGGTTCACTGATTTTGAGTCCACCAACGGCCGCTCCAGTAATGTGGGCAAGTGTCGACGTAATGAGCTCGGATACGTAGAGGCTACCTCTATGAAACATGATGCGATGACTCCAGTTCCTTTGGGTGGGCAACATGATGGTATTTTGCTTTGCAATTCTTGGACTCGCGGTACCCCCAATCAAAACATCGTCGATTGTCACGGTGTACACAGCATCGGGGCAGGTCTTGCAGCTAATAGACGACCCTAATAGCCAGAGCTGCGATGGATCTTCTCCAAATGCTAGGTGGAGCACAGGCGCAGTAGCCCCAATATCGGATGTCATGGAGAAATAGTCGATAGACGCGTCTTTGTTGATGCGTCCAAACGTCCCCGTACCTCCAGTCTTTCCGCCCAAGAGGACGAACCAGACGTTACCGTCTGGCCCGGAAATCATGCCGACGGGGGTAGTACCCTTCTCCGAGGGAACCGAGATCTCTTTGCCATTTCCTCCGTCGTTCTTGTAGTGCCAAATCTTGCTATTCATGTCCAATCCGGAGAAGACATCGCCGCTAGTAGGGTGCACGGCAACGAAGATGGGACGGCGGCTGACAGCCCAAACCTGGTGATCGCTTGGGTCGCTAGCGTTGATTCTGACCACGTGTGAACTGTCCTTGCACGCTACCCATAGGTTGCCCTTGTGTTCCAAAATGCCGTGAGGCCCAAATGCAGGAGCGGGTATGGGGATGGTCTTAATGACTTCAGGTGCTGTGTTGATATCATTTCCTTTTGGGTCTATATGGAGAATAGCATTATCGAACTGGACAGTTGCCCAGGCCGTGGATGTAGTGGAATTGCCTCCCGATTCCGAGGAGAGTGTTAACCCGTGCAGACCAGACCACTCGTTTGTTACGGTCCATCTGCGAGCACCGGTTGGCCGTCCGTTATTGTCAAGCGCTACTTTGAGCAGACCTCCATTGGTTTGTTGGGAGATGAGCAGAAGATTATCGCTCACGGGGAGAATCTCGTGTGTCTGGGCAGCAGCTGGGAGAGGATATTCGACGACGCTCTTGGCGGGTAAAGATCCTATCGTGGTAGCAGCAACATATGATAACAACAATTGCGATTGCAACACGGAAAAGAGATTGAGGAGACGCATTGTAGTTTTGTGCAGTTGTGCAGAAAAATCACCACTTGTCAGATCGAGAGGTCAGTTATTACGACTCGAAGTTGAAATAGCTCCGAGGGTAACAGCAAAGTTATATTTTCACAGTCTATGACATCGCAGAATCAACATCGAAAAGAGGCGGCGCATATCACATCCACAGTCTCAAACGGGACATCTAGCGTTGTTTAGCTCACTGGGCTAGGTACATTTTCAATATAAAGGTATGATAGAAAATCAACGCGCTGTATCTTTCCAGCTTTATTCGGCTTCTCACGATAGTGATCGTCGGTTTTTATGCCTATTACAGATATAGAGTATCGATTATTGGCTTGAGATTTCCCACCTGAAAACCACGCTGACTTTGAACCACGCAGCATCAGGTATCGGCAGTGTGAAACAAGAGTGTATATGGTTAGCCAATCGAAATTAAAATTATATGAAGAGTGCCGCCATTGGTCGTGTTTTCGAATTTCAGCTCCGAAGCCTACATTATGTATCTACATTGTCAGATACGAATAACATGTCTGGCTTCTTAAAAGAACACAGGGGCTTTCAGCGCATCGGATTCTCTGGCGATCATTTCTTAGCACATGACGGCAAATTGGCGGGACGATCATTCGCTCTAAAACCGTACGCTAGTGCCATTCGTTGACTAAAAGAGTGGAAAGAGCAAGTACGCCAGGAGCTGAAGCGAAAATATTCTGCTAAAGTAATACAAGACCGACGTGTATCGCATCGCTTGGCTAGAGCTTCCAATCTAAGTCATTCGAAGGCTAACTTCTCAAGCGCAAGTGTCGATAGTCGCGAGACAGGATGCAACCTAAGTAGTAAAAGCATCATTGAATCTTCTAATAAAAGTCGTTAACCAAGATCTTAAGCGACATAAAAAGTTGTATTCAATAGGTAAAGAAGAGTTGTCCTAAAACATACGGTGTTGCGTGTCCCAAAAGTTGCCCTCGCCCACCCCAGTCGCCTACCTAACCCGTTGCTGCTTTACTTAGTCGCTACTTAGTCGCTACTTAGGCACTACTCGGGACAGCTTAGGATAGCTTAGGGGAGCGGACAAACCTAGTTTAGACACGTTTTGTAAAATAAAAACCGCGTTAATAACTTTTAAATTTAAGATTAATATAAGATTAAGATATCCGAAATAGTTATATTTCTAATATTCCTATATAAACCCGTAGGTTTTTTAGCAAAACCCATGGGCTGTAATCGCGGGCCCCCGCGGGTCTTTATAGGCTCACGGGTCCTTGGCACGGGTTAGGCCCGGCAAACCCTAGTGAAGGGTAAGGAAGGCAAATTCTTAGCAAAAATATCGAGAATAATGTGATTCCAGAAGTAGGATCTTCAAGCTTTTAATTGCAACAATACACGTAAAGCTGATGGATTTATGTCAAGTAATACCTCAGTCAAAGGCAGAATTCATGGCTCTCCTCTAGGCGCGTATATGGATGCCGGGGCTAACCCCTTAAATGGCCGCTCCTTGAGACTGAAACAGCCTTTAACATTGTTCCTCAACCACAACATTCACAGGCTCGTTCCTCAAGGCCTGGGCGGGCTCGCAGAGACCGGTCTCCTGTGCTGCGGGCGCCGCTACAGACCCATAATTACTCCTCGAAAAGACTCACATCGAGTCGTCCTAAATCCTCCCAACCAATCAGAAAGGCCAGAAGTCCTTAATTAACTTCCCCGCTTTGGGCGTTCAGCTCGCGACGGCGTGCCTCCTGCGCATCCTCCATCGAGTCCGCTAACTACAAACAGAGAAGCTTGCTGTAGCACCGTTTACGCTCTCCCTTCTCACGCGAAATGGCAACCCTAACTGAGATCCTTCTTTGCCTCTGCGGAGGCGGGATCCAAGCTCCTAGTGGGGCAGGCCGCGGCGTCCGCCCGCCTCTCGTCCTCGAAAAGCCACCACGGCCAACACCTCGTCCGTCGTATACAACGCCAGCGCGTGATTGCGACACCATCGTAACCGAGGTCGTCTCCATCTTGCGCGCCGCCGAGAAGCACGGCGCCCGGCTGACCCGGCAGCTGGATGACGCCGTAGGCGTCGAGGGCTGGACGGAGTGGATCGCGGAGAAGGTCCTCGCTGGTCTCGAGGCAGTCTTGAAGGAAGGCCGCGAGAAAATTGGGCCCGCCATGGCCCAAGCTTTCGACAAGGCTTCCGAAGCCGCTGACAACGTTTTCCAATTCGCCAAGGACCATCCGGTCGCTACAGCAGGGTTGCTGACGATCCTGGCGGTTGGTGTGCTTGTCGTACTCGCACCGGTGGTTGTCGAAGCCTTGGGTTTTGCGGAACTTGGTCCTGTCGAAGGTATGTTGTTTACCTAGGTTGAAAAGTGAAATCCTCGGCCTCATATGAAGCCAACTTGCTGACGGCAGTTTTGGCAGGATCGTTTGCCGCATGGTGGGAAAGTACGTATGCCGGTTATATCCCGAAGGGTTCCCTTTTCTCATACTTGCAGCGCCTGGGGATGATCTGGGGAAGACCTTAATATAATGGGAACTCTAAAGAGGTTAATGGGATATTATATCTATTTGCTGTCGCGCTCAACTCGTAGCTATCGCTGGCACAGGAATTACATCTATTTAACTATATACAAAGCTATACAGCTAGTACTTCCACGATACCGGTAGGCAGCGATCCCTGGACAACCTGGAACTCCCATTCTTGTCATCATTTCTCGGCTTCTTAATACCGGGCCCGTTTTGTTCTTTCTTTCGCAGGTGTTGGGCTTATTCACTTAATCAGTTCCAGCAAATGTCTGAGGTCTCAAGTTACAGGCTCGGGGATCGGCTCCAATACTACGTATAACCACTCTTTAATCCCTTCTCCTATATTTCCTACGTCTTCCTCCCTCAAGGCCCCAATCAACAGGCGACCGGCAAAACGTTCTCGTGAACTCAGAGCCCAATTATCCCACCTGCTAGTCCTTTAGAGCAGATAGTCAGCAAACAGCACAATATCAATAATTACCTACCCAAGTTTCAAATCTGTCAGAAGAGGTGGGGACATATACGTATGATGGGCATAGTATGTAGTATTCAGGATGATTAGAAGGTTGACTAAACGGTCTGAAGACCTGGGGGATACCGTTGATACTTATAGTCAGAGGTTAGAGTGTATCTTACTCCACACTTGCTGACAAAATCTATCCGTTGCAAGGCTGGAAGGAAATACAGATAGAACAGGTATATACTCACTACAAATCCCCTGGGAAGAGTTTAGGAGTCCTTCCCGAAATACCAAAGGTCATTTGCTGAGCCACACCTAACTTCGTCTTGACGCTACCGAAGAATTATGATACCAATCTCATGGATTCTCTACCGATCCTAGTCTCCTGTACAAAATCTACAAGGTCACCCTAGGGAATTTTATAAAACACGGGACAGGGTCCCGAGCTTAAGGTGTTTCATAATGTTGCCAATTATCGAGAACTTGATAACCTTAGTTTTGATCAGTCCATATATAGTATGATATTGAATCATGTAAATAATCCAGCGTACAAATATACGACAAGTGATTACAGCCCTGCATATACTGTATCTATGAAAAGAAAATAATTACATTTCCCTTTTCAGAACAACGATTCTCTTTGTAAATGCAAAGAAATTGATAATGACATTGTGCTAATTCGATCACTTAAAACAGTTGCATTACCCCCAACCACCAGACAATAAGCTCCAGTTGAACAATATCTTTGTGACTAAGGCACAGCGCAGCGTGAAGAAGATGAAGTCTGGTCTATTTATTAATTCCCTCCCTTTTTCACTTTTTGACATTTATCACCCCGCCGTAAAGCTTTTGGGAGCATTGCAATAATATTCATCTAATTATTCTCGAAATATTTCAGCACAATGTTCCGCTCCCGCCCCCGTTTGTGGCTCAACTTCCGCTTCCAGCCTGTTCCCTGGGATCAAGGAACCAACAACACATGGATGAGCTTCGAACATGATTGCATGTTCCATCATCAAAAGAGCCTTGTCGACGGTGTAACCCCGCGATTGCACGCCTACGACGCCAAGGTCATCAAAGCAAGATCGGCCGAGTTGCGGAACCAGCTCTTGAATAACCCAACCACAGCCCAGCAATTCTTGCGTTATGAAATCGAGAGCGAGTTCCTCGCGGTCGATACTGAGAATGCTAGTTTCGAGGACATCTACGGTATGTTGAACTCGTGGGCTGTCCTTCTCGACAAGCTGTTCTTTGGCGGCCATCTCACTCAGGGCCCAGAGAAACTCATCAATATACGTCTTCAGCGCTTCGCCAATACTCTCAGGTATGGCCAAACCATGATAAGTATCACCCCTCCCCAGATGATCATCGACATATATCTAAGAGACCAAGTTACTGGCGGCCGGTATTCCAAGTGGCTTCTCTTCGACTCCCTGCTCCACGAGATCTGCCACGCGTATGACAAAGCCCTCTTCAACTGGTGCCCGGTCAACCACGACGCCGATGTCGAGTCCTGGGCGGACGCGGGACATGGGCTCATCTGGCAACACCTCTTCTATAACGCGATTGAGGTCGTGAGTACCACCTTCCATCCCTCGTTCGCGATAATGGGCAAGTATCCCAAGCCTGTGACCGGCGAGCCCTTGCCACCTTTCGTCGAATATGATCCGAGCTTCTTCCATTTCGCCTACAGGCAGGTCTACGACTATTATCTCCCGGTTGCAGCTGAAATGGGAATGTTCCTAGATAGATGGTTCCTCCATCTCGAGATTCACAATCCGATGCTCTACTCGTCTCTCCTGACGCTGCGTGATGGAACTAGACAGGGACATTTATTGAAAACACTGCCTCGCATGCTGAGGGTTACAGAATTCTTTGTGATTTCTCAGATCGTCCTGTTTTGTATCTTTGCGGCGATTATATGGTGGTATAACTTGGTCAGATATCGGACCATAGACCGGGTTATCTGGCTTGTGTGTATGGACTACATGTGGGAGCAAAATATCCTCTCGTTACAAAAGCTATGGTTGTACACAATTGGACACTATTCGCTCCGGCTAATCACTGCAGCAATGGTTGTTAAGATGTATAGGAATTTGGGATGGCTAGAGTTCGGACCTTCAAGCCGTCGGTTCGTGCGCAAGTGTTCTACTTCGGTGGCCAATCTCTTCATTCGCTCGCCAGACCGAGAAAGAGTTCGCCAACAACCTCCACAACGCGGACCCTCAACCGCCTAGGTGCTGGAGTAGTGTAGGGTATAGGAGAGGAGATCAAGGAAATGACTCACTCAGCAACGCGATAACAGGAGTTTCAAGAGTTGTTTTTCAGTTCTTAAGGGATGCCTTCAGGAGGACAGGAGTTATCACAAAAAACACGTTGCATTTGTTTGGATCGCCAATTACCCGAGTTTAAGTAAGTACTTTTTCCAATTCACTTAGAAGTATAATCCGAATCTATGTCAAACTACAATGGACAATGCTATTAGTCCTGTCTAGCGAATCACTCTAGCCACTTCACTACTTAAGAACTTGGACTAATAATGAATCATACAGCTGAAGACGTAACCTCTACGCCGCAACTAAATCATATCATAGTCTAAGCTAACTTGCCAACCGCTGGACCAAAACTGGCTGCCTAGCTGTCCAGGTGGCGGCCGCATGCACTTTCCGCGTAAGCGATGACGGGATCTTCCATACCTACCTATCTGGCTACTGTGCCTCACAGACAACCTGTTTGGGTATATTGCATCTCGTGTAATTCGGGGCGCATTTGCGCGTCAGCACTACACAAAAGTTCGCGCGTCGAATGTCGGCAGTTTCATTAGCACAGAGGCTATAGCGATAAATATACCAAACTGCACTAAGATTAGATATAAGTAACCTATATGCTGTGTCTCTAGAAGAGCGCTAAAATAGGCGTTATATTGCGAAAGCTGATACAGAACCTGAACAAAGGACTATAATTGTATATAGCTAGAGGGAGTCTGAATGCCCTTACTCCCTCTAATCTACTACTAGTCGCGTAACAACAAAGGTCTTACCATACATTCCATGAAGCGATCCCTGACAATAGGTGAGCATAGGTGAGCATAGGTGAGCTTGTGAAGAATTTCTTAAGCAAAATCAAATTAAAACATGGTTTAACAAGGTTGAAAGGAACAAAAGAGAAGCTCATGTACATAATTACAGGCATACTGGGTAGCTCTTAAGATTACAACCATGGGAGTAAAATATGACATTTGTTGTTGCACGAGGACCCCAAGAACCTCATCTCTCCATCCAAGGTTATACAGCTACTCTCTTCGTTCGACGAGCATGCTTCATGACAATGGCTGTAGAAAGGTTTGAGAGATCTTCGCATAACACTGAGTGTCACGTTGCCCCCTTTACCTACACCACGGTCCTGACACCGCCAGACACAAAAGCGGAAATATTATGTACAGCCCAACGCGGCATGGCACCATTTTCAAGTATGGATCTACTGAATATGTGACACATGATGACTTGGGGTAACTGTAATTGCTCTTTGGCAATAGTCTTGGCGAAGCCGTTCTCGCGGCAGAAAATTTGCAAAGGCCGGACGGAGGTGTGGAGATGGGCACACGAACGATGGAATGCACTCCGATCAAACTACCCACGTAGTACTATGCAGGATAGAGGATAGTAGCGGGGTTTTTCTGACCGTAACTTAAGATTTCCCTCAAGCGCCAGCACAAATTCATCGCATTGCGTACCTCCGCCAATGCTGTGCAGTGATGGAATGGCGGATTCTAGGCACCGACATTAAAAAAAGCTGCAATGCCCGTAATGTTGAGGTGCATGAAAAGACCACTGATGATCGGTTGCTGTGCCGCTTTGAATTTCCTGGCGAAGAAACCTCTTTTGGTTAGTGCAGGAACCTTTTTCTTTATATCCCCTCTTTGAAGATCTCGGGAATATCAGCATATATGTATACAACGAAGTAGGTGAGCGGCTTGTTGTTGGGGGCTAGACGGCATCTGAAGCATGTTGTGACGTCAGCCCAGACAGAGCCGGCCAGCAGTACTTTAAAGGCTATATTTAAATGATTGATGATTGACGGCGTAGGATCCTTAGGTAAGAATGGTCGCGCATTGGTTCGCGCGATTGACGCAAAAGGATTCGAATATGCCCCCCCAAGTGTGTTGCAAGTATTTGCGTGTTTACCTTTAGGTATTGCAGCTAAGTGTACGGGCAGAAGAACAGAGCTCTGGGCTGTCAATTTATGGTGGTCAAGAGCGAATGACATGAGTGTGGGTCATGGCCTAGCTCCTGCAATGCCGCCTTGGCAAATGTCCCAATTCAACGGCACCACTCACACTTCATGCACGTGGAGAGAGAGGGTCGAGAAGGGTGTTGTCGCTTCGGATTGATTGACTATTATCTATCCTTGGGTTGCGTGGCGTGCTCGATGCTATGGCTCATGTTAGTGTCTACTTGTGGTTTGACGTGTACAGGAGGCTGTGGGCGTAGCTCCTCAGCTGTCCTCAGTAGCTGTAAGTATTAATAGGGCATTTTTAGCGACTAGGGCGACTAAGACGTTAGGCCAGCTCCAGATCCAAGTCCTGCCAAGGAATTGAGTACATGTTTATGCCTTATTAGGCTAGCACTCGGCAGGTGCAGACAGGGGTTGCTGAAGAGACAGGGTAGAGACAGGGGGCTACATGTAGCCCACAGGGCCCTTGGGCCTTTTTACGGCGGCGCTAGTTGCTGGATCTTGCCTGGGGCTGCCTGAGTGATAATTTCTCTAACAACCAACAACAGCCGACTGCAGTTAGTTTACGAGCCCCTTTCTCTTTTTTACATGTCCATCAGTACCTATTTACTAGGAGAGAGCATGGAGTCGAAAGCTATTGATAGGCTAAGATGCACTGTTCTTATGCGGCCGCATTCTTACCTTATAACACGGGTGAGAATGTAGCAACCTCTTACGCTTCTTACACTACACAATTAACACATGATGACGGAATTGCTGTGACGAAAAGCTTGTTGAAGGAGCGCGGATTGGCTGTGGCTGTGTCTGAATCCGTTGGCACTAGACAACAGCAGCGCCTTACAGGCTGCGTACCTAGTGCATGAAGATCATACAAAGGAAAACGTAAAGGAACGCGACAGTAGTGTAGCTACCCGCAAAAGGACTTTACAGCCAATAGAAATAAGCCGCCAGCAAAAAGCCAGCAAGCCAAACGGGCCAAGTATGATTACAGTATATCCACTGTTCATGTTAACGGCGTTATGTAAGAAGCACGTGTCCGCCATCCTCATTGGGCTCAGGTCGTGCCTGGTCTCCAGATGTGGTAATTTCGATGTCCCCGACTCACGTTTGATTAGCTGCGTTAGCCTTTCTGTGCAGGCAACTGTTTTAGCGTTTTCGTTCAGGCAGCCATTTAGCGAGACGAGAGAGAAGGAAGGAACCTGAATAGGGGAGCCGTCAATTGATGGCTGTCTGAGGCGTACTATGTCGGGTGTACAAGAGGTACGCTGTTGTACACGGCAGGTAGGTACATCCATCTACCTGCCATACTACTAATACTGTCACTATAGAAGGAAGGCTCGAGGTAGGTATGTATTCTAGGCTGTGGATAGGCTATATCTTACACGCCAACATCAAGTCTGGGGAGGCAGCCGGGCCCCCAATACCATGGCTTGCTCCTCCTTGCCCCTTCCCCTGGCAAACTTTAGGTAATCCCGCCTACCCTGCTCACGGACCCTGAGAGGTATTGGTAGGTACCACAGGAATGAATCCTCCCACCCAAGTACCAGGAGTAACGGGTTGGCTACCCACAGTACGGTAGGTGGTAGGTACCTCAATGGTCGACTCTCATTACCATTTTCGAAACGATCTGCTGCGCGCCGCCGCTTGACCCTCTCAGCCACACTAACTTAGAACCCCCAAAGCTATGGTCCCTTAATATTAGTATCACTGCTCCCGTCATCGTCATACTACTACGTTGTCTGCTCTTGCTTTATCTATATACGTCTGTCTCTTAGCTTAACTACACGGTTTGCAACATCCCACGAGAGAACACTATACCCGAGAAACATCGTGACACACGCCTCTATACAAACATACATACGTACTTACATCCACGGCAAGGAAGTTCTCGTTAAGGTGACTGACTCATGGGAAGCGACCTCATGTATGTCTGTACTTGACCTTTCATGAGGTCTCCTATAAGGAACTTCTCGAGCCCTGTCTGAATCCGTCACCATGTCCGTGTCTACACAACCGCTCCAATGCCACCACATAATTCGTGTCGTCTCTGTGGCCACGAGCCTCGTGGCGGCCCGTCACCTCTTCGCCAATGGCTTCCACTACCCTTTGCTCATGCTATTGGCACACGTCTCCATTGCTCTCGTCATTGAGACATCTGGCCTCCGGAAGGAGGCCCCTTTCACCCATAAACCATCGCACGGCTGGGCTACGCGGGCATGGCAAGCACTATTCGCAGCGTTGATTGCAGTTGGCCTCGTCTTCACTTATCACAGCTTCCTTCACAATAGGAACACCACGCTGGGTGTTATGTTGCTAGGGCTCGACTGGGCAACGATATTAGGTCGGACAGTTAAATGGCTGTGTCAAGACGGACGACATCCCCTTGATTTTCCACTATCTACCGTCACATTTTCGCTATGCATCGTACTCTTACTCTGGAGGGAGAATTGGTTGGTGAGCAAAGGCATCGAGGTAAGGACCAGCCTGATATGTGGCTTCGAAGGGCCATACAGACTAACAAATACGTATAGTTTCTTCTCATCGCCGTGATCTGCATGGCTACTGCGAGACACCTATGGTTGAGGGATTTGGTGGAGAATCCTGTTACTCTTCACACAATTAACGTGGATGCGTATGCCGCCGGACTCGGCGTGTGTTTGCCATTGGCAGCATTCCTTCTTATCGTCACAGGCTGGTACAATCGACGGGACTTTGATGTGAAAGGGCGAATACTATGGATGGTGCTTAGCGCGATATCTGGCTCGCTGGCACTACTAAGCGAAACAAGAATAAAAAAACTCACTTCACTACTGCAGGAAAGAGTCTCTATCCCCAACAGCATAGACCTTGGTGTCGGCAGCTCTGCGTTGCCGCTATTGGTACTAGCTATCGTCGAGATCGACAATTGGTTGACGCAGCACCGGCCGTCGACAACATCGGGCGTGCAGTGGTTCAGTTTTGCGATCGCGTATCTTACGACTGTCGATATCGGTTTGATAGCCTCATCGACATCATGGAGGACCGGAGCCTTGTATGTGCCGGTGCCAAATTTTAAGAACCAGGATGAGCAGGCGGATGAATTGAAGAGCCCATCTCCCGAGGAGACAGAAGCGCAATATCCGCCTAATTTTACATGTACTGATGAATCACCGTTGTCTCGCCGTATCGCTTTGGCCTGGAATGCTACCCTAGGTTGTCTAGCATTGTTACTGGCATTTTACTGTGCGATCGGTGTGCCATATACTGAGCCTCGCAAGAGATCCTGGGACTTAGACATCGTTATTGCCCGGTACGATGAGCCAGTTGAACAGGTAGTCAGAACTGCGCAGCTGGCCCTTGAGCTTCCCAACATTGCTGGACGGAAAGTCCGAACGATAGTATACAACAAAGGGGTGCTGAACGAGACGGATTTACGAGCCGAGTTACCTGTCCAGAGCGCACTCGTCGTACGACAACTGGAAAATGTCGGACGCGAAGGAGATACATACCTTTCACATGTGCTAGACAGCGAGCACGACTGGGCGAGCCACACATTATTCATCCAAGCCGAGCCACACGAGCCCGGCTACCTCCAAGCCCGACTGGAAGATTACCTAGTCAAGGACACGGGATTCCTATCATTGTCACATGTGCGCAACTTCTGTGCCAGCTGTGACGCGTGTAACGACCACTCTGGCTGGACTGAGGACGGCGCGCTGCTACAGGATCTCTTCGAGCGGGCGAACCCCGACAAGGGGAGCTGTCGGGATCTCAGCTTGACGTATAGAGGGCAATTCGTGGTTTCCTCGCGGAGGATGAAACAGGCTAATCAAGAGCTGCTCCGAGACGTACGGAGTCGATTATTAGAAGATGAGCGCTTTGGATTTACCTTGGAGCGCTCTTGGGGCACTTTGTTCCAATGTCCTACAATATCGGAGCGGTGCCCGACGTTGTTATCGGGTTGGATTGGGAACCGCGCGGCGGTGGAGGATTGTCAGTGCCTTGATACTAGTGTTGATGAAAAGGATGAAAAGGCGTTATAGAGTACATTGTTTAGAATATACCCAATTTCATTTTTTGTTTGATTTTATGGAGTATAAGACTTGTTTGTTTCATTCGTGTCTCGTCTGATTGAATAATAGAACCCCTCTAGGTATATTGAGTAGGTATAGTTGTAGTCTAGATTGGAGATGCGCAAAAGAGGAGCGAGAGCGGGGTCTAGCTGTTGCGGTGAGGCTCGTGTTTACTTGCCAGCGCGTCAGTCGCGGATGATCTATCTACTTGACTTAACTACAGGCTGTCGCGACCAAATCACTCCTTTATTCTTATTTACCCTGAGACCCAACTTGCGTTAATCAAGCTCTTAATTTGTCTGCTTCCCGTATTCTTAGGTAAAGCATGATCATCTGGCAAGGCATTTATTTTATGGGCCGGATCGAGTATAATAGGATATCTCACTTTCATATAAAGGTGTTCGGGGCTAAACCGTAATCGAAAAGAGAAAGCGAGAGGGCTTGTCATGCTGTGCTGTGCACGGGCACGGGCACGGGCACGGGACTCCGCGCCACAGCCCTACCAACGCCCCTGAGCTTTTCTCCACGCCTAGGCCGTTCTCTCCCAACGGCACTAGAAAGAAAGACAGGGGTTTACGCGAAGTTGCGAGATTGACTGCTCGCGACGTAGATCGAAAGGACATTTAAGTAACATAGTAGGTAGGTACTTTATACGTATATGTAGAGACTGGGTAGTGTACTACCAAGTAATAGTATTAAGTGATAGTATTTATTGTAGGGAGGTAGATAGATAAGTAGGTAGGTAGGTAGTCTAGATTGAAACAACCTCGTTCGTGCCGCGCCTCAGTGGGTAAATTGAAACGTTGCAAAAGGCCCTTCCTTTTAGCTGACATGCAGACAGACAGGTAGCCACGTTTGAGCCTCTTAATTTCACGACTTGTAATTAAAGAGGGGGCTTTTGGGGAGGGGGATAGTGTCAGCATGGAATCCTCCATTTTAGCTTTTCCCTTTAGAAGAAAAGAAATAATAATCCGGCAGTGTTTCTGGTTAAATGCATCTAAGTCTGTAGCGTTAAAACAGCCTGCCTAGGCACCGACATGTACCTAGGTATCTAAGGTAGGTGCTTCAAGGTGTTGTGGGAAGGCGTAAGTGGTTTATAAGGTCATGGAAGGCACAGTTAGAATCCCCACTGTATTTGGCTGGCACCTTGACGAATACCTAGTCCCCTCTCTCTCAATATCACATCTTTCAGGGTTATAATTTCATCTGCCTCACTAAGCGTGATTGCGACTGTAGCAATTATTCGTGGCTGTGGCTGTGGCTACGGCTCGTGGTCTTCGGCAGGAACCTTCCGATTTTCCTTCCGGGGTTCGGAAGGCCACTCCTGACCCTTCGGATGTTGGCAATCACTGCAGGTCTTCACGCATTTATTGTTGCCGATACTCACACGTCGTCGTACTTCCAAACGCTATTGAAATATCCACAACGACTGGTTCCTTTATGCTGGAGACTCTCACCTCTACTGTTGTCAAATGTGTCACAAACTGGTAAGGGTAAGTCAATATTCAAGTACGCCAAGTTACCCCGGGGACTTTGCTGGTCTGGTCTTTGTCCACCGGTTCACGGCTGGGATCGGAACAGTGGGTTTGGGTTGGTTGGCGGGTGTGATTGGTAGCCGGTTCGGTAGCTATTATCCAAATGACTTGCTGTTGGGCGACAAGCCAAATTACCTAACTACCCGAACCTTCTGGGAGAGCATCGGACCTTTCAACCCAAACTAGCCCCCAATCTGGAGACACATGCCGTGGACCATTCCGTGGCGCTGTCCGGCTCATCGGGATTGGTTCTGCGTCCGAAGCCGCTGTCGACGCCGGAATGGACGATTTATTGTACAGGTGACGTGAATGGCAGAGAGGCCTAATTAGTCTCGATCGATGATTATGTAGTCTCGCAATCTACATACCTGCATGACCTACGCTGAGCATGCGGTGAACCGTTTGAATAGGCTACGCGTTGTCTTGGCCGGCGAAAACCACTCAATCGAAACCTGGAAGCAGACCGAATCGTCAATCATCAATCATCATCACGATGCCCAAGGAATCCAGGATGCGCAGCTCGCAAGTGCGAAAGAGGAAGAGAAAAGCGCCGCGTGCAAGAAGGTTTGGGGAAGTTCCACTACCTGTTTGACTAGACAAACTCTACGTGGACTCCGGTGCATCTTTTCTATCATCTGAAAGTAATCGGCAGCGAATTCCAAAGGAAAGCCGTACCGTACCGTACGCTGGGAGGCCAATGGCCTAGGGTTCCGGGTCTGGCATCCACCATGCGGGGTGGCGAATTGCGGTTTTTGTGCCTGGTGCAGGTGCGCCTTTTCTGCGCGACGGAGCAGGTGCGTGCGTACATATTTATAACGTGGGCGACTTGCCGACATGGACATTCGTCATTAACACAAGCAGTTTTCTCTGCCTATCTTATTCACTTACATACTATATTTGCTATCATCGCTTGATTGCTCATCCCCTTCGGCCTTCTAGTCTTCTCCATTCACTTCTACACACTTATATATTCTAAACCACCCTTGAGTTTGACCGTCAAGTATAAAATCGAGAGGCGCATACATCTATAATTATAACAAAAGCTTTTTCCTACTCATCTTCCAACGGGCACAGGATTTTACGTCATCGGTGCCCGAAGTCTGCAACTCTCACCTTTCAGCCTATATCGTCTATCGTGTATCTCTCGGCGATGTCACCCTGCCGTTAATATACATACATACACACGGTTGAATGCGCATCACTACAGTGGGCAACATCCACCGCCGGTCTGGCTTTAAACTGCGTCGACGCTCTGTTATTCGACCATCACACACGTCCGCGACCCACAGCCCAATATCTATCTACTTTGGGCCATATTGACATGGCGCCCGTACTGCCGTCACATCCGTTTGTGACCACCTTTCTCGTGGCCAATATCCACTGTCCGACCTGCGTGTCCAGTATTAAAGATGCCTTGCAAGACGTGGACGGCGTTAGGTGGGTGTCGCCCAACATCATCACCTCTTGCGTCGCTGTCGACCACGATCCCCGAATCCCCACCATGCACCTCGTCGCCAAGCTCGAGGCCGCCGGGTTCGAGGTCTCTAGTCTGTCCTCGGAGAATGGCGTTGGTTGTCCGGAGAACCCTTTTCTCGAAAATGCTGAGCAGCCACTCAGTAGCGGGTTCTGTGCGGCTGAGAACTACCTGACTAGGTTTAAGAGACGCGCCCCTTCGGACGGAGGCGCGGCGAAAGAGGAGAGGGCGAGGGCGCATCTCGACAGCTGCGAGCAGTGCCGAGTAGAGACGACGAAAGGAATTCCTGCGACACTAGGTGTTACGTCTGACATAGGCCGGGAACGACCGAGCCCTGGCACAAGTAAGCAGAGCTCGACTCTTTCTGCTATCACATCTACCCATACATCGCCAGTGGTAAGCGACGATGTTGGCACCACCAGGCTCTGGAGGGCCTCATTGGCTATTAGCGGGATGACTTGTGCGTCTTGTGTCAACGCGATCAAGAGCGAACTGGAGAAAAAGGAATGGGTTACTCAAGCCACCATCAATCTAGTATCCAATAGCGCGGTCGTGGAATATATTGGAAACAAGGAAGATGCTGCTCATGTGATAGAGAACATTGAAGATTTAGGATACGACGCCCACCTTGATCAGATCAGTGCCGTGGATGACGACAGGGAAAAGGAGGCACTTCACCAACGGACAGTACAAATACATATTGACGGATTTTATTGCCCGCATTGTGGCGACCGTGTAGCGGCCAGCGTCGCTGGCTTCCAACACAACATCCGAATTGATAACTGTCCAACATGGCAGTGTCCTATCCTAGAAATCACCTACGTACCTCAGACTCCGACATTCACAGTTCGCCACATCCTAGCCGCGATAGAGGCAAGTGATCCGGCCTTCAAGGCATCTATTTATCACCCGCCCACTCTCGAAGAACGTGCGAAGAAAATACAGGCTCAACATCAGAGGCAAATACTACTTCGTACCGCCCTCACTCTAGTTATCGCAGTTCCTACCTTCATAATTGGCATTGTGTACATGAGCCTACTTCCAGAATATAACTCGGGGAGACATTTCCTGATGCAGCCCTGGGTGTCAGGTATTAATCGTGCTCAGATCGCTCTTTTCATCCTAGCAACACCTGTATATTTCTTCACCGCTGATATTTTCCATCGACGCACCATAAAAGAGATATGGTCTCTATGGCGGCCAGGGAGCCAAACCCCTATAGTACGCCGACTGTATCGGTTCGGGAGCATGAACATGCTGATATCCCTCGGAACCACTATCGCATACGTCTCATCCGTCGCGCAGATGATCGCCGCGGGGGCTAAGCACCTCCACATGGTTGACGACAGCGATTTCTATTTCGACTCCGTCGTGTTCCTCACTTTATTCCTTCTCGCAGGGCGGTTTCTCGAGGCTTACAGCAAGTCGAAGACGGGAAATGCTGTCGACGCGCTGGGTAAACTCCGTCCCACGACGGCTATACTCGTGGAAAAGAGCAAGGACCAGAGCACAAGCGATCGGGTCGTGGGAACTGATATGTTGGAATTCGGGGATACTGTCCGTGTACCGCACGGCTCCTCGCCCCCGTGCGACGGAGAAATCCTCCAAGGTAGCACTATTTTCGACGAGGCGAGCTTGACTGGCGAATCCCGCCCCATCAAGAAGACGGTCGGTGATCAGGTCTTCTCAGGCACGGTCAACGAGGGCGCGCCGATCCTCATCCGGATAACTGGTACTGCGGGACAGTCCATGCTCGATAAGATCGTGAAGGTCGTCCGCGAGGGACAGACGAAGCCAGCGCCCATGGAAAAGGTCGCCGATGCGCTCGTCGCTTACTTCGTGCCCGTCATCACTCTGATCGCCATCCTCACCTGGATCGCCTGGCTAGCCATCGGTCTCACCGACAATAACCTAGGGATAAGAGACCCCGTTCCCTTCTCCCTGCAATTCGCCATAGCCGTATTCGTCGTCGCTTGTCCCTGCGGCCTGGCCCTCGCTGCACCCACCGCCATATTCGTCGGTGGCGGCCTGGCTGCGAAATACGGCATACTCGTCAAGGGCGGCGGCGAAGCCTTCGAGACCGCGAGTCGTATCGACTGCGTCGTCTTTGACAAAACTGGCACATTGACTGTTGGGGGCGAGCCAAGTGTCACGGACGCAGAGACCTATCTTCATAATGGGGATGCTGAGGAAGGAAAAGCGCGTGCTCGTTTACTCGCTGCACTGCGAGCCGTCGAGGAGAACAGTAGCCACCCTATTGCGAAGGCCATCGTGACCTACTGCAAAGCGGAAACATCCATGTCCGGTCTCTCTATTTCCGTGAGCGACGTCGAAGAGATTCCCGGAAGAGGGCTTAGAGCGACATGCAGCGATGCAGAGAAAAGTTTCCAGATCATAATCGGAAACGAAGCCTTAATGCAGGACTTTGCGGTCAGCATACCCTCCGCCGCTAGTACGTCTCTGCAAACGTGGAAGACAGAAGCGAAATCCATCGCCCTGGTCGCTACTACTAAACCATTATCATCCCCCTCATCACCAACCGAAGCAAAGGCCACTAGCAAGGATATTCATGGATTCACATATACGCTCGCAGCCGCCATCTCAATATCCGACTCCATCCGCCCCGAGACCCCAGCCGTCATCCGCGCAATACAGCGCCGCGGGTGCGCCGTGTGGATGCTCTCGGGCGACAACGCCGTGACGGCGCGCGCCGTGGCCCTGCGCGTCGGGATCCCCGTGGACAACGTCATCGCCGAGGTCCTCCCCACGCAGAAGTCGGAGAAGATCAAGTACCTGCAGTCCGTGCTCAAAGCGCGCGTCACCAGACGAACCTCCCTAATAGCAGAAGGGGAGGAAGAAGAAGACGTAACCCGCCGCGCCACAATCGCCATGGTCGGCGACGGAATCAACGACGCGCCCGCGCTATCTACCGCAGACGTCGGGATCGCCATCGGCTCGGGGTCCGACGTAGCCATCTCCAGCGCCGATTTCGTGCTAGTGAACTCGCATCTGGGCGCAGTAGTCACGCTCCTCTCGCTATCCCGCACCGTGTTCCGACGGATTAAATTCAATTTCGCCTGGGCGCTCGTGTATAATCTCGTCGCGATCCCGATTGCTGCCGGCTGTTTGTATGCGGTCAAGGTTAATGGTGCGAGAGTCACGCTCGATCCGGTCTGGGCTAGTCTGGCTATGGCCCTGAGCAGTTTTAGTGTTGTTATGAGTTCTCTTGCGCTGAAGACGAGGGTTTGGGGGATTGGCTTTCGGGCGCCTAGGGATGGGGAGGGTGGTGGTGGAAGATAAGGGGGGATAGGGGGTAAGAGAGACAGGGGTTATGGATTTGACATTGTTTGGCGTTTGTGGTTTTTGAGGTTGGATATTAGGTACTCACGGCTGCTTGGTTACAGAGAGAGATTAAAAAGAGGTGAAGAGAGGAGAGGAAATGGAATAGTAAGCATCGTATACTATCTATACCGTTCACTCATTCATCCATCCCCTTTCAAGATTCCGTGTTCACAGTCCAGTCAGGTGATGCTATAAAAGCAGATGCAAATGAGGCACTTTCGCTCAACGCTCTTGCAAGCTTTGTGATAGTAGTAAAGTCGATGATGAAAAGAGTTGATGTGATAAATTAAGCCAGTTTGCTGAAGGTGAGTCTAGCTATCCATCTACATTTATCTAAGCAATAATCTCATAAGATGCAAACTCGCGATCAATCTTTATCTTCCATATAGGTAGATAGATAAATATGCTCAACACGCACCTATGATAATAATAACATCATCATCATCATCATCATGAAAGTACGAAAAAACAAGAAAAAAAAAAAGAAAAGAACGCATATCAATCACGCCCATTTTCATCATATCATATCATAACATATCATACATATCCTGCATTCATTGCGGCTCAGACTTGAAAATCAGAAATCGGGTATCATGATCTTACATTAAATGCCAATTTCGCTAGATAGATGCTATAGATAGATGCCTGATGCCAAACCTGGACTGATTGACTATAAAGAGCCGAAAAACAAAACCGAGCAAAAAACCCCTGAGACAAAGGCGAAATCCATCGCGGGCCAAAAAATATCTTTGCATCCCTCCTCATTCCTTATCCCTTCCGCCCTATACCTCTTTCCTTATACCTCTTCTCCTATACTTTATGCCTTGCCCTTGCGCTTCATGCTTTGTGCCATATGCTTTACGTGTAGTGTAGTGTAGTGTAGTGTAGCGTAGCATAGCATCACGCCTTCCCCCCACCACCGACACTCTCCCCCTTCGACTGCGCCGTCGGAGGCCGACTACTCGCCGTTCCCGGTCGACTCAACGTCAACGCGCGCTGCGCCCTCTTCCTACCTTTCGTGTCGAAGAGACTCTTAACTCTTCTCAGCTTGGCCCAGCGCTCTTTATCCTTGACGTCTCTGGCTGCTAGGTCTTCTTCTTCTTCTTCATGGTCCCCTAAATCTGTACCTACTCCCACTAAGCCCGCGCCGGCCTTCCCAGGGGTTGCGATGATGCTTTCCCCCTCCCGCGTCGGCGTGCCGGGGAAGTTGTCCCGCCAGTTCTTACTGCTTCCCCGTGATGGCGTCCCCGGTAACGAGGCAGCGGCACGATGGAATGGGTTTCGATGGGTGCTCTTCTCGGCTTGTTGGCGGAGATAAGCGCTGTTCTTGAGGGTTTGCGCGAGGATCTCCCAGCCTGGCATAGCCTTATTGTTGTCATCCTTAGTCTTGGTGCTAGTTTTGGATTTCGACCCTGGGTTCTGCTGCACGGCGGCGTTGCGCCAGGGGCAGAAGAAGCGGTGCTCGCGCACGGGGTCAAGATGGTCCATAGGTGCAGAGACGAGGATCTCGCCTGTAGCTTCGTCGACTTCTTTGGATCTGAACATCCATAGTCCCAATCGTCGTAGACATGTCGCGCATGTCGCTGAGTTGGGGACCGCTCCGATTCGCGGGTTCGTGAGACCTTGCCAGCCTGTCAAGGCGAGGGCGAGAGCTACCTCGTTAGGTGTGGAGGGATTGGTAGGTGGAGGAGGGGGCTTGTCGAAGAATGTTGATGGGAGTTGGGTTTGGACAGCTTTTAGGTCGGAGGGTTGGGGGGAGGCGGAGGTTGAAGGGATAGGGGAGGAAGGAGGGTCTCGTGCAGAGGTCGTCGTAGCGTTCGCGGAGGGAGGCGAGGGCTGTTTGGGGCGCTGTGAGAGGGAGTCTGAGAAGAGAGTCTATGTGGGAGTTAGTATATTTTCGCAATAGCCCAGAGCAGCTTGCTCTTATAGTAGTGTGGTATGGTAGGTAGTAATGACTTACCGTCACAGCCATGTCTCCGCCAGAGACAGTCCTCCTCATGTGCTCCAATGATCAACTCGGAGTATCTCTTCGTGAGTCCTTGTTCCACGTCCGAGCCCACCACCACAGGCACCTGTTTCCCATCCACGGTCTTCGTGTTGATTTTAACCACGAGCTCCTTGTTGCATAAGGTACAGCGCACCCGCTCCCCGCCCTGGCATACCCATCCTCGCTTCGCCCATTCGATCTCGTTGACCTTGTCTGGCTTCGGCGTCCATTCTGTAAGTTCCTGGAATGTCGCGAGTCGCCTGATGAGTTGGTCGCGATCGCTTGGGCAATATCTCGGTGGCTCATTCCGGGTCTCCTTTTGGCTTCGACTACTGGTAATAGTACTAGAAGACGTTGTGGTTGTCCCTGTCCATTTCTTCAGGACTACGGGGGATATCGTCGTTGTGCTGCCTGTTTTCCCGTTTGATGGAGGCGACATGTCGACGATACCTATACGACGCCGCTTGTTCAGCAGGTCGATGCTGTTGGGAGACGGGGAGTTCTGTGTAGTAGACACGCCGGTGGTCTTTGCGGTGGCATCGGGGGTCGCGATAGATGCGGGTATTCGGCTCAGCGGCGACGACGGGATTGCTTCATCTTGGATTGAGGTGCCGGTATCTTTGTCGTCTATATCTGGGATGTGAGGTGATCTGGCACCGATCCCCTGTATAAGGGTGTTGAACTTCCGCTTGGTTGCATTCATGGCTTTTATTTGATGAGCGGCACTCAATTCGATACTCTCGGTTAAGTAGGTAGGTAGGTAGGGACCAGGTTAGAGTGCGGTGTAGTACAACCAGCCCTCGGGCTCCTTGTTGGGCAGAGAGTCTCTCTTCCCCTTGGTTTGGGCGAATGGAATGCGATCCCTAGACGCCACCAATTGGTTTGGTTTCAAGCGTGCAGGCGCAGATGCGCCGTAACAACGGGGTCGCGGAATGTTTCTTTTGGTCCAACTGAATTAATCAATCTGGATATCAAGCGTAGAGGTCGACTAGGAATTTCAATCGGAAGGCAGAAAATAAATTATAGGACGGCACCCCAACGTGGTAGTATGTAATTACTGGTCTGGTCTTCAGCCAGTGGCATTGTTTTTCTTTGATTTCTACTTTTGGCTACGACGTCAAAGCCGCTGTCGTCGGAGAGGCGACAGCCCGGGGTATGTACGGGACCCACACTGGGTAACTAGACCAACTCCTTGCTGAATCGGGTAATTAATATGGGAAGAGAGTACACTTCGCTACCCGCTGTCTTATTATACTGTAGATAGGTACCTGTACCTGTATCGTTGCTAGAGCAGTTAAGTTGATCATAGTATCCCTCCCTACCTTGACGTCTATTCCTCTGCGAGTCGAACAGTATCTCAAGGTTCTTATAATAGCTGAGAGCATTATAATAGTATATCAAACCCCAAGTCCAGCTTATTACTCGAAATCGTAAATCTATTGTTACTGTCGGCCTACTACGTACGTATTATTATATACTAGTCACTTTGTATTGTTGAGGGGCATTCCACTGCATTTTCATTCTTGCCTGATCGGGCATTAAATGAAGCTGTAAAAATTATCACGATCTATCTATCAAGTCCTGATATCGTCCCTTTTGTTTCACTGCAATTTTAGTCTCTCCCAGGCATGCTGAGGACATGCATGGGTAGCACTACAACTAAGCTCGAAGTAGAGAGAGACTTGAAACGACAAGGCCACTGCAGTCGGGCCTTGGAGTCCGTCCTCCGGACACTTACGAATCTTGGAGGGGTCAAACTTCTACGTAATCGGCCTTTACTAATTCTGAATGCCGAACGTTTCTGCTACTACATG
Organism: Xylaria sp. MSU_SB201401; assembly: GCA_002288965.1. Taxonomy (NCBI): domain Eukaryota; kingdom Fungi; phylum Ascomycota; class Sordariomycetes; order Xylariales; family Xylariaceae; genus Xylaria; species Xylaria sp. MSU_SB201401. The sequence continues at coordinate 131,345 of NPFG01000031.1, forward strand.
TACCCAGATTATTTCACAATTCCAGCAAGTATATGGGCATGAGCGACACAAATTTTCAGAATAAGAACAAAAACAACAAGTCATTCAATTAAAGATTCCCAAGACATAAACCAATATCTCTCATCTTCTTCTGCTCGCTCCTCGTCTTGACCCTGGCTGTATTCCTCTCCACCCGAGCTCTGCCCCGCCTCAGCTCTCTGGCCGCGCACTTCCACCACCCCTCCTCCTTCACATCTTCATCCCCCACTAGCCCTGCTCCTCTACGCCCTTTCTTCCCATCACGCAATCCCCCTCCCAGCATGTCGCCATCCTCCTACACTAAAGAGCTCGAGATTGCGCAGCTGGCCGTGCAGCGCGCCGCCATCCTAACCAAGCGCGTCTTCCACGAGAAGGCCAAGGGCACCGTGTCCAAGGACGACAAGTCCCCCGTCACCATCGGCGACTTCGGCGCCCAAGCCCTCATCATCGCCGCCCTCAAACATAGTTTTCCCGAGGACGAGATCGTCGCCGAGGAAGAGGCCGCGCAGCTCCGCGATGACGCCAACCTACGGGGTACGATCTGGGATCTTGTCAAGGGCACCTCGTTGACGGATGCGGAGGCCGAGGCGAAGCTTGGCGGGCCGATTAAGAGCGAGGAGGACATGCTTACTTATATTGACTATGGGAATAGCAAGGGGGGCGCGAAGGGACGGATATGGGCTATTGACCCTATTGATGGCACCAAGGGATTTCTACGCGGTGGACAGTACGCCGTGTGCCTGGCGCTCATGGTCGACGGCGATGTCAAGGTCGGTGTGCTGGGCTGTCCGAACCTGCCCGTCGATGATTCCGCTCCGCTTACAGGAGGTATGGAGTCAGGCCAGACCGACGAGGGGAGAGGATGTCTGTTCTCGGGGGTGTTAGGCGAGGGCGCCACGAGCCGTCCCTTGACCACAGGCGGGTTGGCATCGTCGCAGAAGATCGCTATGAAGGCTATTACAGACCTCGCTGCGGCTAGTTTCTGCGAGAGCGTCGAGGCGGGCCATTCGTCCCACGGTGACCAGGCCGAGATTGCCAAGAAGCTGGGCATCACGAAACCGAGTGTGCGGATGGACTCGCAGGCCAAGTACGCTTCTATTGCCCGTGGCGCGGGCGACATCTACTTGCGCTTGCCGGTAAAGGCGACATATCAGGAGAGGATCTGGGATCACGCTGCGGGCGACCTCATCGTGCGCGAGGCCGGTGGTGCTGTCACGGATATTCACGGCAAGAGGTTGGACTTTGGCGTCGGCAGGACGCTGGCTAATAACAAGGGTGTCGTTGCTGCGCCCGTTGCTGCTCATGCTCAGGTACTCGCCGCTGTACAAGAGGTTCTCGGGACCAAATAAGTGGGAAAGGAAGGGAGAAAAAAGATGTACAAGGTTTCGGGGGTTACATAAAAAGTACATGTCTAGTACCTAGCTCGGGTATACATATGGGTATGCGATCGTGTAGAATACAGGTAGAGAAGGCTGCCAATCGGAGGGAAGAGTTGTTTCCCCTCTCGAATAAACGCCAGACCATATACATACATACAAGTAAGCGAGGTAGTAAGATAACTTTATTTAATCTTCCTCTGCTTGAGCTTAATAGTCTCATCGTTGACGAAGATGCCCTTCCCCTTGTATGGCTCCGGCCGCCTCCACTTGCGGATCTGCGCCGCGAATGACATGACCTGCTCCCTGTCGATGCCCTCGAGTAAGATCCTCGTAGGCTGCGGCGTGCTAGCCTTGACGCCTAAGGGCACGGGTTCTTCCACGGCGTGCGTGAATCCGAGTTTCAGACAGACGAACTTCTGGCCCAGGTATTGCGCCTTCTTGGGACGCTCTTCGACGGTCGCCCTGTAGCCGACGCCGACGAGGCGCAGGATTGCTGTGTGCCCTTCTGATACCCCCATTATGTACCGGTTTAGGTAGGCCCATGTTGTCCCTGTGCGTTACGTGATGTGTTAGTCTTTCGTTCCAACAGTTGCGTATAACCATGCCATGCTAGAATGCCACCATTCTGGTGTGCGTTGCTGTCCGTTACGTACCCCACATCTCCTTCTGCTGCTTCAGATTCTGGTCCTCGATAGTGAGCGACGCCTTCCGCGCGACGTCGTCATGGTGGATCGTGAGGAACGGCGGGATCTCGAGGTCGAGCTTGCCCAAGGGTCCGGAGATGGTGACGGTGCGCTTCGATATCCGCAGGTACGTCGTGGGATCTTTCTTTGCTTTCGGCTCGCCGATTGTGATTTCTACCCCGGGGGGGATGGAGAGCGGGATTCGGCCTAGTTTTGACGATTTGCTGGCTGTATTGGAGAATTGGCGGCGAGGGAAAGGAGTGGTGGTGGTTGCTTGGAAGGCTGGCACCAGGAAGCTCGGGAGTGTGACGGCGCTGGCGGTGTTGCTCGAGATTGCTTTCTCGAGCAGGGCCTTTCCGGACCTCCTGGGCGGGAGCATTTTGACGTCTGTGTGGGTGTGGTCCGACGTCAATCGGGCCTCTGGGACGGACGAGGACGTGGGCGTCGTGATCGGGTCTGGTTTCCTGGAATATCACCGATAGCTGATGATTTCCTTGGCGTCACGAAAATTGATGTATCGGAATCACGTGGATATTGCATTTTACAGTGATATTTCCAGATGACTGAAGGCTTACAAGCATATATGCGTATACACGACTGATCTGAGAGTGTCTAGGCGGGAGGTGGGGCTCTATGCTAGCCCAGGTAACTGGTAACGGGTAGCATGTGAATGCAACTTCACTTACAAGTGGTTCGCTCCTGCTGTTTAATTCCCGTATGGAAAGCAGTTGCGCGAGAATGACTCCGTGTTGTTGCCCGGTAGTTGACAGTTCGTAACTTCCAAGATAATAGGCATGTATTTAGAAGGTTCAATATACAGCGTCGTCTACCTGCCTGTCTTACGTCGTGCCTCCCAATTCCACTCTCATCCTCATTACCTTACCTCTCTCCTACCCACGTAGACAGCAAGCTGGGAACATTATCCGCATCACCTTTCTCATGCACCCAACCACCTGCAGCATCTACTTCTGGCACTATTGCTACTTACGTACTAATGACCAGAGAACTCGGCCTACTCTCAAAATCTCGACCAAGGCGTAACAAAACTTCGGTCTCAGGTCAAAAACCTCACTATTAAAGACCACGGCAACGTTGATCTTGGCCTCGGTCTCGAACATATTCTATCTATTTCTTTCGCGCATCGCTTGATTCCCTCTATATTACTTGATCTTGACTTTCTATACACAGACATGGGTCACCACACCAGTTGCTTTGCCTCCATTCGGGCCTTGCTCCTATCCTTTCTCTTGCACAGTACTACGGCCTCGGCGCTTTCATGGGGAGGTCGGACAATCACTAAGCCATGTAAGACTTGAACTTCCGCTCTACGATCAGCCAAACTAATATGTTGATGCAGATAGGGAACAGGTCCCGGCCCTCGAACCAATTCATTCTGCACCTCACCTTCTTCAAACCAATGCACAATCTTCAAGTTCATACGAGTTAGCACTGAACGAATTGAAAGAACTCGAATCTGAACCCTTGTGTCACAGGATTGCAGCCCGTTTGCTCGTGAATAACTGTCAGGTTCTCGAGGGTAAAGATGAAGCCACTGTCTTAACTGATAGCGGCCGCCAGATCAGGGATTTTGTCGACTCCTACGCTGCGAGCTTAGCAATCTGTGACTTGGAGAGAGGAAGGTTCGAGATCCCAAGAGAATGCGCAAAGTTCCAAGAGGCTGCTTTGAGTCAGCTGCCGTTACAAAATGCCGCCTATCTACATGTCACATCAGGTGAAATCGATGTTTGCCTTTCTAGTCTTGGCGCCTCGGATTCAGCGTGGAATACTTGGGTCAGTTACCGACACAAGACCCTACGATTCTGCGAAGCTGCAAGGGCCGACAATGATAAAGGTAAATCTACTTTTCTCGGACGATTTATGACACTAACAGTTAACAGCTCAGAACATCGTTTTATTCCAACGCCTTGCGAAGATCATGAGCAGGTTATCGGACGACATCGATATGAAGATTGAACAACGAATGAACGATATCGACGTGCGCGCCCAAGCAGTCGGAGAGCAAGTCGAAGGATTGTCTCCCCTACTTCAGATGCTACAACAGAATCTCGAGGTTGTGAATAACGAGCTCCTCCGCCACCTACTACGGGGAATCCAGGTGTGTTCTCTTAGGCTTTATGTTAGAGTTCATTGCTAATTATGGCACAATGTCAGAGGTCCCAGGAACAAGTGGATATTGGCATAGCAAGTGCTTTACATCTCGATAAAATGCTACAAGAAATCCTAGGTGCGGTTGTCACTAGCTACGCAGAAGCAGCAACGATCCACAACCAGTCTCTACAAATTATGAATCAACAAGCGACGTCCGAGGTACAGGTTATGGCCGAAACCATGGCGGCGGTTATAGCAGCAACCAATTCACTTCGTAATCAGATAGTACGTGCGACCTATATCTAGTCAACAAGGTGATATGAATGCTAACCTTTGTCTAGGAGTCCTCTCGTATTCAAGCTGCTGATTTAGAATCTAGACAAGAGAGCTTAGAGATGGTATGTGTTTCTCCTTCGATGTGTTAGGGATCATAATTGATATTGTTTCCTAGGGCATGCAAAGACTTGTCGAGATCTCGGATAACCTAGCGATCGACTACGATGTCCACGCGACTCTTCTAGAACAAGCTCAAAATATCACGAACGAGATACTTGACAAGTTAGAGGATACAGCAGCATCTGCAGCTGCTATGGGGGATATTTTTCTCGATAGTAACTCACTGAAGTCATGGTGGCCGTACGTCTGGTGTCCGGCGGTTTCACTAGTTGTGGGTTCATACGGTCTGGCTCCTTCTATGCTAAGGAATCTAGGTCTGCTTGCTCTAGGTAAGGTCTTTGTCTTATTCGACGGTTCATTTCTGACTTCAGATCCAATAGGCGAGATAACGGGCTTAGTTATTTCCCATTTTCCTTCTTTTACTTTCGATTTTATTCCGACTCCTGCAGCAAATCTGTCTGCACCATTTAGCCCATTTATTCGCACGAATGGGACCAATTGAAACATCATTAAGTTAGCACCTACTTTAAACCCATCTGCTTTTTTTTCACCACGATAGATATGTAAGATACTGGGAATATAAGGCGCAAAGGTAGCACCGCATGGGATGATTTGGGTCATGGCTATTTTATCGGCGCGATGACTAGAGCACGAAATGCGATCATAGAGGAACCACCTACGAGGTAACGAGATAGTGCAACTACGAGACCTCAAAACAGCCTACTATCTAGGTGGCTTCAATACATGAAAATTTTACGATCAACTTCATCTTGACTGGTCTGCTCGTCTGACTATTATTGTTCGTGCTAGTCGCCGGAACGATTAGAGCTCCCCAGTGAATAGGCCAGATTTCCTGTTATGTGCATTACTCGCATTGAACGCGGAACTAATATCGAATTATCAGCCGGCCTCGTAGCTCTCATGACGGGTCGATATTAGGGCAAGGTGAAGGTGGTGACGACTCAAATGTATGGTACTGCATCTACCTATGTATGCTCTAACTAACCCCTACTGAAGGAGTCCTAAGGTTAGGTCCGTATCAAGAACCGGGTGCGCGGACCCGGAGACTTGGATTGCCGTCAACCTACCCTAGTAAGTTTGTAAGAAAGCTAGTATCCGAATGGTCGGTTAGTCATGTTGAATGGGAGAGCCAGCTAATGCTGCCGAATGGTGTTCTGTCTGTGAGTAGACATTCACTGCGTTCATCGAGGCTTTTATTGCATGTCGGGCGTAGTGTATGGTGCAATCAAGTGTATTTGATCAGAGTAGCTAACTAGCTAGATACCTAGGGTAGGGTAGGGTAGATCATGGAGTCGGATAGATCGTAGTGCAGAAAAAGTAAACGCTCGTTTCAAGGTTGAAGCCTTAGATCCAGCAGTAGAGTACATGCATGTTATGTTACATATTATGGATCCTCCTCTGGAGGCAGCAGCAAATGATGATGTTGTACGTCAGCGGGGAGGTTGTAGCAAGGCGGTACTCTGCCGCAGTCATGACGATTCGGACGATTCGTTTTCCATCGGATTGATATCGGTGATAGTGCTGCTCCCCTCGGAAGAGTCAGAATCTCCGCAAATTATCCTCTTAGCCCAACGAATTTCCTCCCAGCCGATTTCCCTAATCTTCAGCACTGTGTAAGTCCAACCTATCGCCGCCTTCGTATCTCTCACCGGTCTACACATACACCAGCACAGTCGTGGCCCGCCGCGAGTATCCAGGAACCGCGCGCCGTCTATATCAATCTGGCTGTCGGCTCGCCAGTTAGTCAGCGTGGCGGCCGGATACGGCTGCTGATCTTTGAACAAGTCGACGAATTGGAAATGCTGTTTTCTGGAGAGCGCCTCGCGGCTGGAGTAGGTCACGCGCGCGTATAATTCGAATATGACGGACTGTTGGTGGTTGAAGTGGCATGCTGTTTGGGATATCATTGCGCCTGTGCGGAAACATGTTCGAAGAATGGTATCGGAGGATAGGCCTGGGATAGATGGTCGGTCGCGGACTTTGTAGGGGAATGGGGGCCGGGTGAATGCTGTTAAGAGCGACTTGTCTTCTGAATTATGGCTGTGATCATCGAACCTCTGTGTATCTGTTTCCTGGGTTGCACATCTGGGAATTTCTGTCCCAGGAAGAGAGGTAATTGGTGAGGGCGGTGTCCCCTGTGGGATGTTTGTGTCGGCTAACACGACATTCCAATCAACATCTTCGTCTAGCAGATCTTCCGAGGTATCATTAATCTGTAGAGTCCCAGGCGTGTAATCAACTGCATTAGTGTCATTGTTGACTTCTTCTCGTGGACTAGGAGGTGTGAACTTTAGAGTGGGATCATATTCCGCAGCTGACTGTGACCCGTGATCCCATCCTTGCACACTCGAAGGAGGTATGTGATTTTCCCTTACGTATTCTGGGTTTGGGGATAGGAGTTGAGCTAGGTCATCGTCTGCGATACCCTCGTCTAGAGGATACCCATCACTATCCGCATCGTGAGTATCATCACTTGTTTCTAAAATGACAGTTTCAGGTATAGTTTCATCGCTGGATAGAGCAATCAGACTGGAATATGTGTCGGTAGGGCGAGGTGTCAGCCGTTCAATGGTATTACTGGACTCCTGAATCGGAGAACTGCACTGATGCCCTGGGTTATGGCTAGAGTATAAGGGAAAGGAGGCATCGTCGTTCTTCTTGGTACACACGTTGGCTTGAGTCTTGTGTAGGGGCTTTGTTACTCTCAACGGAGGGAACGAGGCAGGCGTATGAGAAGGGGTGAGAAGGGGTCTTTTGGCGCTTGCCAGATGGCTGCTATCGATTGCTGTCTTAGCACGCTTTCCCAATGGCATCTTCGCATCCTCGGCTCTTCGTTTTCTGCAGGAATCAACAGAGGCGTCGCAAGCGGTATGAGCTGCATTGAGCCGAACACTACCAGTGTCGTAATGCGGTGTACTCGCGAAATCCCCAGTCGCTGCGCTGCTATAATTATTTTAGTGAAAGGTTTCAACTACGACCGAAGCTCGTCCATTTCACCTTGAAACGTCAACTTCGGCGTGCAGAGATCGCAGCTCTACCGGCTTGTCCTTGTTAGATTGAGTGGTGATGGTCATTGTGATATTTTTCATCAATGCAAGTCGATATTAACAGCTACGAGTCAATGTAGGTACGCGTCGATGATCGTGGGAATATACACAACGCAATTGATTATTTGATCACCAGACTCTTGCGGCATAGGTGGATGAGTGAATGGTCTCTCAGATGGATGTCTATGAGCGCGACCTGGGAGCGCCTACAAGTACTAATTATACAACACAGCTTCGAGTTCTTACCTCATTAATTCATGCAGGTGCTTCCAGGATCACCTCTTCTTAAGGTGCCTTCCTCATCATCCGTCTTATATACTTCAGTGAGCAGTTGCGATGCTACCTATCTAGGTAGGGGAACTGAGCGTACCTTCCCAAGCTGCTCTGAATATGCGAGATTCAGCATGGCTTATGAAATATGCATGTATCGGATATATTCTTTGGCAATATCTAGAAGGTAACGGGGTGAATAGGAGCTCCCCTCTTGACTCAATATTCCATAACATTACCAAGCTGAGTCGCCACTAGCATAGACCATACGACTATCTATAACTTGTAAGTGTCTAAGCCACATCAAATCCAAGCACAGCCACAAACCGTCCCTAATACCGAATGACTCGGGAATGTCAGATGAAGCGCTCGGCGCTTTTGCTAGAATCAATGAGGAAGGTTATGATGTACCTGGGATTTGAATAAAAAATGAGTTCAGCACTGGATTAGAGAATAAAGCAGAGACAGTTTTTACAGCTCAAACTTCGTCCACAAGTTAGGAGTTTGTTTATTTATGATTGCATGTGTAGGACCATTTTGTAATCGATTCTTTCACAAGGCTCATTCTGAAGAGGTAGATTAGCCTATAATATTATATATAGGAACATGTTATGCCTAAGCTACCTACTTATAAGTTAAATACGGGGGCCCCGGGCCACACCCTCATAGGCCACCCCGCTATGCGCTTTTTACGCGACTATGCGTATTTAATTACTATACCTAACTCTATTAGTTTTAATCCTTTTTTCTTCTTTTTATAATTATTTAAATTGCTTTTTCTTACTAATTATTATAATGCCTTTAGATTTGCAAGAATTATACATTTAGGGCGCAATTTACAATATTAAGCTTAGTATAAGTGTCTAACTAGCGGTATATAAGTGGGCTATTTTTAAAACCATTTTATAACGCTATTTTAATAGTATTCTGACTAAAAAAGAGGCTAATTATAACTTATAGTCTTTATTACTATATTTAAAGTTTTAATTAGCTTATTAATTAGTTAGTTAAATGTAATTAGGTTATATGCTTTTATTTATTAAGTTTAAAAGCATTACTAATACTATGCTTAATTCTTTTAGCATATTAATAAAAGTTAGTTATATATAGTATTATAGCTTTTTTAACTATAATAAAACTATAAAAACTGTAAAATTATATTTAATAAGTTATTTAAAAGTTAATAGCGTAATAGCTATAAATATTAACCTGTTTTTTAACTATCTTAACACTTTATAAGTAGCTAATATTTTAATAAAATACTAGTATAATATTAATAAAATAAGGGTCGGCTAAAAGATCGGCGGTAACTACTAGATTATCTGCAAAATTATTATACAAATAGCTTTTAAAAAAGATATTAAAAAAGGCAAATAGATTACTATAATAGAGTATATTTTTAACAATAATTATACCCTTTTACTAGTTTTTATTTTTAAAGGTAAAGATATATAATAATAATGGTTTTTTTATTAGAATCTTAGCTTATAAGATAATTAGTTTTTTAAAGCTTTGCTTAAAAGGTAGACTAATAATAAGATTATAATAAATTAGCTTAAAAGCGTTTTTATTCTTTATATTTATATTTAGTATAGTAATAAATAGGTTATACTAGTTTATAATAACTATAGCTTTTATATAAATAACGTTTTTTAATAATCTGCCTACTAAATAAGATTTAGCTTATTTTTTATAAGCTTTACTATAGTTATATTATTTAAATGTTAGACATAAGGGTCTTTTTATTATTAAAAAAACAGCTTTAAAAATACTTCTGCAAAAGCCTTTATATAAAGTTAAGAATAGCGCCTTTAAAAAAAGATATTATAAGATTACTCTAGCAAGCGAGACTTAATATTTTAATGCCTAAAGTGATTAAAAAAATATAAATAATAGCTAGGATTTATTTATAAGATTAATTAAAGCTATTATCTTTAAAATATATAATATTAGAAAAGGAGGGTATTATTAAAGCTAAGGCTAAAGCACTAGCTATAAAAAAGAGACTAAAAATATTAGACTTTTTAGTATTTAACCCTAAATATATTATAGTAATATTTTTAACTAGCTAAAATCTTTACTAAAGTTGCTAAAAATTTGCTATAAATTATTCTGCTTTTAATATATTAGTATAACAACTAGTTACCTAAAAAGCTTTTAAAGCTTTAGACCTTTAAGCTAAGATTATTATAAACTTTTAAATAAAAGTTTAATGCTTTAAAGCTAAAGTTGTAAAGTTAGTAAAGAAAAAAAAAAAAGTAAAGTTAGCGCTTAGGCGTTAATTGGCTAAAATATTAGATATTTATAAGGTTAAGTAAAAGATAAGGCATAGGGTTATATATAAGGATAAAGCCCTTAATTATAAAGTCTTTAGGACTATAAAAGACCTTATAAAGGCTATTATAAAAGACAAATCGGAGGTTAAAGACTGTATTCTTATAGTAATTGCTTAAATAGCGTTTATAATTATTTTTATTAAAAAAATGGCTTTAATTGAGTAGTGGTAGTGGGAGGCTAAAGTGGCCCGTGAGGGTGTGGCCCGCCCCTGCATTTAACTTATGCTATTAAGTTCTTAAGACTTATTATAACGAGCTTATCTCGAGTTAAAGTTTTAATAAAAAGAAAAAAAGATATTATTAATAAATTTATAATAATATCTTAAATTTTTATAATTAATCTTATAAAAAAGAAAACTAACTTATAAATAAGCTAAATATATATATATATAATTAAGTAATAAGCTTTTTTAATATAACGACTTTATACACCTATCTACTTAGGTAGTAGGAAACCAGGTTTCAAGCTGTTGTCACTCGCTAGTAAAAGCATTTGAGCTTACAAATTAAAAAGTCTGTTTATTTAGGTCGAGATAAGTTTTACAAAAGCAGTTGTCGGAGCCCTAATTATGGCATTTAGAACTAATTATACCATCTACCCTACACACCACTGCGAGGTTACCAGCTTTACGGGAACCCCCAGTATACACCCTGAATTCTTTTCGAAAAGGACGGGGTCTCCATAAGCCCAATTGGAAGGAAGAATTTCCGACGAACAGTAACTAGTGAGACTATCGCCTCTTATATTTTCAGTGGTTCTGTAGCAGCTTGCAATCCATCGGCAGTGTACAACACCCCGCTCTTCTTGGTCAATACTTACCAGAGCACCGTTCTCAAACGGTAATGATTCCATATAAGCCTGTACGCGCTCCTCTTTTGACGTTTTTGTGATAATTGCTACCTCATTGCAGCCAAATATGTCATACGGATTGAACCTTGGTGTGGCCTGTCCCGTTGGTCGCTCTGGTAATGACAAGAAGCCCTGTGCCTCTTCATAAAAGAACATCCAATGTGCCCACTTTCCGTTTTCATCCCTCATCGAAATCTCGCTAGAGAGGGGACGCTTCTCAGTAAAGAAACGGATACCACGACCATTAAAGATGACACATTTATCAGTCTGGTTAAGCATTTCTTCTAAAAAGTTCCTAATCCCAGCTGACGGCAAATCATTGGTTGGTAGTCTCAAGAACGTTGCAGGCGCCCAGCGCAACCCATCAATACTCAGCTTCTTCAACGGTTTAAAAAGGATCTCCAGGGGAACAACCGGCAGCATTCTCCAGAACGCCGCCATCCTTACGAGTGGTTTCATTCTCGTTATCTTTGAGATGTCCAAGCCAAAGAGGACAGCAAGACAAAGAGGCTCATCGGTTGTTACACTGGTGCTGCGGTGGCATAAGGCAGGCATGGCTGCTCCCATCTTTGCGGCGATCATGGTATAGGCTGGAAACCCACGGAGAGAAAAGTATTGCAGTCGTAGACTTGGCAGGATGGTTAATTTTGAGACGGCAGTAGCATCTCTACATGTCTCCTCGAGACCTGCGTCTAGATTATAAGGACCATCCTTGAACTGGAAATATAGCGACTTGGCTAAGACGCCCTCTTGGAATGTCCAAAGCCGAGTATTCCAAGTGCAACAAAAGATCTTGAGTAAAATCTCTTCTGGGCTGGCAGCGCTCATCCCACTCGTGAACAGTCATGAGTCCAGGACCAACACTGCTGTAGCGTTGGCGTAGATGTTACGCATTTGACCAAGAGCAAGGTCCTGGATCTCTGTTGTTCCAGCAGCGTCAGGCGGAATACACAATGTATCGCACCAGAAGAGAAGGGTCCCGGCTTTCCCCCCGGGCAAACTCCGCACTAGTCTACTTATACGGATAAGCTGGCATAATGGAAGTGCATTTCTTTCTAGGTTTCCAAGTCCATCCGACCAGACGTGAGATACGGAAACGTAACTCAGGTCAGGGTGATGAGGTTCGCATTCGAAGAATATGATCTTTGGTTCGTCATAGCTTTCGTCAATTGTGAGGACCAGAGGGATCTTACCCCCTTTGATTATATCCTGCAGTGTGTCCGGACAGGCCACTACGTCTTCACAGCCGTCACAACCATCAGCATGCCGCGTTTTATACTTGTCCTCTTGCAGATTTCTATGGGCACAAGCAGCTACCGTACATAGTTTTGCCGCTGAAGTCTCTGGAGGTACTTGTGACAGCGTCGAGGATTTATGTATTCGAACCATTTGATGAGTTTCATCTGGCCTTGGCCGCTGGAGATTGCATAGGAAGTATAAGCAGGGAGTAGTGAAATCCCCGAAAGACCGTGATAACTGGTACGGACACCAGCCGTCATCCCTCATCTTTGCCCAGAGCAAACCATGCCAATGGCTGTTGGAGCCCGCCACGGTGCGCTCAATCCCAGTCTTCAGGAAGCTTACTTTTGATCCCATGGTAATCAATACCAGAATTTCGAGTATGGTTAAGGTGGCTAAAGCAACGGCGGGGTTCCTTGGATCACTGATCACGTCGGGGTACGAGCAGATGAAAGAGTGGAGTGAACATGTATGTTGTAAACCCTGAATTGAAAGCCTGCTTTCATCGTAGTAATTTGCGAGGAACCCGTTCACCCGGAAAGCAGTTAGGGTTGCCATTAGAGATTCGTAACCACCTCTGACGACGTGAGATAGTTGTAGTTCACCGTTTGCATCGGTGAACCAGACATCTGGAAATCGCGCTTTGTCAAAAACCGGGTAGGGGACACGGTTTTTGATGCGAATAAAATCAGAGGGGCTGACCAGTGAGCCATAAGGATTACATATCGGCCCAAACAGAAGCCAACGTTCAAGCATAGTGACAAAATTGGCGGATGGTGCCCGGAATTCTTGCAGCCATTTTTCGCCACTCCGTGCGTGCCAACCTTGGCGATCAGGATAACCTAGGAAGTCATATCCGTCGTACGGCTGGGCATCTCTCAAGCGGACTTCGATCGGTGGGTGGATAGGATTATTGGGCAACATCAAGTGATCCATGATGAACAAAACCACAAGATAAATAGTTGATGGTGCTGTGCTACGAGTGCTCTGAGCCCAGGCACACATCTGAGCGGGGGAAGTTCATACCCAGCAGGCTATGAATCACTGCACGGACTGGAACGGGATTGCATCCGATTCCAAATCCTATATACACTACCTACTAATCAGTTCTCATGAGCCCTGCGTTTCCAATCCAGGTGCGACATAGCGAAGGGGTGGGACACAATGATATGCCTCGCTTCGGAAGGAACTGCATAAGTGAATGCCCAATGATTGGAAAGCTTTACCTTTAACCACAAACACTCTAGACTAAACTGGAAGGTAAAGTTTGAGAAGTTCTATTCAGATACTCCTAAAAGTCTAAATTCTCTGCAACGCTCTGGTTGGTTAGAGTCTAATTGAGGCATGAACCAGTGACAATATACGCGTTTCTCTGCTTTTCAAACTATATAGACTTAGCTGGGTAGCATATAGCTAATAAAGTCTCGCGATCTTTAAATGAAAATGCTTTGTATTTTGATTTTCAGCGTACGAAATAGACCGCTTCACAAAGTAAAGCTTTCCATTTTAGGGACAATCCTGGCCCTACTGTGACTTATATGTGAATGCTGAACACGACAACAACACTAGTCATGGCCTTCTGGGTAGCAGAGAAACAAGTATGCCTTATCCCCAAGCCTAGCCAAGGCAGAATTTCCATTCCCTTTTGATCCGTTTAGCCTTGGTAGACTTATGATAGCTTTGTGCTCTAAAGTGTTGGGTGGTTGGTGACTTTCTAGGGTAGCAAGAAATCACGGCGGATATTGATGAAGGGTGTCGCGGCGAAACCCGATATGCAGTATATAGACATCATCCTAAACACCTAAAGAGTGGATATCTTTTAGATTCTAGACCTTTTGCCAGGTGCTGAAGTAAAGAGCACGCCTGGTCTACATCGTTGGAGGGGGGTTTAGTTGGACCGACCGTGACAAAGAGTCCAACCGCCGGCAGTACGGCGACGCAGGCCCCTTACGGATACGTATCAGATCGCTGCGCAATAAAAGTGTCATGCTGACCTTCGTGAGTCCAGCGGTCTAGAATTGCAATACCCTTCGCAAAGTCTGGCTGGCTATTTTACTACCTATGTGTAGGCAGGCTACCCTATGTATATATAGAGTAGCCACAGTGCTGGGGCACTAGGTCCAACCATCCCATCTACAACTACAATACAACCACAATGTCGTTGAAATACTGCGATAGAGCCAGAGTTGCCTAGAGCTATACTTTTGTATTTCATTATCTATGACATGGGCTGGAATCAGGCTTTGGAATTAAATTAGATTTACAATACCTAATCTTCTATAGTAGCGGTACAAGTTTCATTATTAAAAAGCAGTTAAAGCTGGAGAGAGCCAAGTGGTACGGGGTACTCGCTATATGCACATACGTATTGGGTCTTTATATATATAGCGCAGACTAGGTACAGTAGGTGGCAGGGTATGTCTCGTACAACCTCGTTACAGCGTACTCCTCATGCGTTCTAGGTTACCTACTCTGTACAGAGCCCAACTTACCCAAATTAGGCACCTGCCTGACTTAGCAGCAATCTACTGCGGCCCCGTTGTGGATCCACCTCAGAACTGAGAGGCCACCAACTGGTAGCTAAGCTGGTGAGAGCTATGGACTATGGGTAACCCCGCGATAATTACCCCTCGGCAGTGCAGAGGCAGACGCGTAATTATCTATCCAGCATCCATCTAGCAAACATATCCGTAGCCATACATGCCTATACTTTATCAATAGTGCCTGCCTAGGTAAGTATCCCGAGCTTTTCGGTTATTATCCAGCCTATTCAGCCCGAAAGTCCACTTTTCGCGCCGCCAGTGTCTAGGTCTTTGTCGCAAAGGGATTCTAACATTGCATCTCTCCAGGATCGCGGGAGCTGAAGGGCTGAGCTGAGCTGCGCTGCTGAACCAGCTCAAAGCCTGACGTCACTAGCTTGAATCGCCTTCTGGAATCATGTTCTCACAGGTTGGTCCGCGTCTCTTAGGCCTGCTCTGCATGCTTGAGACCCTTGTCTAGTTCCCCAGTGTCAATATCATTAAGATTCCCCTGTGATCTCTTCGAAAGACTACATGCTGACTCCCAGCACAGAAGAAACCCTATTCGGCCGTCACGGTCACAATCGAGCGACTTACCAGTGAGACGTTTGAGGAAGATGATCTTAGTGGAATCCCTGACCTCGTCGAGGTCATCAAGCTTCAAGCATCGGGTCCCGCCGAGGCTGCGCGTGCTCTCCGGAAGAAGCTGAAATACGGAAGCGTTCATCGCCAGATAAGAGCACTGGTCCTCTTGGATGGTCTGATTCAGAACGCTGGACCGCGTTTTCAGCGTACCTTTATTGATGAGCCACTCCTTGAACGCTTGAGAGTATGCGGGACTTCAGACCTGTCGGACCCTGATGTACGAAAGAAGTGCTCAGAGCTGTTTAGGAGCTGGGCAGCGGAGTATCAGAACACCCCGGGCTTGGAGCGTGTGGCTCGGCTCTACAAGGTTAGTATTTTATCGTCTACTGAGTATAGAGGTGCGTCTCAGCGCTGATCTGCCTAGGAACTTCCCCGTCGCAAGCAAGTGGTCACTCAGGATAAGTCGAAAGTGCTGCGTGAAACGGAGCAAGACCCCTTTCGTGATTCGGAGGACGAGGCAGAACACAGCAAGCCTTCTCCACATGCCCAGATTGCTTCTTCTTCTCAGGCTTCATCTTCGCGACCACCAGTCTCTTATCCACAACCCACGCAAACTATTCAGTCATATAGCCATACAAGATCAACATCTGGCGGCGGATCGTTCTTCTCGAGTTCCTCTAAGGATAAGAAAAAGAAGGACAAGAATAAGAAGCACAGGACCTTCAAGCTCGAAGAGGAGAAGGAATCTATGAAGGCTGCGATAGCCGAGTCCTCGATCGCCGCTACAAACCTCAACAATGCTTTGCAGAGCATCAACAGAGAGAAGGAAAGGATATCCGAGAACTCTGTCGCTGTAGCTCGTTTCGAGATCTGCAAGAAATTGAGAAGGAAAATATTGCGTTATGTAGGCTGGCGCATCGCCTTCCTCCAGTTCTTGTGAACTTGGCTAATCGAGACAGATCCAATACGTCGAAGATGAGCAATGGCTTGGTGGCCTGTTGCACGCTAATGACGAACTCGTTGTGGCTTTGATGACCTTTGAGCAACTGGATCGCTCGATAGACGCAGACAGTGACTCGGAGGATGAACTGGCTGAGCAAGCACATCTTTACCGAAGTAAGCTGCCCTCAATTATTCACTCTCTACTAGGCGGTTTCCGTTCGCTGACTGACTTGTTCTAGTGGCCACCGAGAAACATAAGCAGTCAATGTCACCAACAGACCCTGCTTCTCCCACAAGTCCCGTCGCAGGAATAGCCGGGCTAAGTCTCAACAATCCTAGCGGCTCATCTCATCGCGCGGCACCTCCAAGGCCTTCCCCTCCCGCGAAGCTCCCTACGCCCCCTCCCCGCCCATTGTCCCCGCCGACACATCGTGGTGCTGCGGCTGACAACGACTCCGAAGAAGAGGATGAGAACGACCCATTCGCTGATCGTAACGAGGTGGTTGAGACTCCTATGGTGGAAAAGGGGGAACCTAGGTGGTGATTTCCTTAGTGATTTCTTACATTAGAATCTTTCCTCTTTTAAGCGCAATGCTGCAATGATGGTTGAGGGTGGGGGTTCCGTTATGTTATTACTCGAATATCTTTACACGAGCTCAAGCGTCTTTAAGGTCAAGGATTCTTAGACAGTTGCGCATTTGTCGCTGAGTTTGTTCAACCTAGCTGGGTAGTCGGATAGTGTATTGCTTATTTCTTTTGAGTACCACCGTGGCGGCTAATTGATAAGATATTACATTACTATTCTCCGTATTAGTGATTAAGAGTCCCTTTACCGTATCCATGCCAGCGTTCCTTTTAGACTAGAAGAGCGTATACATGTATTAGTCATGCAAGTTGGACAACCTCCTCAGTGAGAGAGAGCTACAATCAGTTCTTCGACATGAAGAGGCGGGTTGATTGTATAGAAAGTCCCATAAAGCCCTCAGTGATATTATATTTTTGCGTGGTGGATGATTACTCAGCAGCATCAGTCAAACTTCAGCTTCGACTTCGCTGCCCGGTTAGCTCAATCGGTAGAGCGTGAGACTCTTAATCTCAAGGTTGCGGGTGTAAGTTCCTCCGATGTGATTCGACCATTATCTTCATGAAACTAATAACATGTCTAGTCGACCCCCGCATCGGGCTCAATTCCCGGCGCTCCTCAGTTCACTGAGGATTGCAACCTGAATTTTTTTCTCTTTCTTTCTTTCCTTCTTTTTTTTGTACCCTTTTTTTCTTTTGAATTGGTCCTTTTCCTGATGATGGGTTGTCTAATGCTGGGGGGAGGAGAAGTTGGGAGATGGAATGTGGGAAGCTACCTAGATAAGAGATAAGGAGCTGAAGATACCTGAGATGAAATAACAGAAGTCGAGATTCGGCGTTCAATTCCCAGTGTCTCTTGGAATTACAATTTTTTTATTATTAAATTTAATCTAGTACCGCTATGCTTAAAACTAGATCTATATTGTTTTTTTTTAAAAAAAAAAACTTTAATTCTGTTGCAGGATTCTTCGCATACAACCTCAGCTAGCCGCACTGTGATATCGATATAGATGTGGCATTGGGTTGCATAGAGTGCAAGGTATGTCTTGGTGTCAGCATTTTGGTATCTGATTACATTTGTGTTCAATCAACTACCTATTGAAAGCCTGTTCTTTAGCCCCTAAACCCACGACACCTCTATATAACTCCGCATCGGAATTGCCCTTTGATATTAATCTGTTGCCACACAGGTTTCAGTGAGACTCGGTTCTGTAATGATGATGGAACAGTGCCATGATTCTACTCTCTAGAGCCTTGTCATTGAATCCTAGTTCCCGTCCGCGCTCCACCATAGGATGCCCCCTCTGCCTGCATTCTGATTTGGGATAGCAAGGGTCTAGCCAGATCGTCATTATGCCCCTCCCCCTCCTCCCCCTCCTCAGACCAGTTACAGTACCCAGGTGGTATCGGTGGTTCCCAGCGATTGCGGCTCATCCGGGACCAAACGCAAACGGATCGTTCTTGCGAACATAATCCGTCAGGGCGCCGTAAAACGTGTTAAACGAAGGTGCGCTCAAACCAATTCCTATGACTCCCACGCTCGCTGGAAGAAGCCGACTTGCTGCATGAACCCCGCGTCGGCTAATCTTGCCTTGGTGAGCGACGCTGGGTGCGACATGTACCTCTCAGCCATCTACGAAGTGCCTACTGAACGGCGGAATCACCATGCCAGGAACACGTAGCACAGCCGAGTCACCTCTCTACAACATGCCCTCCTCCTACCCTCCAAGAACAGTCGCGTCTCGCCACCAGCGGACCAATACATCGCACAATCCTAGAGCCTAGAGCCTACAGTCTCGGTTGGGGTTGCACAAAACTCCGAGACCGGGTAAGGCAACCAGTTTCTCAACGAGGGTAGATTGGACTTATGACTCATTCCTCGCACCTCGCAGCGCCCCGACTCACCCAGTTATATGCAGGTAGCGACGGGACAGAGCATCGATATTGGTGCCAGGGTCTCAGTGACGTGGGCGTCATCTCTGCATCTGTCGCGTGTCTCATGTCTGCGCGTCGCTGCAGAGTCCTTTTCTCCGACGTGTAATTGGCGAGACCCCTCTAGCAGCCAGCCTAAGGCCCGCAGGGGAATTTTTACACGACACATCGCCTTGATGGGATGTGTGAGCGTCTAATTGGGAGAAGCTGACATCACAGGTCCAATGTTCTGTTTACATGCCCTCCTTTGATGGTCGACGTTTATCTGCCTTGGGGCTGTAAGGCAGACAGACCAAACGGCAAGATTCAAACAACATGCAGACCACCCTGCCCTCCCCTGTCGTGGCGTTTTCTCTTACATATGGGAAGGGGAACCGTGAGAGGCGGTGAGACGGTACGCTGATAGCACGGCATGAGCTAGGAATCAGCCCTCAGAGACTGCGTGGTCATTAAAGGAAGCAGGTATTTCGCGCCTTCGACAATCTTCGAGTATGGCCCAAGTCGATTGATAGGTAATATCGTCAGGCTATTATTTCATGCTAGCGGAATACTGATAATGAGACTAAGGTGCTGAAGAAGGGATAGGTCAGCACCCCGATTTAGACTGGTACAAGTCTTGTCATGAAGTACGTTGTACCTGATTAACCTGGTTGTGGTTAGATAGAAGACCTCATCGAGCTGGGGCACCGTGAATGGGCAAATGTTGGTACTGTGAGATCAATCAACGTATGCTTGGCAACGGTTCGTTAGATAGATAGGTCGATGGGTACACCGCCTCAGCATCATAGCAAGACAACCCCACGGCCTTATTGGTTTTCTGTGGTTTCTCGTATGATTTGATTCGAGGTAACCTAGACACGGTCGCATAAACGCCTTCTAAGTCAAGCTATGTGCCTCACCTAAGAAAGAGAGAAGAGCAATAAGGTCATTGCGTCGTCACTTCATCTCCCCCCCTTTACCCCAGATTTCTTTCTTTTCACAAAACGACGGACTTATAATCTATCCCTCCCCTTCCTCCCTAGTCGACAGAGCTAAGCTCTCTTTGTTGTCTAACTTCATCCACCTTTCATTAGCAGCAGAGACGGGCGTGTGGAGGGAGATCTCGCCTGCGTCTATCTTGTCTCTCTACATTCAAGCCTCAAGACAAGCTCCTTTTGCGGCTCTGGCAACCTGACATCAAACGGACAAGCCTAATCGGAATTCGAGCCGAGAGTTGCTGATCCACCACATCGCGGTTGGTGCGTGTCACACAACGGCTATACCGCAGGCAACTTGCATCCCTCTGTTTGCCTCTCGTCAAGGAACGTCAAACGCAGTTCTGCATCGGCCCTACGCCAAATAACGTGAGGTTCAATCACGTTGGCATTCCTACTTAGCTAGCATATATAGTGTGTGTGCCTAGCACCGTTTCTGCTTCACCTATCCTTTCCTTCTTTCTTCCCTTCCTTCCCTTGAGTGCAATCTCGTGTGCCACCTGGCTTGGTCAACACATAAGGCACGTACGCACGTTCCTGCCATCTCCATCTTCAACAGCTGGATCTGTATAACCATACTGAGACCCACTTACTCAGGTCTGCAGTCTGTAGCCTTGCCTTTCCTTGCCCTTGTCAAACCACAACATATCAGATCCACGGTGATAAATTCGACCATGGCAGATTATCAGGGTAGAGGAGGTCGTGGAGGAGATCGCGGTCGGGGTCGTGGTGGGGGTCGTGGCGGCCGCGGTGGTGGTGACCGAGGTGGTTATCAGGGCCAGGGTGGGGGAAGAGGCGGTGCCACCTTCTCCGGCTTCCAGGGCGGAGACGGCTCGCGAGGCCGCGGCGGCGGACGTGGGTGATCGTGATCGGACCGTGGCGGCCGGGGAGGAGGTGGCGGCTATGGCCGCGGCAGACCTGACAAGTTCCCCAACGAGGAAATGGTCTTCAAGTTTGTTCCCCCAAGTTCCCAACTATCATTAGCTGAATCAATACTGACACGTCTCCCAGTCCAACCAAGTCTATTCCGCGTCCAGACCAAAGCATCACAACGCTTGAGGATAAGCTCATCAAGGACCAGGGCGTAGGTGCCCTGACCGCTAAGATGGGCAAGGTCCAGATCTCTGCTTCCGAGGATCCAAAAGATACTTGGTTCCCGCGCCGGCCAGCCTTCGGCACCCTGGGTCAGACCGTCATACTCTGGGCTAACTATTTTGAGCTCAAAGCATCTGCTAGAACGCCTCTTTTGAAGTATTCGCTCAAGGTCACGGAGAAGGTCAAGCCTAAAGAGACGGACAATAAGGCTCAGGCGGGCAAGAAAGGAAAGGGCGGTAAAGGAGAGCGGAAGGCGAGAGAAGCTAAGGGTAATAAGCTCCACGCCATCATCAAATCCGCCCTCGATGAAGTTACGAAGTCGCGTTCTGTGACCTTCGCAACTGAATTTAAGGATCAAGTTATCACGCTTGAACCATTTACATTGCCAGAGGGTAAGATTGTTACTGTGAAATACCTTACCGAGGGCAAAGATGATACGTTTGAGGTCAAATTCGATGGGCCAACTACAATCGATATGGCTGGTTTGTTTGACTATCTAAAGACGATGCAAGAACCTGCGGGGGAGATTACATTCCCGAAATATAACGATGCAATTGACGCCATCAGCATTATCACAGGCTACTACGCTCGAGGTAATCCAGACACGGCGGCGCTGGGTCGCAGCCGGTACTTCCCGTTGAAGCTTTCTCAAGAACACTACGACTTGGGATACCCCGATTTCAATCGCATTATCCGAGGCTACTTTCAGAGTGCTCGTCCCGCCACTGGGCGTCTACTTCTCAACGCCAACGTCGCTCATGGAGTATTCCGGCCGAAGGGTCCTGTAACAGCGCTAATTGATCAACTCGAACATCAATACGCCTCTGTTCACAAGTCTCTTTCGAAACTACGAGTCCAGTGCAAGGTCCTCTCCGAGGACAAGGATCCGAAAAAGACTCGCTACATCCAGAAGGCGATCTGGGGTTTGGCTACGACTAGCGACGGAGAGGGAGACAAGGGTCCCAAAGTTCGAGTGAATGGTGCAACCGCTAAAGATGTCCAATTTTACTTGCAAGCTCCAGCCCCAGCAGGTCTTCAAGGGGGTGCGTACTGCTCCGTGGCAGATTACTATAAGAAGAGTAAGTAATCTGATCTAATCTGATCTACCCCCGTTTTAGAAAGTCGAGAGGCTAATTCCGCTAAGGATACGGGTATAATGTGAATCCCAGATACCCTGTAATCAATGTTGGCTCCAATAAGAGGCCAGTTTATATGCCTGCTGAGTTTGTTGAGGTCCTGGATGGGCAGGGCCTGCGTCGGAAGACGACTCCAGACGAGACTCGCGGCATGATCAACTTTTCTTGCCGTTCGCCGTACGCCAATGCAAAGTCAATATCTGAAGTCGGACGCAATGTCCTCGGTCTCGACAACGCCGAATGCCTCAGTCGCTTCGGTATCACGGTAGGCAAGATGTTGCTCACGGTTCAGGGTCGCCAACTCACTGCACCTACCATCGTCTATAAAGATGGAAAGCAGCCGAATAGAGACAAGATCATCACGACTAGGGACGGCGAGTGGAACATGGAGAGCGTGCGGGTCTTCCGACCTGGCCGGGCAATTGAGCGATGGTTTTGGATAACGATCGACTATAACGGAAAATGGGCTCACTCGAAATACGATCAGATTAGTTCTAATATAGACGCATGGGTGGCTTTCTTGCGAAGCCAGGGAATTGCCATACCGGGTAAGCCTTTAACAGGCTACGACCCGAGAGTCACGATACAGCGATCAGTTACAGACCCAATCCGGGCTGTCTTTAAACAAATGTCGCCACAGAGACCCCAATTCGTATTCGTCGTGCTTCCGGGCAAAAAGACAGATACGCCAATCTATAATGAGGTGAAGAGGCTGGGCGACGTCGAATTCGGATACCTTTCGCAAAACATCCTGCAGTCGAACCTGCTGAAGAATAACCTCCAGGTTTATGCCAACCTTGGCCTAAAGGTTAACCTGAAGATGGGCGGCATTAACCACAGACTCCGAGAAGATGTTACTATTGTTAAACAGCACCCCACGATGGTTGTTGGCTATGATGTGACGCATCCAACGAATCTGTCTGGCAATACGTCTGGTCTGCCTAGCTTAGTTGGCTTGGTGGCCAGCATCGACGAGCATCTCGGCCAATGGCCATCGGCGTCTTGGGCTCAACAAGGCAAGGTGGAGATGCTTAGCGAGGCTCTTGAAGAGGCGTTTAAGGACCGTCTCAAGCTATGGCAGCAACACAACAAGCGGCTGCCTGAATGCATCATCATATTCCGAGACGGCGTGTCCGAGGGCCAGTTTAAGACAGTCCTAGAGAAAGAGCTGCCGTTCATACGCAACGCCTGCAAGAAAATCTATCCGGCGAACCAGAGCCCGAAAATCTCACTCATCGTCTCTGTCAAGAGGCATCAGACCCGGTTCTATCCTACCGATCCGAATAACATGGTAAACTCGCGGAATATTAGGAACGGCACAGTCGTTGATCGCGGTGTGACTCTCGCCGGCACGTGGGACTTCTTCCTGACTGCCCACAAAGGACTTCAAGGTAAGCTCTAACTATCCTTCTCCCATCTTCTCTCCTCCATGTCAGTGCAATTCTTGCGGAGCCCAGTCTCGCTAACCCTTCATCAGGAACGTCTCGGCCCGCGCACTACACCGTCCTACTCGACGAGGTGTTCCGAAGCATATCGCGCGAGCAAGCAGCCAACCAACTAGAGAAACTGACATACGAGATGTGCCATCTCTTCGGACGTGCCACCAAGGCCGTCAGCATCTGCCCGCCGGCGTACTACGCCGACATCCTCTGCACCCGCACACGGGTGTATCTCGCGGACCTCTTCGAGAGCTCCGACACGCAGTCTGTCGCGTCCTCGGAAGCTCCGGCGGTGTCTGTCATGGTTCACCAGAGCCTTCGGAACACGATGTATTACATCTGAAAACTTGATTTAACGCCGCAGCGCTGTTGGGAGGGGTTTGTGGTCACGCTTGTCTTCGAAGGTAGTATGGGAATCTTTTTGTGAGGAAATCTAGATGGGAATATGCACGGGAGATATCAAATCAAGATGGACATGTAAATTTAGAACAAAAGCGAATGGATAGCGATGGCTTAATCTGCGTTGAATATTACGAGTTTCTAGCGTTTATGAGCGTCATCCCGGAAAACTGTAGTATAGGGGTTTCCATCTCGCATCCCGTCTTTGTTCAATGCATGCTGGCGGTGATGTTAGCTTTGATGAAGTTAGCTTTGATGAAGTGCCTGCTCTCAATGCCTTTGTCTATGCCTCGCCGACAATAAACGTCCATAGTACCAGCAGTAGTAGACATTCAGGATCCCTTCACATGCGCCTCGGTTGAAAACCTTTGTAGATACGCAGAGACATTCCCGAAAAGTTTCGGATTTCATCGAATGCGAGACTACTCAGCTCTCTCCGTGCTGGTAAGCTTCGGAAGTTGGTAGTCGCGACATAATGCCGTATCGTGAAATAGCGAGTTCCAAGCTTAATCCAAGCCCCGGATGTAGCTAATATGAGGGTAGGCGCACGATACTTGGTGTCGGATGAGGCTCGTTCAAGACTTTCGTACCTGGGCTGGGGCTCGTGCAGGGGCCCATTTGGCGTAGCTCCCAATGACACTTGAGAATCACTATCCCGCCCGACGCTAGTCCAGCAGTATCGAGGTAACGATGTTGAATTTGAGGGAAGTGAATTTGAGGTAAGTATAATAGTTGAGCACCTTTGTTATCATCAGTGGTTGCAAGGTGAGACCCTCCGTCGAGAACAAGGTACATTGTCTTTCTCAGGTTATTGTCATAGCTAAGCATAAAAACGACGACATGGAAAAGAACTTAGAAATTCAAATAATACCTATTGTCAGATATGGGCGCTTTGTTTTACGAGGGAGTAGACGTTCACATATAAAATTTCCCTTCCCAATTAGCTAACGGTTCGAACTCATCTCCCTATGCGACTCGGTAACGTATCTGTTCAACTTTACGGCTTAACAATTCGCTCACATCTGCACAGATTCTAATATTCGTCTTCGAATAGGGCAACTTTCAGTAATAATGGCTTCAAATCCTAAACAGCCGACTCCTCCCCACGCTGGCGTGGGCCCTCATAATACCCAACCAGGCGTTAGTTCGGAAACTGATCGTCTGAAAACAGAGGACATGCTCATTTGGAACGATATAGATTTCTCCAAGGCAGTTCCCGATGCCTTCATCGCGCTCGCAAAGATGGCAATTGCATCAGCGGGTGGGAGTGGGCCATCCACTATACAAAGTCTTCCCACAGAGATGCTCATGAAAATAGTCGAGGAGCTAAGCCCACCAGACAGAGTCTCAACAGCGTTTGCCTTCCCAGACCTTTTCCTGAATGTCAATAAGTTTCACATGTTTTATCACGACGCGCACGCCCAGCTAGCCATTCCTACGTACCGAGTGGAGGGATCCGAGCAGCAGATCGAGCAGGGCCGTCAACCCCTTCTGCTTGAAGCCATCCCCCTCGGTTTGTCCGTAGAACAGATCGAATTCATGCTAAAAGCGTATGAAGAGGTATGTCTAGAATTGGGGGTTAACCACCACGCTTTTCTTAACTCGGATTTTCCAGATAACAGGCCAGAAGACCAAAGGATGTCGGATGTTGAAGAACTTGCTCCCGGTCCTGGTTCTAGTCCGGACCCAGCATTTCAGAACAGTCCCGATTCTAGTATTTCTATCGATAGCCAGGATAACCCGCGAGAAATGTTTACACCGCTCCACGTCGCCGTTGCAAGCGCTCGGCTTGACATTGTCCAATTACTACTAAAGCAAGGTGCAGATGTGGAACGGAGTGTGGTACGTGATTACATCCCCCCTAGCACTCCTTTGGAGTACGCTCTTTGGCGCCTAACACCTGGAGCTCAATATTTCTACGAGATCTCTGAAGCCGACCGCCCCATAGTCGTAGAGATTGCCGCCGAATTGGTGCAACATTCTCCATTCCTCTCGGCCTACTCACTAGATTTCCAACCCCTTACTCGAGAGATGTTCCTAGCTACCGAAGGGGGCGCGGAAGCAGTAGTGATGACCCTCCTGATGAGGAATTCGCCAGTGATAAACCATCAACAGCTTGAACGCGACAGAGCTACAGTTCTTGAGCTTATATTGCAGAACAGACGACCTATGCCACATGCGCTAAGGTATATACTCGAAGATGGAGCACAATTTATGAAGACCAACGGTTTCCTTTATCGAACCTGCGGCAGCATGGCCACCGCGGCAATGACAGTCGAAAACATACAACATGCTGTTATCGCGTTACGGTGGGAGGTAGAACACAATTGCCCTACTCTCCTCAATAGCATCGATCGGCTTTGCAGTCTTGCGGTGTCAGATAAGGAGATCGTCATGGTGGGAGCGCTGAGCCAAGTGCTGGACAGTCTCAACCAAGAAGAGACACTAGTTCGGCTGTTTCTGATGACGTTTGCCGATCCAATGGGTGATACCTTGAACACGCGGGACATGCTGTTGCGAAACACCAACATCGTAAGTGGTACTACCCTACGGTTCAGTATAGTCTTTTCCGACAGGAGGTCGATAGCTTACATAATCTCTCAACTCATCGCGAGAGGTCGGTCTATTGACGAAAAGCTTCCACCGTTCAGCCTTCTCAATCCTGATTCGAAGAAGGGCCACTGGCATGAAACCCCCCTGACGTATGCACTCTCGCTGTACAGGTACGATGCTGCAGCAGAGCTTCTGTCTGTTGGCGCAGACCTGACTTTGGTGCCGCCCAATATCCGACACAGAGTTCGGAGACTCCGCGACAGGATCAATTCCAAGCTGATAACGGACCTCGTGGACCTCGTCTATTACCACGGTAACATGCCGCCAGCGGACACGTCGAGACCGACCCAGAAAGAAGCCTTTGAAGCCCTTGATTACGTATTTTCGCGAATGCTAGATGACCCCGCGCGACCTGTGCCGTTCTATACCCGCCCCCGATACGATTATGAAGTGTCAGAGGATCATCCCGACAACGATTCCGACGATGAGGATCAGGATCACAACCCAAGGATTCTGATTGGGATGCTTTCGTCTTCGCATTACCCTTGGAGAATGGTTGTTAGCAATGATATGGATCTTGATGATGACTCATTACAACGTGACTCAGATGATTCATCCATCTAGAAGACCACATTGACGACTGTGTAGATCGCCACACCCCGTTCCCCCAGAAAATCGTGAAGTTCTATACATCATATTTTAGTTTTATCTAGGTTTTCCTACTGGTAAGGCATTAGGATTCATTCTTACATTATTTACGAGAGATAATTACATATAAAACACTTTAGTAATGTTATCAAGCCTTCTTCTCTCGCGGTCAAGATTCTAACGTGTCTGTCGCATATAATAAAATAATTAGGCAGGTTTTCACACTGAAGCATTCACCTTCTTCTCCACCCGAAGACTCATTGGTAATTAATATATTGCCAAATTTCTAATGAATCTTCGTCCATCACACGCACAACTGAAATATACTCCTCAGACACAATGCTTTATTTGTCTCATAACCATATTATTCAGAGCTAAACCTGCAATTATGGCTCTCTAGGTAAGTAACCATTCATACCGTGCTCTGTCATAACAGTGCAACGAAGCCCCATCATTCTACCACCCAAGTTGTTTGTAACGCCTGCCGTGATCCTTTCATACGTTTCCATTTACATAGTTTATCACATTTTTATCACCTCATTATCTCCTTCAACTTATACATGAGAAGAGTGTTGCATTAATGATAACTCCTATTATGCACATGCCAAGAGCGCACCAGAAGTAACATAATCTGATGAGGGTTTCAAGGGGCGTGTATTTCAGCCTTTGGCCGATACCAATCCGACGCATTATGGCATGCAATTCGGTGATCGAACAATCATGACTTGGTGCATAGTGGTATTAGAGGATTCCACGTAGTATAGGACATCGCAACACAAGCAAACTACTACTTCGTAAGATTGCTGGAGTTTAATTTGAAGGAATGGGCTGTGATAGCCTTGGGGGCCTAATCCAACATCTTGCGCGAGGGCAATGGGATCGCCGCATGAATATAGGCACGCTTCATTTTGGGCACGATGTAGGAAAAAGGAGTGACATAGGAACAGACAGCAAGGTATTTAATAAAGAGGAAAGAAGGCTTGCGATCGACTCTTTGTCGAGCGCTTTCTGCCAACACTTGATACCCGTAACCCCTATTCATTAATATCCTTTGATTTCGTTCGAGTTTTCCGGGATGAAGATGCGGCCTCAAAGACTGATTGTGCTAGCGTCCCTTGCTTCGGCTGCGAAAGTTCCACGAAAACAGCAGCCTATCTCGACGAAGCAGAATCCATTCGGCAATGTGTTGGCTACCTGTCCGTCAGGCTACGAGGTGTGCGAAGATGGATGCATACTTTCCGGGGACAACTGCTGCAATGATGGCACAGGAGAGTCGTGTGACGCGGGCTACTATTGCATACCCGAATTCTGCTGCCCCGAGGGCGAAGTTGTAAGTTAATCTTAACAATCCATAGGTCTTTTCTATACCTCGTGTTGAGCTATAGAGTCGGTCATTCTGTCATTGAAGGCCCAGGGCCATATCAATATAGCCCCTTTCACAGAGACCATCTACTTATACGCGCCTTGTCCATAGTGCGATTCAAGTCCTATCGAAGATACATGCGACTCCCTGGAACTCCCTTGTGGCGGCAACTGCGTGCCTTGCGGCAACTATTGCATGCCTATCACGGGCACCTGCTGCAGCAACGCAGGGGAATACTGTCCTGACTTCGGTATTTGCACGAGCGACGGTGCTTGCTGCTACCTGGGCGATGCTTGCGGAGACAGCGGTGGCAATTCAACTGCCACGCCAACCTTCGACAGCCTGCCTACTGCATCAGCAGGTTCTTCATCTGATGGAGACGACGACGACGATTTAGGAAACGACTTCACCTCTTATTCATTTGGCCCGACGTCGGAAGATGGCGGGGATAGTAGCTTCCCAGCCTCAACTCCTGCAGCTCAGGACACAGGGGGTGGCGTGGAAATCTCCTTTCCTGCTACACAGACAAGTGAGAGTCTCAGCTCCTCTGAGGCTGCACAGCCCTCTGTTACTGTTACTCTCACTGCGACCGTCACTTCTACTGCCACCCCGTCTTCTATTCCACTCACTGCCGGACAAGATGGTGGGTACCATAGAGCCAACTGGGTCGCCATCGCGGGCTTCGGGGTGGGTATCGTACTCTTCGTCTGATAACATGCCCGGCTCACAGCCCAGAGTATATCCCCTATACAAATAGGTGCGAGGATACAGTTTCCTCAAGAGGACAATATGTATTGTAGAATATCATCGTCTCAGTCAGCAGGGGCGGGGATACGCCATGGGGCTGGCTAGGAGGCTAATTAGGCAATTTTTTTGTATTTATATGCCCTTAGATAAAAATATACACAATGACTACTTTTGCGAGTCATTACATTTAATTGGTGCTATTTCATAAACAGTCCATTTACACCTGTCCCAGTTCACTTCTCCGCAGTACAACTCCAATCAAATTTTACTGGTGGCCTAGGTGCCTTTGACCCCGAGCAGGCAGGCAGGCGGGCTCTGAAAGTTTCTTATATCGACTACAATTCACCCTTTTAACTTTGATTTTCTACTCCATTGAGACAACGGAACTTTAGCCCATTCGAGTTATCGTTTACTATGAAGCTGCTTACAACAAAGTGCCTCTTGCTGCAACTCGGTAATTAGAGTGCAGTCTGAGAAGGGCTAGCTCTCACAACTCGTCGCATATTTTGGCACTTCATATATACTTATCTTTAGGCAAGACAAGGAAGAGTGATTATAACAACAAGCCTATTATATGAACCTAACCTTACGGACTTGAAGTGTAAGTGATCTTATACCCGCACATTCATATTCCCCCGATATATGCATGTCGCACCACTCCTTTCGCCCCCATTGATGCTTAAATCGCGGGGCAGTGTGATGCGTGGTCTCAAGCTGCCTGTGTAGCGGGGAAATGGAACAGGGGACGTACGCAGTGGTTATCTTGGATGGTCTACGTACAGAGTGCAGCCTGTAGCTCATCAACATCTTTACATACTCTATACATACTCCATACATACCTACTTACATACCTACTTACATGCAGATAGACAGCAGCAGAAGCAAACTCAATTAATTCATCTTGTCTTCTACATTGCATGGAAACCTGGTCCTGGTTATAGGTTGGTTATTTTTGGATATAAAGAGCGCACCACTATGGCGTCCAATCCCTACGAAGGTATGAACTCT
This sequence comes from Xylaria sp. MSU_SB201401, assembly GCA_002288965.1. Classification (NCBI taxonomy): domain Eukaryota; kingdom Fungi; phylum Ascomycota; class Sordariomycetes; order Xylariales; family Xylariaceae; genus Xylaria; species Xylaria sp. MSU_SB201401. Next base: position 161,615 of record NPFG01000031.1, read on the forward strand.
CTTTCCATCTAACACAACAAGCAAACAGTCATGTCATGATGTGATATGATCTCCGAGCTCACACGCACCCGGCGTCTACACAGTCGAGCACAACATCAAAGCCTCGGAGCAGCAGCGCAAGCATCGCCGCCGCCCCGACATGTCCACCTTCAACTCGCACCTACACCACATGAGCACCGACCCAACAACGCACTCGCGCGTCGGCGCCACCCCAGCCGACGCCGCCGCGCTCTTCCAGCTGCTGCAGGACCAGATGACCACGCTCGCCGTCGACGCCCCGAACGACGCGAACCGGGAATTTCTGGAGCGTCTCGCCCGCGACCTCGAGGCCGACATCCGCGAGGGACCGGAGCGCATCCGCGGCGTCGACAGATGTACCTCGACTCGCTCGACCGCGTGTCGCGCAAGAAGCTGCTGGCGGACCCCGAGGGCGCCTGCATGATCTGCGCCGAGAAGTTCCTCGAGGACCCGCACCCGCTCGTCGTTGAGCTGCCTTGTCATAGCACGCATATATTTGATCTGGAATGTGTCGGTCCGTGGTTGTTGAGCAAGGGGACCTGTCCTGCGTGTCGGCATGACCTTACGGTATGCGCTGTCTCTCTTTCCACATCACATGCAACATGAATTTCGAATACGGATGAAGCAGTTACTAACCCCCGACACCCTTTGACAGAAAAAGAAGACTATCGAGATACCGAAAGACGATGACGAGGAGGATGAAGATGTCGATGGACTGTATGGTTGAAAAAGAATATATCACCATGGTTCGAACGACCGATCGATCTGTAGATTTTCATGTACGTAGATGCGCTTTCGATTGCGTGTTTAGTGATACCCAGGATATGATATGAATGATGCAACACACAAAACTATGCAGCAGTCTCCCTCTCCTTTCTTTGCATCATATTTCGTGTCATTAACAATTGCTCTAGGGCAGCTTAGCTGCCTGTCTCGGATCACTCGTTCTCTTGCGCCCGAGCAGTCAGGTCTCATATATACATGATCTCATGATATTCCACCCCCCGTACCCATTCCATCATCCACACAAACCACCCATCAACCTCTCAATTTCTTAATTATTGACCTTGCCCGCCTTAGGCGCATCCCCCGCACCGCTCCTCTTTGCCTGTCCGCCCCTAGCCTGGTCCTCAACAGCCGGGCCCTTCCCACCCTTCGCGAAATCATGATTAGCGGGGCTCGCCTCGAGGGGACTGCTCTGCTTGCCCTGCTGCGAGGCGCCCTGGGCCGCCGAGTCGCGCTCCCCTTCCGGAGACGTGTTGTTCGGGTTGAAGGCGGCGTCGCCGTGGCTCGCCGCCGTCTCGTCGTCCGCCCCGCTCTGCGTGTTCTCGTGCACCTTGGGCTTCAGCGACTCGCGGTCCATGTCGTCTTTGTACGGCGGCGAGCGGAGCACCGCGGTCTGGTGCAGCAGGCGGGTTGTGTGGCTCGGGAGGATGCGCGCGGTGCGGAAGATGGAGGTGCGGAGGCCGGACATTTTTGTGTGTTGTGTTCGTGTAGGTAGATAGGTAAGTAGGTAAATGTTTATGGGTTTATGGGTGGGAAAGAAAATGTGACGAATTGATGTAGATAGAGGTGTATCTTGATTTAGTTCTAATTTTATGCGATTCTATTGCTCTCCCCTATAATAACATAGATAGCAATTGGGAAGCAACTCTTCTAAATCTTTGAATTAATTCCACTAAGTAGTCGGGGGGTCATCAGACGGCGTGGTGACGTCACTACCTACTCAATGGGGCATATTCACAGGTATTATGTTGATCAATTAAAATAAACATTTGTATGAAACATATATATAATGAGATATAATGAGATCAACTATTCAGTCATCCCCAATACTAATAATGAAAAGACTCGGTCGCAGCGATTGTAAACCAACCCCCTTACATACTGCGCGACGTCTTCCCGTATTTGGCGTCGCAGTGAGGGCGGCGGATCTCCTGCTCATCGGCACGGCAGATATCGATCATGGGGTTGTTGGTGCTAGTGCACTCGCAGTGCAAAGACGAGCCAGCCATTTTATCACTTGGTTTCGTTTTGCTTTTTAAGTTTCAGTGGGTGTGAGTATGGTCTTGTGGTGTTGTTGGTTGCGGTTATGCGGTCAACATTTGTTGCCTGGATTGAAGTGAGAACTATATGGCAGCTCAAGCCCTATTTATACACATTCGCCCATACAGTCCTACCTCGTTTAATGATGAATGACTATATGAAAATACAAAGACCAAGCTTGAATAAAGGGTCCTATGGACAATATCTTGGTCCTCCCACGCGAATGAGAGGCTTGTTCCCGAGCCGGTACAGGTGATGATAGTAATAGTCCGAGACAGGAATCCACAAAGCTGCTTTCATACACTCTTTATCGAGGCCAGCGAAGAATACCATTCTTCTCAAAGGGTAGCCTCTTGTACGGATCAGTTACTCTTTATAACCACTAGGCCTTAGCACAAAATGGTATTGTAAGTAAGATAAGCTGCCTCGCAAGGGGGTGGTAAATGATATTATCAACACACTAAACCGAAGCCCAACAGACTCTTACTACCTAGACATGTATGGATACAAGTACAATAGTCAATACAAACGATAATAGACAAGTAAGTTCTAGAACCTAGAGTCCCCAGCCCTTCATCCACTTGGCCAAGTTCTCCGGCTTGATGGGCGCCAAATTCCTAGCCGTCTTGCTCCCCCACAACAGGTTCTGCTTCTCGATGGTCACGGTTGCACCACCGCTAAGAAACGTCTGCGCATAGAAGTCCACGAGCTTCACCCCGGAATTCTGATCCAGATTATGAGCCCCCGCATCCCGACTCGCCCGCAGCTTCGCAACCCATTCCCCCGGCGGCACCACCTCAGGAACCACAGCCTTCACAGCCGGTAGTAAATCCTCCCACGACGTGGTCTTCGGATTCACGACATTATACACAACAGCAGCGCCGGCCCCGCGCTTCGCAACATCATCCGCGAGCTCGCTGACGATTCTCCCGAGGACATCGACGGGGATCCAGTCCACGGCCGCTCCGGCACCGATGGAAGCGGGCACGGCCCCGAGGTACTTGGAGCTGAGGACCATAGAGGGCGCCCATTCGGCGGGATTCCAGACCCCCGGTCCGTGGAGGGGGCCAGCGACTTGGCCGATACGCAGGATCGCGCCGTTGCCACCGCTCGAGAAGACGTATTTCTCCACCAGCTTCTCGCAGATGAACTTGGAGCGTCCGTAGCCCTGTTGCATGAGTGAGCCCGCTTCGTCTATATCGAGGACGGATTCCTTGACGACGGCGCGGGACGACGACCCATGGGAGGCAGGGTATCGCTGCTGCGATGCTGGATATGAACAGCGCGGTCGGGTCCCGGAGGCTGTCCTGCGCGAGCCGGAGGAGGTTCACGAGGCCCTGGATCTGCGGCTCGAAGGCCTGGAGGGGCATGAGGAAGTTCACTGGATACGCGTTATGAATGATCATCGTGGCCTCCGTCGTCAGGCTGGTATATTCCTCCTCGGATAACCCCAGCTTCGGCTGCGCTAGATCGATTTGTAGGAACACGACTCGATCCAGCTGTAAATCCGGGAGCCCTTTTGCTTTGAAGGATGTCATCTGGTCTGCCTGGGCGCTTGCGCTGCGGTTCAGGCAGTATACCTTTTTCACGTCGTCCCTGGCTAGGAATGCGGCTAGTATGTACGATCCCAGAGATCCTCGCGATCCCGTGAGGACGATGGTCTGCCCCCTTCGACGCTTTTTCTTCACTATTGATGGGATCTTTGCCTCGTACTTGGCCAATAAGCCCCGCACATCATCCGCATTATCAACGTGGCCGTTCGTTCTCTCGCTGCTCGTATTGTCACGCTCCGACAACAAAGTGGAGAGCTTGCACGCCAGCCTCGATATCGTAGTAGAATTAAACAGCAGGGCATTATCCACCCTCCCAATGACGTGTTCCGGGATGCCGTGTCTCCTGAGCCCCGCCTTGATGCGCGCCGCGAGGACGAAGATCAGGAGCGAATCCATCCCCTTCGCGAAGATGTCGTCGTCGGCGGCGATGTCCCGCTTCTCCAGCGTCTCGGCGTATAGACCTTTCAGGAACGGGAGCAAGTCGCTGACGCTCGTGGACTTGAGGCGCGGTAACCCGTCGGTAAGCAAGCCGTCCTCGGCCTGCGCGTATAGCTCCTCGATTTCCCTCTCATAGTCGGCTAGGGTGAGTCGCCGCTGGATAGTCCCCTTGCCCGCCCTCGAGAATGGTTTGCCTGGAGACGTGAAGAGGACGAGCTCCTTGGGGATCTGCCCGAACCTAGGCGCTGCCTTGTTCGCTTTGTCGATGGTTAGCCACAGCTCATCGAGAATACTTTTCCGCTCGTCTGCGTTTTCCGTCACGGCTTCAGGCTTGAGTTCGATGAGCAAGCATAGCCGGAAACGATGGGACCCGGCGACCAAGGCACCCGTGACCTTGGGATGGGCGCAAACGGCATTTTCTGTTTCTGTGGGATCCATCTTGAGTCCGTTCGACATGACGACCCAGTTATCTGTCCTCCCGTGAAACTTCCACCAGCCGTCGGAGCCTTCGATGGGCGCGAACAGATCAGCCGTGCGAAACTCCTCATGATCGGGGCATGTGTGGAAGTAGGCTTGCGTCCGGTTGATGAGTTCCGTGCGGGTGATTACTAGCTCGTATAACCCCGGGATGACTTCTTCCATGCGCTGGCCCAAGTCTATGAATTTCATGGCGTCCCAGTGTGTGTTATCGCCCGTGGATTCGAGGCTGTGATTTAGTTAGTCGGGGCATCCATCAATCCGTGGAAGCGACAAGTGGTAGATAGAGGAGGGAACAAGTGCATTACTCACTAAGGGCCAGCTCCCTCCGTACATCCGTATAAGGGAAATAGATGCGGTATTATTCTGGCAAGCTTCTCGCCGAAGACCGGGTTGAGCGGCCCACCAGAATAGGCGACGTGCTTGAGTCTAGAAATGACTTCTAGTTCACTGGGATAGTTCAGCATGGCTTCTAGTACCGATGGCGGTGTCAGAGCGCTGGTAGATGAAGAAACCTCGAGCATCTTGGCGAAGTTTTCTGGTGAGAGACGCGTGCCAGCGGCAGGGAGGACGATCGTAGAATCAGTGAAGAATGAACGTAGTAACATTCCTATCCCACCAAACTTGATTTGTTACGTTAGTTTTCGACGTAGCAGGGATAGTGAGGCAAATACCATCGATTCCTTACATGATACAACGGAAACGGTAGGAAGACATTGTTTCCTTGCAGTGTTTCAAGCAATAAGTGTGGTCTTTTAGGTGGGTCAGGTAGTGTATTGAAGTCGAAAGGAATAACCACACTGGATATTGCTGCATGATTCCAGTAGATTGGTTTTGGGTGCCCTGATGTGCCAGAAGTCTTGATCGACATTAGTACATTTCATAAGCAGACTTTTTTGTTATGGCCGAAAGTTTAGTTAGGAGCATAAAAGGAAGCCTCCGTACAGACAGGCGATCATGGCTCTTCCAACCAGTACTCGTGACAATGTAAAACGGACTGAAGGTCGCTTACATGGAGACCCACTAAAAGTAGCAAAAGCGTTAGCAAACAGGTGCCTGCTCAACGGTACGGATGTCAAGTGAAAGAGAACATCGTGAATCGATGTCGTGATAATCCATGGTGCCAATGATTATTGAATGTCGAGATATGCGATGAGAGATATCGAGCACACTTACTGCAGGGCTTGTCCTTTAGTACATTAAACGTAAAAGCAAAAGGGAATTCATCGATGGTCTCTTTATTCAGCATCTCTGAATAAGAGGGCGTAGGTATTGCTGTCGTTGTCTCATCTATCGACTCCAATAAAGGTTGGAGGGAGGTGGAGACCTCAGGCGCATAAAGCAGCTTCGCCGCGCCTACGGTTGAGAAGAACCGTACATTTGACGCGACGGTGTTGCTGGGTGATGGGCACACAACCTATTAAAGATCAATAATTGTCCTTACTTCCGTACCAGAATCGATGCTATGATCGAACAGTTGTTCATATGCAGATAGGTCTCAGAGAGTGTACTCACGCATTTGCCTGATTTCATGGCTCCTAGAATCCATATCAAATAACGGATATCATTGGGCCCCATATAGAGAAACTTCTCCTCGTTCCTTCCCAGACTGCGACGAAGGAACCAAGCAGCTCTATTAGAGGCATTATGCAGATCTTGTAGTGATATGTGCTCGAGAACGCCATCGGGTGCGACTACCGAGGCGAATGGCCGCGTTCTCTGGCGAAGCCTTCTAATGATATTGGGCAGCAAGTCGTCGGTTGTCCAATACATTTTCTGCAAGCCATGTGAGAAACAGATGGCGCTGCTGTCAAATTGAGGGGCGTGGCACTAGGTATTTCAGTGGCTCAGGTTCCATGTGCTACGTGAGATGTGGAGGGAGTTTGATTAAACAGCTGCTTATAGGAATACCGGACATTGTAATAATGGCTCAATGGCGCTACCAAGCCTCCTACCTAGCTTAGAGACAGGAGAGAAAATGGAGGGAGAATAGAAGGGTAAATATGAATAGTATGATGAAGTCCGTCTGTCACGAGCGCTGACGAGGGATCCGGGTCTAACCCCGCAAAAGACACGATCCATCTCATCGGCGAGCTCTAAGCCAAGACGATGTGGAGAGGAAATAGGCTGGTTTGCTCATTAATATCCGCCATCCAATGCAGTAGTGTCGTAGGTCTGGTTCACCACTCGAAGCCTGCAGCTCTCTAGCTGCAGTCGAATTGACATCCATTGTGCGTGGCCAAGGAGCTCCAAGCATGCCGTGCGCCGTAAGTCTCCGAGTCGTCGGACCTGGCCATGTAACCCTCCCCTCGAGACGGGATATAGGATATAAGAGGGCATCGGTTGAACGTCCGGAATAGCCGGCATTGCAAGAGCGTTGGCCATAGCATTCCCGCCTTGTTTCCCTGTTGATCATCGACCTTGGGGGCAGCTCCAAACTGGATTATAACTCAATCGAGTATACCTTCCAAGCCTTCCAAGCCTTCCAAGACTCGAGCGTCTTGTCAAATCCTATTCTTTAACCGCGCTGGTTAGCCCCATGAATCCTGCGATTTCGTCCGGCCCACCCCGGGCACCGAGCTCACCCTACAAACTAGAGATGGATAGCGTTTGCCGCTTTCTAGGAGCTTAAAGTGCGCAGGCTCGGAAACTATCGCTTAGACGGGTCGTTGGACTGGGGCTAAATGCATTAGGTCAGCGACGGGCTGTATACTTCAGTACGTTCGGCGTCGCAAGCGCCTTTGTCTCACCAAGGTCCCTGAAGGCGCATATTGCGATTCCTCAAGGATTATCCCGACAAATAATATGTAATTGAGCGCCTGTCGCGGAGAGCAGATGCCATTACCTATTGCTCAAGCTCTCTGCTTGCTGTACATCAGAACAAGCTAAAGAAGACTTGAAGCTGCAATTACTAACCACTGACGTAGGTAGCTATTAGCTAGCGAATGAACCATGTAGCATGCAAGCGTTCATCCTAGCCATAAGGCACATGCAGATCTGCAGCATGCGCGCGACTATCAAAGTAGCTTTGTGTGCACTAGGCAGCTAGATAGATCCATTCGTGATACTATGTCGAAAAGCGGTTAGATGGGGGTTACAATACAGCTCCAACAAAGTAGCAGCTTCAATAGTATGTCGTACAGTACATGGGTGGTGGCATTGATACACAAATAGTCTTACAGGAAATGCTGTAAACGGAGATATTCAGGGATACCGAAGTCTTTGATCGACTCCTGTAATACCTAGGAGCAAGCCTTTGTTTCAATGCGATTAAGGCAATCTCGTGATTTCAAACAAGAGCAAAGTCCAAGATGCTGTTGGTTGTTAGCTGCATTCTCCAGACTATGAGTACCGGCATGCAAGGTCCATACAGTTCCATTGATCGACGTCAGAATGTAACCCACGATCTCTGGCGTGGCGTCCACAAATCGCTGACTGGCTAGATTCGACACAACACGAACGAACACTCCTCAAAACGCCTTAAAAATATTTTATCAGAATGTTTGCATTTCTAGTACCTCTTTCTCCTGTCATTATAATCTCTATGGCAGGAGTGACGCGAAATAGAAGTGCTGCAAAACTGCGCAACTGCGCAGCTACATTCATATCCCGAACAACTGCTCGGATAACTCTTCAACCAATGCCCTTCCAGCCTGCCAATGAGGAAATCCTGAAGTGCCAAGACCAAACTCGAAGACACATCAGGCACCGCCATATTTCCCAGCACTCCTGATAACTTCAAGGGTCATAGTTATCCGCCCAGTTGCTCAAATTCAGAAATTCCGTCCCCTTACTTTTGAAGAATCATCATGGGGATTTCTAGATAACCCCCATTCATCCACTCCGGCTGCATGGTAGCAGAGTAGGCAGTCCCAGTCGCCGACAAGGCATGTTTGAATCCTAGATATTGATACATGATAATTCTCTCCGGTTCCGGATGCATGACGACTTTGTGGCCCCGAGGAACGTTGGATAAGGCGTGATTAATCAGGGTCCTGCCGATATTCTGATGTCGATATTCCACTTTCACTCCGAGACCACTCAGTTCTAGCAGAGACGTGTGTCAGATCGTACTTATGGGAGAACAAAGAAACAGTTGTCAGAGCTTACCCCAGATCTTTCCGGCACCATGCTGCTTCCGAACATTCTTCAAGTTGCGATAAACCTGATTCATCAACTCGTTTTGCTTCTCTACGGAAGTGGCGTATGCCTCCACAGCTTTCCAATCGGAGGGGTCGGGGAAGGCGGTCGACGGCGGTTCGGGTGGATTTGTTTTCTCCGGGAAATCTTTGAGCAGATGGACGAGGATGACTACGCCTACGATCTCTTGCCCATGCAGAGCTGCGTATATGTAAGTTTCATCTTTCAACATGCCCTTCAGACTGGACTCCCAGCAGTCGACCTCCATCTTCAGGAAGGCTTCCTTGAAGAGGTCCCAGTTTGCGTATCCGTCGGCTGTCAGCGGCGCACAACTCGAGGATGTATTGTAATTAGTTTCTCCGATGACTTCTGCCAAGGCGATTCTCATCGCCTTCCGATCCGCTATTCCTTCTCTCGCCAGGAACTTAGTTCCAGACTTCCTCGCATCGATCGTTCTGATTTTGACTTCCTCCCTACCATGGGCGGAAATCTGCCTATAAAAACTACCAGTAAGCTTCCGATTCGGTCAGCCATCAGTCATAAGTGACACTCAAATGTAGATAAGATATAATGGAATGCCAAATGAAATTTGGTCCAGCCGAAATAGCAAATTCGTAGTACTCTTACTCATATACAATGTCGGCCATCGCTCAACATGTAAGTCTATAGCTGACAGGATAATTTAGGTAAAGTATGTAGGAGTAACGGCTTGTCTCTTCCCATGATAGAGAGACAGAAGAAACAAGTTAGTTCATAGACAATATATAGGTCGAGAACAAAAAAGGGAAGCACTTAGTACGCTGTGCTAATCCTGAATACTGCGAGGCTACGCGTCACTTTTGCCCTTGGTGATACAAGAGAACAGCCATCATAGTTTCAAAAATTCGGGTAATTTAAGCAATGTTTGTCCAGTAAATACATATTGATTGTGGATCATAAACAAACACGGCAGAAGGCGTTCATCTCATTTCATCTACATTGTCGTACAGACATGCCCTCGACATTATGCAGTGAAATACTTGCTTGCGGAGACGTGTAAAGAATCCCCAAGGGCCTAGTTATACAGCACAATACGCAGCAGTCGAGATACAAAATATACACTTAAGATTTGACTCGGACCCTATACGTGCAATATAACAGTATCTACTGGACAAGGGATCCCATTCAGCATGTGGAAATTGATATCTAGCATTCTAGGAGCGGGTGAAGGGATCTCTCATTACAATCCAGGTGGTTCGCGCTGGCTTGATTGTAGTGATACGTACAACATGCCTTACATCGTGCCCTATTACCGCCTTGCTCATTAGACGAGAAATACAAGGTCCGAGTTCATAGTATCTCAATGCCAAACCTTCTGGCTGGTCTTTCAGGGCCATATGTAACACATTCCGTCGTGTCAATAAGTGTGCCCTCACTGCCCAAATACACGATCACGCCGTGGATGATTTTCTTCGCTTCATCCCTGCATTATATCATACCTCACACCCCCCCCCCTTTTTTTAAAAACCCCCCTTTTTAAAAAAAAAAAAAAAACTTCGCTAGAATACTACATGGTGGATGCCCTTAGGCAGAGTTTAGCCCTTTGAAGTTAAGCCTCACTTGTGATTCTCACAAGTGTCTAAGGTATACACCGCGTTTCCTGTACCACTCTTGATTTACGTGTCTTAATTATCAACAATATGTAGTCAGTTTGAATGCCTATATGATTAGCACAATTTCTGATTTCTCAATTATAAACTGGGAAAAGCTATTGCATTTCAAGATGAGGACAACTACGACTTGCGTAACTCTATCAAACGACTTACAACACCGTCTAGCTAAAGCAGGGGAGCCTTGTAGGTATACGATAACACTTCGATTGTTGCGCAAATACTAGAAAATTGCAAGGGAATGAAAATATTCGGACTTCCCTTGGCTGTATATAATCCCGGTCCTTTGCGCAGCTTTCGTTTCAGTTATCGCCGTATAATACTCAATGATTGCTTTAGTAATTTTTGAGTGTTTATCAGAAAACACTGAATTGAAGTTGAGGTTACTAGTAAAGGTGATTTCTTAGTCATAGGATAAAGTTGAGGCCACTACTTCTACATTGGGAACAGTCCCAAAATTATGGCAAGATGGCCGAGTTGGTTATGGCGTGAGGTTAAGGTATTAAACACTTAACACAATTTCCTCATGGAGCAATCCGCGTGGGTTCAAGTCCCACTCTTGTCAGCTTAATCTTTTGCTTTTTTTTTCTGGCCCCCTAGTATAATAACTTTTTCTTTTCTTCTCTTTTCCCCTTCGATTTACGCTAGTTATTCTCTTCTGTTTTAGTTGAGGGTTGACTTTTTACTTCGTGACTTTACAGTGTGGAGTACCGTCGGATGCACCTTCCACAATTCACCAGCTGTATCGCGTACATCTCTGTGTGAACCCCCCAACTTACTCCTGTATCATTGACTGCCCTGTACTCGTGCTATGGAAGACGATATCTTGCATCCACCATGCTGAAGGACGGGAATGCCTCGCTACCTCGCTAGTTGTGACGCGATAAGGCCAGACGCTGAAGAAGAATGCCTCTCAATGAATTCTATCCAAGTACCCTAAGAGACAAAAAGAAAACTAGCATGCCGTTTGGACTATTTCTCTTATGTCTGGACGTGGACTTGCTTAGTATCGCATGCCTTCTTCATAATGCTTGAATCGCAATAATTCTAGAGCTAGGTAGGACGAGGCCGGTCGCGTCTGATAACCGCGCGACGATTGCGAATGATCTGAGTTGAGCATCCATGTGGAATCGTGATACCAGAGATAATCGGCGGTACAAATGTTACCGTAGGGTGTTGGAAGTGATGGCGGGTGTATTTACAGAGGGTATGTCACACACGGCCGCTTTGGTTCGACATCGGCACATGCGGACCGGGCCGCGCGCTATGACACCAGAGTTACAGTAGGTCACGGCCGAGGTTTACGTGAGAATATATGTATTGACAAATAGACAATTTGATGGAACTGCTGCTTGCGAATATCCACAGCGAAGAACGACGGCATATAAGAGAGTGTACTTCATTCGCACTTCACTTTTGAGGGGTGTGGCAGCTGAGCGCAAGCCTATTTCCGACATTTAAGTACTTGTCCTCTCATATGAATGATTCGCCGAGAAACTCACTGCTTTTTCCTCGACACACCGAGGTGGATTTTCTCCTGTTCTCCTGTTCTCCAACGTGTTAATTTGTGCTGCTCCCACAGGTTTACATAGTTAGACCACAAAGTTTCCCCCCTTGTTCTGCGCACAGGGTAGGAAAACCAAAACGATGTGTACCGTATCCTCGGGACTGCCGAGATGGCGTTCCAGGGGGGATAATACTGGGGACCTCTGTCGATCAGCAGTGATCAATTACGACGCTGGTAAATCCGGAAGACGGCGCGCTATCCGGGGAGCGTCTGCCGAGAACCCTAATCTGTGCTATTTCCCACCTAGATCAAGCCACCATTTGGTATGGAGAGCAACGCCATTTGTTCAGTTCTAGCCATTTTCGGCGTTGGGCTACGGGATCAATCTTCTGTCATCAGTTACGTGGTCGAGAAATAATCAGACAACTTCATCAAGGGCAGTGCTAGGTATACTGAATGATCCTATAGGACGCAGCAAGCATACATGTATAAGAATTTATCACGCTTAGTAGTGCATACACCAGATACCAATGGCGATCTAACTCTCTGGCCAATTGCGCATGCATCATTTTCCTTCGGAATTTCAGTTACCGGTAAATACACGTCCACTGGAATTATAGCCAGATATTAGACGTTATTACGGAGAGGGTATGGTGCGCCGTCCCTAGCTAGCCACATGGCAAGCCTGCACGTACGACATACACTACCACCTAAACTCCAAAAAGGGGGGATGGGTCCAGTTTGCAAAGAAAGTATCACGCCGACGTTGAAAAGACTCCTTGGTATTTCTCTTTTATGTTGAGGACGAGAGATGTTTCTCACTCTTTCGATTAAATAACTCTAATCAAGTCTGACGATGTCATGAACTTTCAAGTTTTTGTTTGGGCGACTGATGTAAGATCAAACCCATGCGTAAAATAGCTGGGTAGTACAGTGGAAAGGGGATGGTGTTCGTGACGTTTCATCGAGCACGGGCCCTGCTTCTGGAAAATTTCTACGGGGCTTCCGGAACGAGATTAGCACAAGCCTCAAGTCTTCAGCACCGCCCCCTAAAACCAAGAGTGACAGGCCAGGGTAAAAAGAATCGTGACCGCAAACTATCGCCGGGGGCGAGCTCAAGGTGTGGGTGGGGGTTATTACCGAAAGTAGCTATGAGTACACTACCCGTATTTGCCCAACTGGTTCTGATGCACACCAATTATCGGCTGGCGTAAATGTATGGAAAGTCTACTTGCTTCTCCTACTTCTCCCACATTGGCGCTAGAGAGCCAAGGGCCGGGTGCTGGGGTACTGGAGTTGGAACAAGCAAGCGTGATCAAGCCAGTTGAAGTCCGAGAACATACCATCATGTGTTTGGCGAAAAGCTAGAAAGAGTGGATGACATAAAGCACGGACCCGAGGAGAAAGAGGATTTGACAAAGTATTGAATATCTACTTGCTCCATGCCTACCTACCCATAGAATAACTAGGTATAGCAGAGTGGATATGAAGCCAGGCATCTACAACGTCTGTTGCTTTGTGCTTCATTGCATGCTCGAGGTTTGTTTTCATTGAAGCGAGTCCGTAAATCCACACGGCTTTATTGGATGACCAAGAGTTTACTATGTTTTACAAGGGTAGTACAAGCCAATCAAGAACTTAATGAGGATTGAACGTGGGAACCTCCAACCCAGTGCAAAATGAACTGCAAAGAACGCCGACGAATCGCATCTACTCGTTATGATTGCACCAAGGTATTCGAGGATACCGGTATGGCGATACCCTAGGGTGGGTAGCTTGTATTTTACTTCACTACTGTACAGCACATTGGTAGGAGAACATCATGCAAACAGAGAGGACAAGAAAGGACAATCAGGTCCAAGGACTCTCCTCGGCGGTTTCTCAACGAGGAAGCTCTTCTCATTCCCAGATAGGGACTGGATCCATTGTATACCTTCCCAAGTACCATGCGTATCCTATTGTTTGTGCCAACTACCATATGACTATGAGAGATTGTACCCATGGCAATGTCTCTATGTCTGCTTATTCTCCACCCCTGTATGCACTTTGTATTTCCAATCCAAGCTTTTGCGGTAGACCACACGCATTTGTTACCTACCTGTCGAAGGCAAACTTTCCAGGACTAATCGGTGGGGATTCCACAAATCAACCTCTAGCAATGCGTATTCAAGAGATGTTATCATAGTATAAAGGCAATGAGGTGTTTGCTACCTCTATTGTGTACAGATCTAGTACATGTAGATGTGAGTGAGGAGCGAATGGCAATACTTGCATAGATCTACCTGAAACCCGCTTTTTCCAATCGCCGCAAAAAAAAAAACGTCAATGCGTTGATTGGTGGGCCATGCACACTAGCCACAAGAGAGACAGAGGTACCTCGACCTGAGCACCCAGCTAGTTGTACCCGAGCTAAGCTCAATGGGGACCTACTCAACAAGCTACAGGCCAGACACCTTCAAGCGCTAAATGGAGGTAGATGAATACACCTGGACATGTACCTGGCGGCCTATAACAGTGTACACATGTACATCCATCCTTAGTGGTATTCCCTAACCCCAGTCCGTCCCCATCCCATTTTGAGCGCCTTTTTGCATTCACTAAATTCTGCCCATTGAAGCTCCCAACGGCATTCCCAACCTGTAGGACCCTGTAGCGGGACAATGCTGCTGCAATCTTGGCTCTCTAGTAGTACCTAGTACCTTAGGTACCAAGTACAGTAGCACAGTAGCACAGTAGCCCATTTCATTCACCTGATTCGACCCTTTCCATTTGCAGGGCCATTTCGTCACCTCTAAATTATTATTATTGTCGTCGTCGTTTACTATTTCTGCGTCTGCGACTTCAACGATCCTCTTCTTCCTTTGCCCTACATCACCAAGCAAGCACCAACCCAGAATCGCCCATAGCTGTTCATGGTGCCATAATCTCGACCGTGCCCTTGTCCTTTACCGGGATCTCTCCATCGTCTCTTGCGCATAGGTCGCCCGTTGGTTGTTGTTGGTCAGTTGCACGGCCCATCCCGTCAATCTCGGGAGCATCTTAGAGAGAGATCTATGCATGCAGCCAACCACATTGGTTTGTGATGCCCTCATTTTCCCCCGTCTTTCCCTCCTCTGCCTTTGCGTATCCTCGCCCTTAGTCCATCTGTCCAAGTCTCATGTGCGCGCCCAATTCTTGGAGCCGTTTCCTGATCTGTGCCTCGGCGCTTGTCCTCGATCTCTCCCAGATCTATCCATCTTCCACCCGAAACCGTGGTCACCTTGGGGGCCTAGGTATCATTGCTGACCAAACCACGTTGCTAAAAGGCCACCACTTCAATCGATCCCTCGTTTGTCCTCGACCGGTTCAGGATGTCGGGTCCACCGCCCGCGGACGATGTCATGGGCATAAATAATCTTATGGACAGGGACAGGGCCGCCGCCATCGCCGCCGAAGCCGCTGCCGCCGCCGAAGCTGCTGTTACCGCTGCATCCGTGTCCCAAGCCGCCCTGGAACACCAACCACATCTCCTATCGCACCAGCATCTACAGCCCACGGCGTTCGATAGAGGGAACTCGCCCCATGGCTCCGAGGCTTCCTATCACTCGCCGCATCGTCCTTACGGCTCGCCGTCTGCCATCCCTGGACAATATCCCCACGGCCAGCTACCGCTGCCAGACCCTAACATACCCTCGAATACGACGCTCGCCGGCTTACCTGCTGCTGGCCAAGGGATGTCACTGCCCTACAACAACTCTCCAGAGGCTCCTCGCCCTCCGCCCGTCAAGGCGTACCCATGCAGCACGTGCGCGAAGCGCTTCGCTCGTCGGAGCGATCTTGCTCGGCACGGTAAGTACTGCAAAACCACCCTAGAATTCTGTGCCTAGCCTCGTTTAGTCTCTCGGCCCCATGCTGACAAGTAGCTTTAGAACGGATTCACAGCGGCCACCGGCCACACGTATGTGACTACGAAGGGTGTGGTAAACAGTTCATTCAAAGATCGGCTTTGACTGTACATCAACGTGTTCATACAGGAGAGAAGCCTCATATGTGTGAGCGCTGTGGAAAGGTAAGTTGTCTCGCAACTGTATGAATGCACAATTCTAACCTGTTTATAGCCCTTTAGCGACAGTAGCTCGCTGGCTCGACATCGTCGTATCCACTCGGGCATGAGGCCATATCAATGTCAATACGCGAACTGCCTCAAACAGTTTACGAGAAAGACTACGCTAACCCGCCACCAATTGATACATACGGAAAGCTTGGAAGAAGCTGCTGTGGCAACGGCTAAAAAGCTCAGTGAGCAGGCGAGCAAAATGGCCGCCACGAGATCTGCTCGCAATGATGCAGGCAATGCATCCCTTCGCTCGAGCCATGCGTCGCCTTTGAATACGCCGTCGCCCAACCACAGACACATGTCGAACTCCCCGGGCGCCGATCCTAATGCATCCAATGCGATGCGCGCCGGCGACTACTCCTACATGGGTAATGGAACATTGCCTGTTCACCTGCGAGCCGATATCCACACACAACCTGCTACCTCCGTAGCAAGTTTTACCCCTGGCATGCGGCCGACCTCCCACCCAACCAGCTTTCCACCGCCTCCGACTCTGGAGCCCAACATAGACTCTCACCATTCGACAGCAGGTAGCACGGTTGGTAGCCCCCATATGGGTAGTGTCGGCTGGCAGTCCCCATCCCATGTGCAATCGCCGTCGCACATGCCGTCGCCGACATTCAGTAATGGCGGCGGAAATGGCTCTGTTTACCCCGAGTTAGACCCATCTTTCGGGGGGAATGCGTTGAGCCCCATGTACTATGGTACGCAGACGCGTCGCGCTAATAGCACAGAACCCCCCTCGTCGACCTACGACGTTAGACCACGGCCAAGTGAGCTTTGGGCAGGCCAATAGGGTGGCCGCCCTCTTACCTTTGAGCTGATGAATGACGACTTCTCTCGACTGGGGTTTGGTTCTCCCCTGATGGTGCCGGGTTTCCCGTCCATTCTCCCTTCCTCCGGCCAGGAGGAGGAAGACTCTATGACTGTTGTGCCCGGTCGGCTAGGCCCGATGGTTCGCTACCAGCAGTAGATGTTCCATCGTGGTTGGGTTGACGTTTGGGTGAATTGCACTTACATATACCGTATATATGGCAGATGGCAGCCAGGGGACTTGGCGGCATCATAACGATATGCACACAGCAGAAATTTCCAGCACGTGTGTTAATCTCGCATACTTTCACTCGCAACTCGATCATTAATTGGGTTACACAACTCTTATCGATCACTCGTGCGGTGGCATGTACGGCAGAGTAGATTAGTGTGAGGAGAACCAAGGTTGCATCGGGTAGCGATCTAATAGCGATTTCCTTTCGGTCTCGGTGTGTTTTCTTCGACATAGACTGGCTAGACAGGATAGCCTGGACGAAACTGCATTTTCTTCATACGGAAGCCGGGATTGCATGGAGTTTAAGGATGCGAGTCAAAAGATCAGAGCGATCTACATTTGATTTGATTTGATTTTTTCTTTTCTTTTATCGGCATGCAATCGACGGGGGGAAATGGCGAGGGCAGGTGAGGGGTTAAGGGATATAAGGGCGTCGTGAATATGGCATTTCAGGCAACATTCTGAGTGTAGATACATGTGGGCGTTCATGAGGGCACAAGGATGGCACTTTATGGCGCAAAGCAAGGACAAACCGGCACGGAATGGGAATACCTACCTATTCACCTGGGTGGTGTTATGAGAGCCTTGTATGCCCATCAGGAATCTTGCGAGCGAGGGCTAGATTAAATAGTCAACTAGCACTCTCTCGGAAAAGAAATAGAGGCATGCATCTACACCAAACTGTGACTACTTCCGAATGCACTTCGAGTTTCCTCTCGCTGTAACGGAAAACGTCCGAGGTGAGACAGGGACAGGGGAGCTTGATGGTTCTCCGTCGCCGATGTGTCTTTTGACCTTCTGCTATTATATTATTCGTGCAATTTGTAATTCTTGAGGCTATCATTTTTCCTAGCAACTGGGAGGAGCGCCGCTTTTTGATACGCATGACGGTTATTCGCTTAACAGCCAATGGTCTGCTAATGATTACCTAAGTTGGTATCCAGCTGCCGTTGCGGCTGAGGTGTTCCAAGTTGTGACCGAAACAAGACAAGCCAAAAAGTGACCTTGACAAGCCACTCGTGCCCCACCGTGTACTGCTATAAATAATGAGGCAGGCACGCGCCTTAGTCGTGAATGCTGCCCGAGCCAAAGTTCTCCCTAGGTAGGTAGGTAGGTGCTGTTGGTCAGGTAGGCAGGAAGCCGCCATGGAAGGGCGGTGTGTGGAATAAATTGTGTACCTAAGTAATGGTAGGTATGCCCCTCATGGCGCCTGCCTACCATATTGATTGCCTTAGGTACCTAGGTACCTAACGTATTCCACCCCTGACTGGGCCACCCACCTGACTGGGCCACCCACCTGACTGGGCCACCTAATTTCGCTAATACCAAATTTTCAACTCTATAACTTAACATTGACTACATCATTAAAACAACACCTATTTATCTATTCCAACTTGGTATAATAGATATAGAAGACCGTATCCAAGAAGCTATCAAAGCTTTGGAAGCTGGTACTACCCCTAGCGTACGAAAAGCCGCCCTTATATTTGACGTCCCCCGATTGACTTTGCAATATCGACTTGCAGGCCTACAACCGACGAAGATTGCCAGATAAGCTAAACAACGGCTTACACCCGAAGAGGAGGATTTAATTAAGAAGGCTATACAATAGCTAGCTGTATAGGGCTGGCTTATAACGATTAAGGGCTTTGAGGCTATAGCTCGACAGCTATTAGACTAGAAAGGCGACTTCTAGCTACTCTTAGGCCACTTGCTCGAGTATATTATACGCTTATATTATAAGGCAGTATTTTTGGAGCTTAATAGATCGATAACCGATAATTCCTTTTCTACTATTAGGCCTCTCGTAGATTGATTCTGCAGAAAAGTCAAGGCCCGGCAACGAGAGGCTAAAGAAGCCGAAGAACAGGTCTAGGAAAGAAAACGGGCCTTAAAAGGCAAAGTAGGCTTTATAAAGCTAGTTTAGGAGGAAATGCCTATAGCAATTGACCTGTTTAATTGATTTGACCGTAATTTTGGTGTTGTAGTGATTTGGTGTTGTAGAAATCCGAAAATTAGGTGGCCCAGTCAGGTGGGTGGCCCAGTCAGGGGTGGAATACGTTATACACAACTCCCAGTCTACCAGCCACCTGGATCTACCTGGGCCCAACCTGGGTCCTCTAATAGTCTCTACTGAGTATCACACACCTAATCAGGCCAGCCGGTTTCGTGGAACTAACCTCTAAAGCAAGTTCTTCTATCTAATGATCGATTCTCCTGGCCATAAACACTCTTGACTCAAGCCATCGGATGTGGCCTTTGACGATGATATTGTTTTGAATGTTGTTACCGCGTGTTAATCTCATAGTGAGGGGAAGGGGGATGAATACCAATGCCTGAGCCATGAACCTCGACACTACCTACCTAAACCTGTCCGAACCCTCCGAAGAAGTCTTCTACCACGTGGCATGAGGACCCCGGACAGGACCCTGGACCCAAGAATCGCGAGGGAATCAGTCGATTCTTGCAGATTCTTGCATAGTTTGGTAGTATTCCTCCCTGAGTCGACAGAAGAAGCAATCGAAGCATGTAACCTACTATCGTTCAACAACGTCTCTTGGGTCCCTGGGCAGACCATGGCGACTCTTGGGCTCATTGGGTGGTCCCCATTCGGGCCCGCTGGATCCATTGGATCCATTCGCATCTTCCCAGACCAGCCCGGTCAAGCAGACGGTCAGCCTACCACAGGCGCCCCTTCGCAGCCCTTCGCAGCTCTTCGCTAGACTTGCCTATCCCGTCGTGGCCCCAGACATGTATCTGTATGTCGACTTGCAGCAAGCTGGACGCCAATCTCAGATTTCGCATGCGCCGCAGCACCTGTCGAATGTTAACCTTTAGTGTTAACTAATTCTAATAGCTGTTTTAGCACCTTATCAATCCACTTGTCCAATGTTTTTGGCGGTTGTCTTGGGTGGTAAGTAATATAAGTGGTATGGGTGGTCTGCCAAGTTTCTTGCCCATCGCCTCGCCTGTATCAACATCCGATTCCTGGTTTGTGATTAGTAGCGTTATTGGCCGAGCCTGCGTGCCGTTCCGTCCCTCCCCCATCCTTCCACCCACGTCATAGATCGGAAACCCATGGACCCAGTCGAGCAGGGTCGCCGAAAGGCTTGCCTTACCTTGCCTTGTCCTGCTTTGCCTTGCCTTGCCTGGCATCCCACATTGCCTTGCCTTGCATGAAGAGCCCTGGCCTGCATTTCTCTTGTGTTCCCTTATGTCCCTATATATGCATAGCATCGCGATGTCTCGACTCTGTTCCATTCGCCAACTTCTTTTCCACGCCACGGCTGCCCCGCGTTGTCGATGTCTAGCCTGCTGAAACATTCCCTTTATAGGATCTTTCGTTTCGAGTAACTCCCACCGCCAGATCTCTCTCCCCGGTCAAATACGGCGCCCCTGTGTAGTCCCAGGGTAGCAGCGGTCGTAGTGGGCGCATCGGTTGCATTGCCGTTGAATCTGATGCGCCAATTCCCACGTTGTTGCCGCACCTTGAACAACGCGCTCCATGGATGGCCTATTACGATATAAAAGCGAATGTAACGAGACAAGGCAATATTTGCCCTTCATGAAAGCAGATCATGGAAGCAAGCGCGCGTGAGCTTGGCTTGGGCTAAGTCGAAGCACTGGCCTCGTAGGAGAGTCACCGCCTGTGCGCCGCCGGCTCCTGCGAGAGTTCAAGATTAATCGTCGACATGCCAACGTGGAATCCCGTCGCGCTAATAAATTGTGGCCCTCAGCCTTGGGCTTCCTGCGGTTTTTCCGTAAGGAAGCATACACCGGGTTCGTCACCGAAGTCTCTGCTACTTCATCGCGCATTGTAAACATTTGAAACCTCTTGCAGCACGTCAACGGTGCCCAGTCTCTGTTATCCCCGCATCCCCGGGAATGCAACATAGCGCCTGTCGTTGAGCAACTCCATACCTAGGTAGGCTTAAGTTGCTGCATTACTTGCTCCACAACCATCCCCATTGAACTTCTTTGGTATATTGCTTATTTCCGAGGATTGCGCTTTGTCTTGGTCTTATGTGGCTCTCATATGCTGTCATCTTTGCGCAACTCGAAATTCTTCCACGAGCATCATCAGAACTTAGAGATCTACGCTCCGAATATTATTCCCTGAATACATCCAGGCTAGCGAGCGAGCAAGCTCAACGATGCAAGGAATACGGGTCCAAGATCTTCTAATACCTGATGACAAGTCGTCCCAGGACTCGACAGCCCAAGAACAGCACCGTGTCAAACCCGATTCTGCGCTCCCGGAAACTAATTATTTCGTCATTGAATTCATACATGACACCGTATGCCCCTTCTGTTATATTGGCATGAAAAACTTGTTCATTGCGATTGAGGCCTATAAGTTAAAACATCCGGATGCTGTATTCGAAGTCACCTGTACACCATTCATCCTTGCGCCGAATGCGAAGAACAGCCGTAAGTTTCGATATTTGCCCATTTCTCTTGCCGCAGTCATGCCTCTACGCGGTCTGTCCTCATAACACAGCCTGGAGCTGTACACCCACAGATGTGCACACGCTGCCATCTCTGTTGACACGAGACTGCCGGTTGCGGAGACTAAGGGAAAAGCTGGGAATTTTGCTCTGCGTTGATGGTCCATTCTTTGAGCTACAACCTGCGAGATTGGCAACGAGCATGCGCTAACAATATCACGTATCTCTTAGTCTATGTCAAGGATCACTATTACAGTACTGAACGAGGTTTACCAAGGAGCCGTTTCGAGGTTTGGAATAGGCTTGGAAAGGATGTTGGCATTACATTTAAGTGGAAAGGCCGTACGGGCAACACGCGGAATTCGCATAAATTGTTGCGCTTTGCGCTCCAAAAAACACCAACGACACAGAAAAGCACTGAGCTAACAGCATACAAGCCAGTGGCGGGTGAGCCTCTTTACCCTCCTTACTCTCTACGTGCTCCTGCTTTGCCCGTACCTTTTCCACAACCTCGCGGCCCTGATCTGCAAATGCGTCTCCTAGACGCCATCACGACGAGATATCATGAGCACGACAGCGATCTCTCAGATCCGCAATTCCTCATGGAAATTACCAGGGCGGTGACAGGTTACTCTGAAGGTGAAATTCGCGCTGTACTTGAAAGCTCAGAATGGGACCGCACTATCGATATACTCTCTTCCGAGGTACAAAATCGTATAAGCGTCCGCAGCCAGCTCGCCGGACCTATTGTTGCTGTGCCTACTATGGTACTCAACAATAGGTGGGTTTACGGGGGGTTTCAGAAAGCGGATGATATTCTTGACCAGTTTGAACTACTGCGGCAGGGAATCAATCCTCATCGGGAGTACACAACATCGAGTCTAGTACTCGAAGGTGGCGTTGCCGATACCATTGCCCGCGAGGCTGCTATGGCAAGGGGAAATAGTAACAACCACAACAGAAGTACCAGTGGGCATGGTAGCAGCATCGCTAACCAGGGGTTGAACGACAACACTGAGGGCGGAACATAGATGGACACCTTGCTCCAGGAGTCAACTGACTTGGCTTCCGAACCTGCAGACCTGCTAAATGCGATCGATCGAGGAAAACCTACCCAACGGATTCAGGAATGTGTCGGTAATGTCGATAATTGATTGATGATTACTGATCAACGCCTTGTTCGCTTGCCGCGGAGCACTGTCTCCGGGAATATTTGCACCTTGCTTATTTCCGTTTACCGAGCGCTTGCGAGAACGGGATACCTGTGGCATGGGAACATGGTACCGCATAAACCAGCAAAACATACTTGCGAAGATTCTCGACGCTGGGATTCCCAGGGTCGTGGTACAAAAGATGTGATAGATGCACAAGGGGTCGGGCGTCTGCAATGTAAATACAGGCGAGCCGGAGAAGGAAGCCGAGCCACTTTACTCCAATCGCTTCTTCGCCATCTTTTCCCTACCCCTTGACGCCTTTCCCGGTCTATTCTCACATCTGCGTATCGAAGGAACAGAGTCAGTTGCTCTTAGTACAGCTCGTATCCATACCAGGTAACTCGACTTTCGAGGTACACGAGTGCGTCTGGGGTTTATGCGAAAACGTCTATGGATGAATAATCGATCGAAACTAAACATGACGCATGTACTCAAAGCCTGCGCCTAGCGCTGGACCGAGGCTTGGTTTATTGAGGGTTCAAGGGAACGGAATAGTTCGTGGTCTGTTTTTGCTCCCAATGTTGAGACTGTTGGACCGGTTCTCTAAGCTCTCAATACAAAGGCCCGTCTCTCGTCGACCGATGGTAACACAGCTTTCATCAATCTGTAATGGGATTTCCCCTGCCGTAGAATCACAGACCGCAAGCGTTCTCAATACATTATCGCTTTGTATCATCTGCCACCACTTATGTTTCTTATCACCTATCACCTTGCCGCTTCTTCGTCTCCCCTCCATTCAGGCAGCACGCTCTTGGGCCGCCAAGATTACCAACACCGGAAGCCACTCGCTTCAAAGCCTAGAGCCTTGTTATACTCCGTACTGTAGTGTGTTATACTATAGTGTAGCACCAAGCTCTAAGCAAGATAGAGCGTTCGAGTTGGATAGGGTAGCGCTGTCACCGTTGTCATGTATATCTGCCAGACGGGCTTGACTCCGGATTAGAGTCGCACTGGGACCAAGCGATTCAGAAGCAAATCAGCACCCTTCTCACCCATAGATAGAGAATGGGTATGTATGTATGTATGTATGTATGTATGTATGTATATACATTTTACCTAATTGTTATTGAAAACTTAACTCGCGGAGTTTGATGATTTGGCGCAGCTTGGTGAGACTAGTCTGATGACGACATTACTACGTAGGTGCCCTGCCTCTGTCATTGTTGTCCAGACAGAGGTAGGCGCGGTTAGAGAGCGAGGGAGGGAGAGGCAGGAGGAGCGGTGATGGATAGGTACTAGGTAGGTAGATTCTTCCCTGCGGGCAGATTCAGTCGAGATGATATTGATTAATAATCACCATGGAAGAGGAAGAGGATGAGGAGTAGTGGTGGTGGTGGTTGTTAGGGAGACCGGCGATCTATCTATTGATAGATATCAAGATACTAGGCAGATTATCGTCTTAGCATGTTTGCCTGCCTCCATGCTTAACATACATACATAAAAAGAGACAAACAGACAGGCAGACATATATATATGTGTAGGTATCTATGTATTTAGCTAGGTAAGGTAGCGCGGAGACAGCAGAGAGGGAGTTTAGGAAGCGGCTGACTACCTATGTAGCGAGGTTGGTTGGTTGGTTGGTAGGGGTAGGGGTAACGTAGCACGGCCCGGGAGACTGTAGGTTGGTTGGTAGGTAATATACGGAGACGAGTGCGTATGTATGTAGGTTAGAGAGTCAGCCACTCAGCGGCTTATCTCCTTACCTGGTAGCTCTGTGTGAACGTGATTACTTCCCTCTACGAGGTTATTTATTTACCTACTAACTTACCTATGTACTTGAGTATGTAGGTATCTGGGCACGCGAAAAGATGAGAGAGTATGTGTGGGAGGGTGTAGATAGGTATGGGATGAAGGTAAGTAAGTACCTATGTGAACTTATAGGCACCTCGGCACATGTATGGGATCTACGCATCATATTATTGCATTAGTGAATATTCTGTTTCTAGTTCCTTTCGCGGAAACGAGATATATATGCCTAGGTACCTAGGTACAAATATTCTATAGAACCCCAAGGACTCGATAGGATAGAGATAGAAAAAAGCAGTGAGTGAGTTAGTGAGTGAGGAAGTGAGTAAGCTCGCTGGATAGGTAGGGAGTAAGGAAGAAAAGTAGGTTAATTAATAGAACAGACCTAGATAGAGGTTATATATATGTATGGAAATGGATACCTACTTAAGGACTCAAGGAAAGTGGCAAGTAAGAATAGCTGATAATGAGAAAGATATCCCGGGAAATCTCTCAGGCCATATCATGTCATCATATCAGCCCAGGAAACACATAACAGACAACAGACGTGTGAATTCACTTACAGAAGGAAGGGAAAAAAAAAAAAAAAAAAAAAAGAAA
>NPFG01000032.1:0-184910 GCA_002288965.1 Xylaria sp. MSU_SB201401
TATAACTTTAAATACGCTAATACCTTACTACCAAAAACACTAAAAATAATAGAATAGTTAATACTATTTAGTAATAAACAATCTAGGTTAAAATTTAAGTAAGCAAATTACTAAGCTAAAATTATATTTTTCAACTATTTAAAGCTTAAAATTATAAAGAGGGCGCTAATTAACTTAGAAAATATATACATCCCTTATAATTATCTATCACCCCTAACTAGCAAGCCTTACCCCTAATAGCAAAAGCTTGCCAGATATTAGTAAGGTAAAAGTTGCGCTAAAGAATATCTAAGCAACTAGTTAGGTAAACTAATTTACCTGCTAATATTAGGAGCATATTACTATCTGCTAAACATAAAAGCAAAATATAATCTTATTACTAAAAAAAAGACTATATTATTATTCTATATAAAATAAATTTAATATTAGCTTAAGTATAACTTGCGATTAAGCTATTAATAGCTATAAGCGTTAGCTATTACTATCACTACTCTATAACATTCGTTATTTATATATACAGTAAGTCAGACACTTAGTTCTTTTATTATTTAGCTTTTAGCAGATATTAAAATATATTTAGCCTTATAAATACAAACAGCAAATTGTAGGCTAGGAAATTATTTACTAGTATTTTAAGCAATTTACTATAGCGCTAGTAAAATTCCTATATTTCTATAAAAGTGTTAGGCCAGTCTATTATAATATAATAATAACCCTAATAACCTATAGAAAGCTGCAAACTTAGCCCTATTAACTATTAAATAAAATTTTACCGCTAGCTTATAACTACAACCTAAAAGTAGATTAGGTTAAAAATAATAGTAAGGATTTTAGTAACTTAAAGTTCCTAAAGTAAAAGAAGCAGCTAATTAGCAATAGTATAACACGTTTAATATAAAATTACCGTTAGATAATAACTACAACTTAAACATAAAATAAGCTAAAGATAATAGTAATAATAATAGCTAAAAAGTTTTTAAGTAAGAAAAACAGTTAGTAGGTAATAAAGCGGCGCATTTAGACTAGCTACTTCTTTATTATATTATAGGGTTATTATATTGTAGACTTAAAGACTTAGCCTTATAACTTAATAGCGTTGCTTAAGGTATAAGATATAGTGCGGAAGCTTAGCTAGCTGGTAGATACTAGAAGCTTACGTTATAAGGCTAATATAACTTTAACGCAAGCGGTATTTAGTTTACACTATATAGGAGGTAGCTAGGTAGTATATAGCTAAGCTAGTGATAAGACCTAATTATAAATTAATAAGATTATATAATTCTTAATCTAGCTTATTAGCGTTAAAGTCGCTAAAGCTGTATTAAATAGTATATTTTAGTCTAAGTATAAGTAATATATTTTTAATAGTAGGACAGCTGTATAAAAAGCACTTATAAGATAGCCCTTTTAGCTAAGCACTAGTATAGCAGTAGTGAAAGGAATCGCGGTTATAGCTATAGTATTAATAGTAATAGTTAGGGCAGATATTAAAGCTGTAGTTAATAAAAAAGCGGTACTGCTTACTTAGGGTTTTAAAGTAGTAATAGCTTATAAAAGGCTTGCTACCGTTTTTATAAATGAGGTTATCAGATTTATAAACAAGGTTATCAGATTTAATTATAAGTAAGGATAAAATTAGGCAATTATTGTTAAAGGCTTAATAAAAAAGGTAAACCTAATTAGTAAATTGCTAAAATTAGAATAAGTTTTCTTATAATTATTTTATTTACTATAACGCGTTCTCTACTTTAAGCCGGCTAATATATATAAATAGCGAGATATAAAAAATACTTAAGTTTTTAATATAATAGCTTTGTATTAATTGTTACTTAAAGGTAGACATTTTAAAGTAGTTTATAAAGGAGAGTAATACTTTAGTTGCAACTATCTAGTATTCCTAGTTTATATTTATATAGCCTAATCAATTATTATTATATATAGCTAGGTTTTGCTTTATTCTAACTAAAGGGATAATAATATTAATAAGCAAGTATTTATCTATTTTAAAGGGGGTAATAAATAAAGTAAAGGCTTTATTTAAAAAAATATTACCCTTTAGAAACTCTTAGATTTTAAATAAGCACTATTAAATAATAAATAAAAAGACTATTTAAAAAAAACAGTTATTAAGGTTTTAGCAAAGAAGTTTACAAGTTAAACTAAAATATAAGTAAAGGTGATATTAGATATAATTACTTACTATATTACTTTAGTTAGTTAAACTAAAAATTTTATTAAAAGATAAGTATTTATATACTTACTTTCTATTTTTTTTAGGTTATAAATTATTATATAAATAGATATTAAATATTTATATGGCTATAGGCCTATAGTTAAAATATTACTTATATAGTAAGTAAAGTTATAAATAAATATAAAAAGATAACAAATAAATATATTGCAAGTAAAAGAGATTTTTAAACTATATTAAAATATAGCTTGCAAATAGGATTGTCTTTTAGCTAGAGATAGAGAATAGTTAGTTTTGCGCTAAAGCTATATAGTTACTTTTAGCTTTTTGCAAAAGGAATTATTCGAAGATATAAAGATTAGGGCCTAAAAGTATAGTAATTAGGTTAGTATTTTAAAATAAACGCCTCTTATTATTATTTTTTATATTTAATATCTTTAAATAATATAGTAAACTATTACAATATATTCTCGACTATATAAGAGAACAAGTAAGCAAAGGATTATTAGAAATAAGTGCTAAAAATATAATGGCTATAATAATAGCTAAAGTAGTTATAATTGCTTTAGTAATATAATACTTAGGGGACTGCTACTATTGCTACTATTATAAGAAACTTTTAAATTTATAGATATATGGAATATTGATACAAAAATTAATAGAGGAATATAGAGCTCTAGTAATAATAGCATTTTTATTAGTTTATATATTATAGATATTAAACTTTACACTAGGTCTTAGTAAGAATAGTTTTCGATTAGTATCTTAAGATATCTGGGGATAGTAGTAATGCTATTAGAAAAGGTAATATAGTGCTTAATAATTTAGATTTGATATTAATATACTACTAATTATTATTTTAGAAATTAAAAGATAGCTAAATAAAAGGCAAACATAGAGTAATATTTACCTAAATATAAGGGTGCTTTAATTATAATTTAATTTAAAACTATCCCTATTAATATCTACTGTTAAATAAAAGCGAATAAAGCTATTTAAAATAGCTTTAGAATTATAATAGATATTTAAAAGACTTTATTAATAATTAAAATTACTAAAGCTTAAAAACAGGGAGTAACTTAAATACAAAACATTATTAAAGTAATTTATTACACATCTATTTAAAATAAAAAGATAATAAGTAGATAATAGATAGGTCTAACCTTTTTTTAAAAATAGTTTAACTTATATATAAATATAAAAAATATATAAATAGTATATCTTATATATTAAACTAATAGTAAAAAAAGATTAAGATAATAGCTATATTATTATAGTTAAATAAAAAGGAAAAAAGGGCTTAAGAGAAAAGAGATAATTTATATATTAAGTTAGAAAGCAGTTGCAAATTTTATATATTAACTAAAACTATTATAAATTTAAAAAGCACCTTAATACCTTAAGCTAATAAGCTAGCTAATTTTAAAATTATAACTCTATTTAAATAAACTATTTATCTTTTATTCTAATAATGCCCACTTTTTAAAAACATTTTTTAAAACTTTAATATTTTTAATATCTTTTTATATAAATATTAATCCTTTTTTATTATTAGAAAAATCCTCTATAGTTTTTAGCTATTTAATAATCTACTTTTTAAAGTAGTTATATTTACTTATTTAACTCTTTTACTAGTTAATTTATAGTTAGTTTTCTACTTTAAGCTATAATATATTAAGACTATATACTAGCTATAGCTAGTAGTACTTTATGTAAAACAAGTTTTTTATATTTAAAACTTGATCTAAGAGGCGTAATCTCTATATACCTAGAATTTTAGGCTAATATATTTAGCTCAGCCTTTAGGTTTACATTTATAGCCCAGGGGCAAGCGCACTATATTATAAAGGTAAAAGTTTATAGCCTTATAAAAACCAACTTTTTTAAACATTTAAAGCCCTATTTATCTAAGCCTCTTATTAAAAGCGCCACTTTTACTAAAAAAAATATCTACTTAGTAGCCTATTTACTAACTTTAAACAACTAAATCGCCTGGTTAAAATCTAGATCGTTAATAAGCATAATCTCTTTTTTCTTATTAACTAAAAGGTTATATAGCCTAACCTATATACTGGTAGCCTTTATCTCTTCTACAGTAAGCAGGTAATAGCTAATAACGTTTAGTCTAATAATATTGTACGGCTATATATAGGGTATTTGTTATATTCCTCTTTTCCCTGGCCCGTTTAGTATAATCTAGTAATATATTTTAAAGTTAGCTAGCACTATTATTAAAAGATAGCTTATTTAATAATAGCCTATCTCTTATTATATAATATTAAAAAGGTTTTGTAATTTATTTTTAACTAGGTATTAAAATTTAGGTCTAAAAGCTTTTAATGCTATAAAACTATTAATTATTTTAGCCTTTTTGCTTTTTAGATTTTTTTTTTTTTTAGTAATAATATTATAAGTAGTATTTTATAACTCTAATGCCTAGTTAGAAAAGGTCTCATATTATCCTTTCTATAGCTTTTAATTAATAATAATATTTTATATATAAGATAGCTAGATTTAGAACTTTTTGGTAGCATCTTAGTGTAAGGCGGCCTTATAGAACACTTCTACTATAACCTTATTTAGCTTATTGGCTTTTTATATAATAAAAGCAATATAGTTAATCTTAAGGAGTTTTAAGGACCTGTCTTCTACTATAGTAATAATCTTTAGTAGTTTACTATTATTTTTATAGTCAGATTTAGATATTTTTATATCTTGGCCTAAATACTGTAGCCTTGCTTAGCTGCTTTTACTAGACTTCAATTATCTTTATCTAGGTATAAACATTAGTTTTAGTGTTGCCTTAGATATAAATAGTTCATTAGTTCTAATATTATTAAGGGAGCTATTATAATATGTCTATATTATAATATTAGTACCTCGAAGTAAAGGTAAAAATATATAATTAGGGAATTATATAATATAGTAAAGCAAATATAATAAGTAAAAAAGTATAGCCGTGCTAAATAGGATAGTAAAAAGTAATAGTATTAATATATTATAATATTAGGCATTATTATAGCTTGCTTAAAATATATAGCTGTAGTAATAAATATGCGTGATTATTTAAAAAGTGCTTTATAATGCGATGCGCTACCGCCCAGCCATAAGGCTATAAGGCCATAAAGCTACCACTAAAATCACACAGTAATAAAAGAGCAATATAAGATATTTAACAAATTACAAAGTTATATTAGGTAAAATAATCTATACTATTAATAAATAATACTTCTAGTTATACCTAGAGATTAACTACTTATAATATATTTACTATTTAATATTAACTCCTATAATAGCCTTAACTATAAAAAGACAAGGGTAATAAATAGAATAATAATAATAGTAATAATAAGGACAAGGGTATTGGTAACAACTGCAGCAAGACTTATAATACCCACGATATAAGACATCCCCCACCTAGTAAATAACTCAACACTTCCAACACCTTATAAAGAAAACGGCTAGCTAGTAAGACAAACAGCACCCTTATTAAAAGGTAAACACAGGCACTACACCATAATATACTAGTACATCTTAAGGTAGCAATATAGAAATAGGGCTATTTATAAAGATTCCCTTCGTTAGCAAGTTAATTAAGTAATAGATATAATAACAGCAGAGTATTCCACAGAACAAAGAACGTAGTACTTATGCCTTTTTCTTTGTTAGGCCCTATCCTAACACTAAACAGCTAATAATAACGCTCCTCTTCTAATGCTTGCTAAAAGTAGCTGCCTCGTTTAAGTCTATTGCGACCTGCAGCTCCTATTACATCTGCACCTTGCACACCTCTGCGGCTACTCGTCTTATAATACATTTAAAATTAGCTAAATATATAGCAAAACAATTGTCTTTAGGCAGTAGTATAAGAGAGTTAACCACGTAAGCGATAGAAAATTATTTAATACTTTTGCAGAAATTATCTACCAACTTAAAAAACTTGTCTAAAAAAGCGCTAAGTTCTATAAATAACAGCCGCGTAAATGCCTCTCCCGTCTAATCTGTCAGGATATCTAGTTTGCTCTACTTATCTTTGTAGCAAGCCTTATACTAGCTTAATGTCTCCTATTCTTGTTAATTATAAACTTTCCTGCTCTTAATAGCTAAGCGCTTCTATATACCTTAATCTTAAGTCGTTTAGCAAGTTTCTCAGCATCTTTATTATAGCCACGCTTAAATAGCAATATACTAGGTATTTATATTATAGCATTTTAAAAAGACTTTATAATAAACGACCTATTGCCAAGCTCTTAAAATTTATTAATATTAAGTAATATATTTTTAGGTTAAAAGTTGCAAGTTCTTATAGCATTTAAGACAAACGCCAGTCACCTATCTCCCTTACTTAAAAAAAATCTAATAAAATATGTATACACATACCGTATATTAAGTACGTCGCATAAGTCATGCTATAGTCCGGGCCAGCTATATATTTTCCGCTTATATAAACTATCTTACCACACATTACCAAAACATCTAACGCAATTCAACCCGCAAACAAGCCCATACCTATGTATTCTGTCCCTATCTAATACAATTATAACACAAACAGGTCAGGCGCATAAAATGCATATATATGCTACCGGCTTTAATACATAAAGGCAGCTAGAATCACACCCCCTAAAGATATAGCCAGGGAGCTAGACAATATCACATCCTTTTAAAGAGTGCTTATTACTCTTATATTCCAATACATAAACGCCCTAAACATATAATATATTTTATACTTTATATTTTTCTTATTTTTTCCTTTCATATATAAATATATAAATAACCTAAATATACCACCTATTTTAAATATACTGCCACTATAGTTTGCCTATCTCGTTTTACCGTTTATATAGTTATAAAACATATATATAACTACTTAAAATACCTTTTCACTAGGATAATTAAATTTTTTATCGTTATAAAAGCCTATATATATATATTAGTTGCCTAATATATAAATAACTATACCTTTTACTACTAAGATAAAAAACCTATAAAGTAGTTAATATAATAAGTAATTATTAGTAAAAGGCTAAGTAAAAATTTCTCCCTTTCCCTCCTTTCTTTACTTTTATCTCATCCTCTTATACATTATTATAACCACTTCTACCTTATCTTCTCACCCTCACAACCATTTCTACCTCATCTTTAGACGTCACATATCTTTACAACCTTCTATTAGCAATAACCTCATTAATAACTACTTCTTATCAACAACTACTTCTGCTTAATCACTAAGAGACCTGCTAGTAGCATATAAGTCTATAAATTCCAACCAAGAAAACTCAAGCTAATCATTATTAAAGACTTATAAAAACTCCGCTTATCTTACCCCAACACTAACAAACTTTACTATAGCAAACCATTATCATACTGCCTGCGCTTATAGATGTGAGCTTAATAAATCCTAACCTATACTAAATAGCTAAACTAATACTTACTACTTTTAGAAACTTATAACTGCTCTATTTATTGCCCTTTATACCCTTTAACACCTTGCCTAAGCCTAAGTTTACTATGGATAAAGGCAAAGGTAAAATTATAAACTAAAAGGAAAAGAAGCTTAAGATATAGAAAAAGCTTAAACAACTTACTTACAATACCTTATAGCTTAAGATAAATAACTAGGTTAATAAGAATATAAACCTAAAGGATCCTAAAAGTAAAGTCCCACTACTACTAGAAATTAAGACTATTAATACTAATAACAAAGAAGTTTACTAAAAAAGCATGCCAAATCAGAATAAAGACAGTTTTATCTGTATAATAAAAAGAATTACTCCCCCGTCCAAACTTATATTAACCTAGATACCCAAAAACATTCTTTAAACTAAGATCTATAAAATAGTTTAATATAAAGTAGTCTATAATTCTAAAACAATTAACTTTAGACCTTTTAATAAACACTTTTGTAGTAAAGCACTAATATTTAAGCAATATATTAGCAATAACTATAATTCTATACTTTGTTTATTTAAAAATATAAATAATAAAGATACTAAATTTAAAAAATTTAATAATTAGATAGGGCTTTAATTATATTACAGCTCTAATCCTTTTAGCATATTTTTAAATACCTATTAGAATATTATATCTTTAGCTATTAATAGGAAGCCCGGGCAGTTAATAAACCACGCTATAAATAACTTATTTATAACTACTAAAGCTATTAACAAAGCAAAATAGTATTAAACACTAGTAATAATAGCAATTATAGGGACCTGGCTCTATACTATTAACAATAGTAAAGATTTTACAGAAAAGGCACTAAAATTAAGGTTTCTCTTTAATTACTTTCTTAATTATAGCATACTTTATATTGTCACTAATATATTACAACTATTTTACAAGTCTTAGTTTAAATTCTTTAATAATATTATTAAAGACGATACTAAGATTTTTTATAATCTCCTTAAAACAATACGCACTAGTCGCTTTAACAGCTTTCTCAAGCAATTATACAAAAAGCAGAAAGTCACAAAGTTTTATCTGTTCCAGCTTAATAATAATAGGCACAATAGATTGCACCACAAAAATCATAAGATTAACAGCGCCTGCTATAAAAGGACTTACAAAGTATTGATTCAAATTGCTAAACATTATAGTTTTAACAAACAAAAGTTCAAGCAATTTTTTACTATCAAGTCTTATATAATACGTAATAAGCAAGTGTTTTTCCCATTTTATATTTAGACTAAAAAACTTGCCAAATATCTAAATTAAGATATTAATATAACCTCAAGATTCTTTGCTATTTAATTAGATATGCTCTAAAAATATAATAAAAAGGCTTAAAATCTTAGCATAAATAAGCCATATTTAAGCGCTAATCGCTTAATATACTACATAGCGCACCTGCTATATGCTAAGGTACAAAAGCTAAAAAAAGCAGGCTTTAGTAGAAAAAAACTTAAATACAAAGTCAGTCTAAACCGCGCTAGTCTACCCATCCTGCCCTTCGCATGTTGTCCTATTAAAGCAACGCTAGCAAAATATCTTTAACACAAGATTACTATAAAAATAGGGTACCAAAAAGCAGCAGATAATACCAATTTCAACCCTGTAAAAAGCTAGATAAAAGCATACTCTATAATAAAATATATAACAGTTGCGATAAATAATATACAGGGAGTATATAACACTAATATACTTTAAAATATTATAGCTTTATTACAATATATTCCTTCCTATAGACTTTTAGCTAGTATACATAAATTTATAGGTCTAGAAATTTAGGAAATATCCCTTCCTAATAATAACACTATCCATTGCCCAAAGCCGACATTCTCATTTAACGCTTTACTCCCTAATAAGCCATAGATTAAGAGAAAAACACACAACTTTAAGTATCGTAAATATAGCAAAAGGCCATTCACCTCTTTTAAAGCACTCCTATATCATTTATATAATAACCATATAGCGCTAGATATAAAGAAATTTTAGTGCAAAACATATACAAGCATCTTCCTATCGCAAGCTACTTATACCTGGCATAAAACAATAATACATCCTAAAGACTCCTAAGCCTACTATATCAAATATATATGCAAATAAGATAGTTATTTAAAATGCCCTTTTAAAAACTACATTTGCTAAAAGACTAGGTATAAGTTTAGTTATATATCTTTACTTAATACCTATATATAAGAAGTACATTAGCAGGCAAGTCTTTATATTTGCCTAAATTATAACAAATCTTTTTTAAAAGAGCCAGCTTTTACCCGACACATAATACTATATATAAAAAACTACAGCGATTCAGTTGTCTATAATATAAACAACTCTTTTTAGAATTTATTAATAAAAAGAGTCATAAAAAAAAAAAACACACATATAATTATATATCCCTAAAATGCCTAATATAGTTCATCAGAAAATCTTAGCTTAATGCTCATTACCTTTTTTCTCACCTTAATAGCCAAAAAGCATAAAATATTAAAAAGCAAATCCCTTTAGAGCAACCACAAAAATATGCCTTTTACTTAACAATATATTCAAAGCTTAGTAATCTTTGCAAATATATCTATATGCAATATACATAGGCAAAAAAGAATAAACCTAAAATTTCTTACCTATATGCTGGCTATAGCAAAAGGTTTTCTAATACCAATAATCTTACTAAACATTTTTGCAACCTTTATAAAAAACATTAGTATAATAACTGCTATATCTTATTTCTAAGTACTAACAATAAAAAAAAGACATATTAAGCACATACCGATAAGTTCCACAACCAAACCTATAAATATAATATAGTTAAAGCTAAATAACGAGAAAAGTGCTATAAAGCAGCTACTAAAAAAAACCACTCTAAATACATTTTTTATAAAAAAACTAGGAATTTAAGTACTTTTAAAAGTTATTATTTAAATATTGAGCATCTGCTTTATAACGTTATTAGCTATAAGATTCGCATAAAAACCCCCGCCAATTTACCAATCCATCATAAAACATATAAGCATTACCTATATTGCTTATAAGATAGTAATCTTGTTGCCAATAAATATATTTTAAAAGTATATAAAAACAGGCCGGATCTACACTGCCCAGTATATTAAGAGTAGCATTAAACACCTTCTATCCTTAAACAGCATATGCAAGACAAACATATAAATAGCAAAAAAGATAGCAACAGTGATAATAATAATAATAATAATAATAGTAGTAATAAAAATATCCCCAGTAATAAGTATAACAAAAATAACAGTTCTAAAGAAAGGGTATATGCAATTTAGCCTTCCTATCCCTCTACTACATAAGAGCTACCTAATATGCCTCCCCCCAGATACTAGATTAAAAAGCAAAAAGGGGAAAGGGGGAAATTAAGGCCTATAAAATATAGCGGCTTATTAACTTGACCACACATGCCTCCTGCTTTATAGCCGTTTAAATCACAAATTATAACACCAAAAGTTATAATAAAACTAGTTTTAGCACTAGTTTTGCCTAAATTGTCTAAATAAAAAAAAACGTTAATTAAGTTATAGAAAGATACTACATTAAAAAATAGTATACTAATTCTAACACATCCGTCTACATTTTAAACATATTTAAAAAAGCTAGTATACGTTAGAACCTAGGCTGGAAGAGCAATTAAAAAAATAACAAAGTCTATATCAGCTTATTATACTTTGGTTTTACTATAGATACTAGCTCGAGATTTAATATTATTAATTGCAAGGCTATTATTAGAATTAAAGCTTAGATTGCTAAGATCAAAAAAGCAATATATGTTACAGTAAAATATTATAAAGCATATAATAATATAGTAAAAAAGGTAAAACAGATATATAAAAAATATATGCCATTTCTACCCAGTTAAAAAAAATAGGTAACTTTTTTAAAAAAAATAATTTTATACTATAAATAAAATAAATAAATAACTTTAGTTAATTTTAGATATTTTAAGTACTATTAGCATTATCATACTAATATATATTACCTAGGCCTAACAAAAGGGCCATAGTAAACATAGCTAATAATAATTATACTTAATTAAATAGCTAATTAAAATTTATATTATTTATAATACTTTAAATATTTATATATCTAACTCATCTTATACTTTTACCTATATATACTTCTATTTATAAGCCCAAATACTTAATATTAAATTTACCCTTATCTTATAAATATTATTCCTAGCATAGTATAAAAAGTTTAAATATTTTTTAATTGTATTTAATATTTATACAGTATTTCTTTTCTCAGCTTATAAGAATATTAGGTGTTATAAAACAGTACTCTACAGTTCCTTTACCCCATCTTACTAAGTAATACTAGATTTATATAGATATATATAGGTTAAAGTTAATAAAAGAGATATCTGTTAATATACATTTTAGGCGCAGCCTACCTCTGCCAACTAGAAGGTCTAGATAGCATGGTCTTAAATAGCATAGGCTAGTAAAATAGTCTAGACAATATAGGGGAGACGTGGTGCAATAAGGTTATATTAAACAACAGTGCTTATTATATAGTAATAGAGGAGATCCTATTGTCTAAGGCTTAAATATTATTGATCTAATACTACGACCTAATATATTAAAGCTAAAACATAGTAACTTATTGTAATAGGTCTTGCCATTTTATATTAATAAGATAGCTAAGCCCACGCGAGTGTTAAGTCGGCTATAGTATACAATATCCCATTTAGCACAGCTCCGTTTAGACCACACCGTTTTTAATCAGCTAGTTTAGCTTTTACAGCAGGCTATTGCCAACTCTAAGGGTTATAATAAGGCAATATTTAAATATGCGATTAAAGCCATATATTTAAGCAATAAGGTTGAAGATCTTCTATATCCAAACTAATTATAGCTAGGCCTTCATATTAATAAACCACATGGTTTTTTTAACCCTGGCAATCTAAATAAAACTATATACTAATATCTATGCTTATTTAGGCAAAGGGTCTCCCACAGACTATCTATAGCGCTGTTATCATTAGCAAAGATAGTGATCAGGGATATAAAGATCTTTTACATTAGGGGGATTAGATAGGCATATAGCGCAGTTAACAAGGTTGAGGACCATTAATATAGAGTCTAGGCAAGAGACTATTAGATATACAGATTGCTGCACCTAATAATATCAATATCTCACTTAGCCTACAGTGCAGCCTATTAAGATCCCGCTTGGTTCTTTACCTTTTATCTTATCACACTATTAGTAAATAACGCCACTATAACTAATAATCTACCTAACGCGTCCTACATTAAAAGCTAGGCGAGCCACATTAGCTAAAAAAAGGTGCTTTTAAAAATCTTAGGTATTTAATACCTTAGTTAATCATATTAAAGTCTATCATCTCTTAAGACTATAAAATTAGGTCTAAGTTTAGCTAAGCCCTAAACCACCTAAATAATAATTCGAAGACTTTAGTAATATAGCAGTTTTAATAGGTCTCCCTTATAGCTCTAGCGTAACAACTAGTACAATTATTTAAAGTTTATAATCTAT
This sequence comes from Xylaria sp. MSU_SB201401, assembly GCA_002288965.1. Lineage (NCBI taxonomy): Eukaryota > Fungi > Ascomycota > Sordariomycetes > Xylariales > Xylariaceae > Xylaria > Xylaria sp. MSU_SB201401. The sequence goes on from NPFG01000032.1 coordinate 13,145, forward strand.
ACCTATATATAGATATATATTAAAACTAAGTAAAATAGGTAGTAATCTAAATAAACCGCTAATATAGCCGGCTAATAATTATTTTATATTAGTATAAGTATTAATATACAACCTATAAGTCGCTAATACTACCATACCTATAACCACTAAAAAACAAAAACAGTAGAGGGAAATACATTTTATACTAGGGATAAGGCAATAGTATAAGCGTAATATCTTAAGTCTAAGCAATTAATTGCGTTTATAGTTTAATAAAAATAATAAACTCGACAAGTTCTATATTGCACCTCCTAGTTTAAATATATAGATTAATTAGCTTTGCTTGCAATATATAGGTTTAAGATTACTTTGTAAAATATTAGTACTATTATTGCCTCTTCCTCCTAAATCTCTTTCTAATTTTTCTTAATTAACAACGCTAAAAGCTCTCTTATAATCTCTTTCGATCTTATTACAATCTATAATACTAAAATCTATTCTATAATCTCCTACTAAATTAGTATAATCTAAAATACTAAAATTGCTACTATAATCTTCTTTAATACCCTTAATATAGCCTATACTACTGTGTTATATTTTAAAGTCTTGCTTATAATCTCTTCCACGCTCTACTCTTTTAATACCATTCCCTCGGTTTTTACTACAGCCTTCCTTATTGTCTCTATTATTATCTCTAAAATATCCCTTATAAACCTACTAGCAAGATTAGCTTACCTTATCTTTAATACTAAAATCGATCCTAATATTTATACTAAGATTAATACTAAAATCTTCTTATTCTACTATTTAGTATACATAGTTTATTGCCAGTAATAATAAAACAATTATTAAAGGTCTAAAAAAGGCTATAGCCTTAGTTTAAGACTAACTAGTTACAGTAGTTAATAGCGCCTCTATATAAATAAAAATAAATAGTTATTTAAAAGATCTAGGTGCTTTTTAAAAACTAGCTAAATATTTTAATAGATTAAAAATAATTTAAACAATTATTATTACTAAATATAAAAACCTAAATAGCTATATTATATATATATTTCGCAATTACAGTATAAAAAAAGCTATAAAAAGACTTATAGATAATAAATAAATCTAAAGATTATTTATTATATATAATACCTACTAACTAATGCATATTAATCTAAATAATACAATTTTTTTAGCTTTAATAGAATTTTATACACTACTTTATAAAGTTAGTTTACTTTAAATTCTAATATTAAGTAATTAGTAATTTAAAAAATTATTAAGCAAAATATATACAATTATTAAATAAAATATATATAATTATTAAGCAGAATATATATTCTATTTATAAAATAAATAGTTCTCTTAGTATTATTTTTATTAAATCCCTTTTTATATTATATACTATTAATAAAAATCTAAAAGTCTAATACACTGCTAAAGTCTATATGCTATTACTTATAATATACTATCATGTTTTAAATGCTTATAATAAACCTTTTGTCAAAGGACATTTGCTTAAAATAGTTTAGCTTTTAGTATAAATATCTGCTACTACTTATTAGCTAGTTTTATATATTAAAATAAATTAGCTATTAAATAAATCTGATATTATAATATTAATACTAAGCTATAATAATTCTATCTATTTAGATAAGAAAATGAAGTATAGCCTAATATATTGTTATTTAAAGGTCTTATATTATATAATAATATAGGAAATATATATGGGGCTTTTATTATACTAAATAAAGTCGAGATTACAAAAAAGTGCAAAAAGTTAGAACTTTAGCTACTTATTCTTATTAAGCAGGTTGTCAAATAGCATTTATATGGTTGTAAATTAGGATATAAAAAGGTTAAGGTCTAGGTATAGCTTAAAAAGTAATCTACTAACCTAAAATCGCCTAAATAATTATATAATATCCCCCTAACAACTTTTACCTAAATAGAGAACACTTATCTTTAAAGCTTTATAGTTAGCAAAATAAAATAATATTAGATACTAAGTTAGCTATCTATATAAACTTATTTAACTTAATAACTTTTATATAAGCTGTAGCTAGGTTATAACAGGCCTATATAGTATAATAGTAAAATGCCTATCTTTTAAATAGGAGACCCTAGTTTGATTCTAGATATAGGCATAGCAAATGCGTTTCTAAGCCAAATGCGAAAGCGTTTTAGATTTGGAACGTCTTTATCAAATTTTTTGCACTTATCCGACAAGTTTTTGCTGCTTATGCACCCCTATATACACCCCCTAAACATGTTTTTAAAGCTAAAATCCTTCTAAAAATGGAAAATCATAACTCTAGCGACATAGATAGCCTTCTCCCATGCTAGAAGCCTCGCCATCGGCGAGACAATCCGAGTTGTTGGGACCTCCGGTCAGACGTGTGGACACTGCGATGGTATGTTTAGCGCGGGTGGTAAGTATTGAGATAGTGGAGGGAGCAACTTACAACCATGGGTGTATTCGTGGACAACGACGTCCTTCTCAAAGGTGCAGTCACGTCGTGGGTTGGACTCGGTCCAGAGCAGCATGAGCATGATGCCATTCTGTCCATCAGGAGGTGGGATAAACAGCTAGAAGAATCGAGATGTCAGAAATGTTCCTCGGAACGGATGGAATGCACAATTCTAGAACACGTACCGCGTTGTCAGTGCCATATGTATCCTGAGCTGAGAGGATAACAGCATCGTTGTCCTTTCCGCCCTTTCCATTGTTATTGGCCTGAAAGTTGCCGGCTTCTTCAGTGAAGCCCAAATCGTAGAGGACATCGTGGTAGAAGTTGGCTGTGTAGAATAGTTGAGTGATAGAGGCGTCCCTGTAAGCATTGGGGTCGCTTTGGTTCAAGTTGAGGTCGAACTCGAAATCAAGGCTAGAGCTGTCAGGCTGGTACATGTTGGTTGTTTCGCCGTACCAGTCCTGGTAAGCCATAGCGTTGTTACCTTGCGTGACAGTGTAGTTCTGCTCCCCGTCAGATTGCCAGGTGAACTCGGAAGCTTCCAACTCCCACGGGTCGGTGAGGGCCTCGCGCTTTCCGCTAAGAGGGTCATCTACATCCCAAGGGCTAATTGTTGTTAGTATTACGCAACTTCGCCATCGTGGGGTTCGCGCTTTAAGTGATTGACTTACAAGACCTTGTAAGTAGCAGACCACACCCAGTCGATTAAGCCGTAGATCTCCGACCCACTGGCAGCATCCATGTAGGCGTGTAACCAGGAAGTACGGAGGTTCGTCTCTACCTTCCAGGACAAAGCGAGCCTTCCATCTGGCTTCACTAGGTAGGTTAAGCGGACAGTGGGGTCGCTAACGGCGCCGGAGGTGCCCTTGAGGACGTACGCCTCAAGATCATCCAGAGGCTCAATGGTTATCTTGTCATTGGTCATGGGTAATCCAAGAGCTTTCACAGCTCCTTCAAGAGCCACGATAGGGCTAGCGAACGCTCGCTTGTGAAGAGGGTTCACCTTAGGGAGCTCGCCAGTGTAGAATGAGTGTCCGTAAGACAAGACGCTGCCATCAGGTCCGATCTAGACTGGATTAGTGCATATACTCCAGGGGAAATTCTTCAATGGAATACTCACGTTGACGTTGAAGTTAGCATTGCCAACGTCAAGACCATTGACAGTCTGGCGGGAATAAACGTGAGAAACGCCGTTAGTTCCAACGTAGTGGTCCTTGCCGACCCGGAACTCAGCGTTAGGAGCGACCTTCTTGACGAGCTCTGTGGCGGTCTCGACGTAGGTTGAACGCTTCAGTAGTTTGAGCGACTGATCAGCTTGGCAGTCTTGTGGTTGACGTATTGCGAGGTGGTCTTGACTCTCATAGAGTTCACATCCACAGTTCTCCGCTGGACGCCCTTGTGGTGATGCTTGGGTGAAGGGTGGGCATCAGCCAGTATGGATGCGCCCAGAAGGCCGTAGAGCAGAGCTGATTTCATCTTGAAGAGTGTATGGATAGACAACGTTGAGAGAGAAGCGAGGCTACCTGGGACTTCTCACGATTCTACCACCCAGGCGAACAATATCCGCCTTCTTATACATAGTGATTTGTAGACGGCTCAATGTTAGGACTGATTCGATGCTGGGAAAGCACTGCCTAATTTGTGGGACTACGGCGGAGAGCATCTTCTGAGTATCTCCAAATATAGTGTGTTTTGAGTTGACGGCCAAGACAAAGGGAATGATGATAGACTCATGCCCCATGAACCGTCGGGCTGTGTGAAGCTAGATTGGTTAGCATAGCCATATACGGAAGGCCCAAAAGCCAGGTTACCAGGTTTACACAGCAGCTCACAAATCCGCTGTGGTCTTTTGTGTAGGTTGGGCCCAGTTAGCAAATGGCTTTTGAGTCTTGGCAAGTCCTACGACGTTGGCCCTAAAATAACAACACCTTCTTTCCCTTTGTGCCTTGGCAGATATGCTAATGTCAGGGGCCCGGTGATCGGCCGCATCGTTGCATTTTACTGAGCAGTCCCGTACACCTGTTCACCTTCATTGCCTTCGTCGGGCAGCTCCGGAGTTAATTGACAGACCTGTTCTGCTTCTGTAATACATGCCCAAGGATTCGGTATTCACTAGACGCTGTAAAAGGCAGCTGTTCACGAACCCCGGATCTTGTCATCATCCCCAACTCGCTCTTGATGCCGAGTTCGGTAGAGATGAGCAACCAATCTCGGTGCCTCCTATAAGGTCTGATATCGCGTTATGAGACACACAATTACTAGCGAGGCTAATACGCGCACATTGCACAGAGGGGCAAACCTTACTATGAATTCCAAACCACATCTGTTTGGATCTATGTAGAAAACGTACTTCTCATGGTTGCACTATGTTATATGTACACACGTAGAAGCTCAAGCTGTATCTAGGGGCTTCACCTAAGGATCGTATTAGGGAATTAAGCTTTGCTTGCAACCCACTGAATGTAACATGACCTGAGCCGCCCAGGCACGAACGAGCGGGCGGAAGCAATTAGTATACAGCTTCCGCTTCTGCTCACATGCAAGACGGCCCTTCTGATTATCTCCAGCCTATTACGGCAGTCATATCCCGGCGTGTGTATAAGCCGTGACGCACAACACCATCTGCGGCATGCAGGCACGCCTAAAGCCCCAGAGCAAAACCCCAGGCTAGGCTTGAGATAGAGGACAGGGGTCCGTGATGTTAGAGAGGCTGTTTGTGGCGCCAGAAACACCCCGGCGGAAAGCGGCGGAGAGCTAGATGTCGCTAGCCGACCAATCCAAGCTCTTAAAGCTATATTGGTAACAATGAGCAGTGCCTAGTATGCCGAACCGCCGAACCGCTAGCCTGAGGTCCACCGGCGCTCGGGGCAACCGGTGTCCTGCTAATTTGCGCCGACATAGTGTGGTTTCAACAGCACGATGTAGGTAGGTAAACAGTGGCAGTTCGGCCCAATTAACCGAATCATCATCGCTACAAGTAGTATGGAGAAGGTGAATGTAGAAAATCGTCGTGCTGAGGTCAGCCCAAAGCCTTGGCCTCATGCGGTCTTCGACAAACAGTACTAGGACATTATCCTAGTCATCACGGCATTTGCTTCGTTCTGCTGATATCGTGGCTTGAAGGATTGTCACACAATGATCCAAGATCTCGCTCTTGGGTGGTGTTAGCACTTATTGAGCTTTGCGAAGAACTGCGAGGGGGGAAGGACCACGTCGGATCTCCGTACATCACGCACCCTTATCCAAGCATCATCTCTAAGCAACCATCAGAAAGCTATGTATATTGTAACACACGAATATACTTCATTTCTATTCGCTATTAAGCCATTCTCCCAGTAACATTAATTTATACGATGCTTCCTTATCATGACGGCCCGTTTTTGTCTCTCCTCCTTTGTGTATAGCGCGACTGTTGGTCCTGCATTATGTTTACCGAGGGTAAAAGACCTGCAACTTGCATACAAATTATCAAGCAGGATTAAAGTGAGGACTGAGTATCGGTTCATGAACCCGTCCAGTGAAATGACGGTGGCAGCAGCAACAGCTAACCTCGTGTAATCCAAACCTGCGCAACTAGGGATCTGCAGTCCGGTACCTACTGTGGGATGACAAAGGCGTCGAATGCATGATCACTCGGGTTTCAAGTCAATAAAATAGAAACTTCGAAACTCAGCTCAGCAGCCCTACATCGCAGTAGTCCAGAGGAGCTAGCGCAAGCGCAGGCGCAGGCGCACATCACTGCATTCGAAGTCAAAGCCATTCATGCGCGCTTCCCTACTGCCACGATGGTCTGGTTCGCCGCCTCAACCAACAGCAGCTTACAACACTTAGAACCTTGCCTCGATCGTCTTCTCAGCCTCAATCTGCGCTGGATCGACCACGATGACAGCTTTGCCGCGGAGCTTGCCGCTCTTTACTACGTTAAGCAAGTCCTCGATGCTCTCTAAGCCCTGGAAAGGATTCGTGCGGACTTTGACGCCGTGCTCACCTATGCACTGCATCATCTCCTCGCTCTCCTTGGGTGAAGCGAGCAGAGTGCCCTTGAACCTGATGTCGCGGAAGATGAGCTCTACGAATGGAACACTGAAGTTTTCTGGCTGTGCGACTTGCACAACTGTGCCGTGCATTCGCGTCATGGCAGCAGCCAATGCCTCAGCATGCTCGGCCAACACGATGGCGGAGTCGACACCTTTACCACCTGTGACATCTTGTACCTGCTTCACCACGCCCGCCTTCTCACCTCTCGCGTCCACGACAACATCGGCGCCGTAGTCTTTAGTGAGCAACAGACCATCATCCCGCGCATCGAGCCCTATGACCTTCAGTCCTTTAGCATGCGCAAACTGGATACCGAGATGTCCCAGTCCACCTCCTGAGCCGAGAATGGCGACCCATTGTCCCGGTCTGAGTTCCGTCTGTAGAACCGCGCGATAGACTGTCCGTCCTGCGCATGCAAGTGGTGCCGCAGACATGAACGTTACGGAGTCTGGCAATTTCGTCGTTGTCCGCGCATCAGCAATGGCATACTCTGCGGCGCAGCCCTGGGTCGTCACGCCTATATGACCCTCGTCTTGACAATATTGCCGATGACTCTCCACAGAGCCCGTGCAATCCTCGCACTCGCCACAAGGGTGGAGTGGTACGCCTATTGAAGAAGTCACATTTAGTAATGTGCATATACATCGCTTCAAAATACATAATAAACTAGGATAGTCCTCATTAGACAACTCGCGCACCTTAAGACATGAGAAAAGAAGTACTAGTAGATTCCAGCGGACTTACCGCACATAACGCGATCACCAATCGCAAACGAAGAAACCTGATCACCCACAGCAACAACGGTCCCAGAACCCTCGTGAGATGCTGTCTGCGGGAGCTCGGACTTAAACACGCCCGCCCTCACCATACTATCAGTGTGGCAGTAACTCGCTACCGCAATCTTGACGAGGAGATCATGAGGACCCGGTGTTGGTACTGGAATCGTGCGTAGTTCATACGGCGCATTGAACTGCGTAACCTGGAGCGCGCGCATCTCGGAGGGTAGGGTCTCTATAGACGTTCCCATCTTGGACAAGCAAGTTCGATTTGGAGCCGGGGGTGAGTATGTGTAGGAGTATAGGCGCAGTGCGGGGAGATAATGTGAATAACCCTGAAATATAGTATATATTTTGGTAGATAGTCATTGAGGAGATAGCTTCGATGGGGTTTATGGACCCCTTGATTAACACATGAAGTTGCAAGAATGATGGTGTACTCGACGTCATAGATTAACAACAAAAGCCGATGTCTTCGTCGGATTTAAGCCCGATTGGATTAACAAACCATTGCAAGTTAAAGTAGTGCATGCTACAAATGAATAGCAGGTAGATAGTATTTCTCCTGATATGGATAAACATAGAGAGCAATTAGAAATAGATAACTGTGGATCTTTTGCCGACGCGAAGTGCGCCTTGTGATGTCTATAGATGAAGTATATTGATAACGGGTAGATAAGACAAGATCTCGTACAAAATGATAACTCGCTTCAAGTACAGTCATACATAGTTCGTGTTCGCAAATGTGTCTTGGAAAAAAATATAGCACACGGTCGCATCGTTGTAATGCTGTCGCCTTTAGGATACTCACTCCTCTTTGCTCTAGTGTCAACTCAGGAGGAATCCCCGCTGGGCATTGCGGGTTTGCTCTACACTATAGGCGTCAAGTTTGACTGCGACAAGCACACATTCGACTACACTCTTCCCATTCTTAGCGCTCTGTATGCGCAGTCTCCATTGTCCGGTTCGAACAACCCACTCCTCCAGGGTGTGGACGGTCTGGCTAGAGGTGTCTACCCGTCGTCTCTTTCGTGATGGTCCCAGAGACGCGGCCACGCTTGACCCAGGTGATTCTTGCCCACCGCCCATGCCACCGGATGGCGAAGAAGTTACCAGTGCATTGGCCAGCTCCTCCGTATAAGCGTCGGGGACATATTGCTTCCCATCGAGCGTAATGTGTGCCTCTGGGTCCAGGGATATGCGGACGAGGTCTTCGCTCAAAGGAGTATTACCCGGGGTCGGGGGTTGGCTATCTGCACCTCCTGAAGCCATCAGAAGACCTAGAGGTTGTGTCGTAGGGAGGTTCAGTTTCGTTGCGATCACTTCGAATAGCCTCGCGATTCGAGTCTTGATTTGCCCGAAGAACTCCGCACGCATAATATTCAGGTGCAGTTTGGTGGCTTCTCCTCCGATTTCTAGTATAAGTTCTCTCTGTTTGTCGTCCTCATACGGTCTCATATAATTAACCCATCCTGAGAATGAGCCTCCTAAGATGTTACCGAAATCTCCAGAGGAGTTGTTGTTCACTACTGATATACCCGATTTGAAGATATCTTCGACCCTCATCAGAATCTCATGCTTCCTACGCGACTGGTTGTAACTAATATGGTGAGGTAGCAGCTTTTGTTCAAGGGCCTTGAAGTTGAAGTAACGACAATCCATAAGAAGTGAGGCTCGGTGCGCTTCGTCGCGGATATGCACGGGATAGCCGCGTAAGATATGCAGAAGCTCGGCAAAGGTATCAGCGGAGCGGTTCGGGACCGACGGCGGCATGATAGAGGGCGGCCTGATCAGATCATTGCGGTCCAGACCGGGATACAGGTCTTTTGGCGATGAGAAGAAAAGACCGAAGCCCAAGGAAAAGAAGTTCGGCGAGTTCCCGGGCCCCGTGAACGTATCGCGAGGAATCTGGAACTCCCGATGCCCGATGGAGATGAAGATAGACTCTTCGTAAAGCCGAGACATCAGTTTAGGTAAGGTGTAGAACTGGGCATCAGCAAATAGACGCACGAAGTGCGTGCCATCGCGAGGGGTGACATGGTATCCCTGCAGATGGAGGGCGATATCTCCGAAGGTTACCGGATCTCGGTCGATATAAAGTGTGCGAATAGCAGTAGACAAGTCCTCGCCGGATTCCTCTGCAGCCTTGATCTGACACAGGAAGTATTGTGAAAAGTATGAGGGTGCTAGTAGTGAGGTCAGCGGTTGATAACAAGCAACCACCTAGAACGGAGATCACTTAGCGATGTTACTAACCATCTGATGAGAGTGAAGCACCGGAGAGTTTGAACAGTTCAGATCCTATCTGAATGGGGAAAACACGCTCATGGGGCAAGATATTGGGTATCTTAGTGATGAGTTGGGGGTTAGAGGGTGGTAAATGCAAGACAGTTCGACTCGCATCGGGTTCACTCGAGTTTGATTTGCTCATTTTCGATCAAGTCGTCACGGCAAAAAACGACATTATCGCTAGGACGATGTAAGGCGCCGGCGTGCTCCCCCTAGAGTTATATTGTTGCCGCGCGACTTGCCTTAGGCCGGGTGGTTGTCGAGGTTAATAATAATAAGCATGGGTCCGAAGCGGCAGTCAGCTATGTAATATGGCAGTAGAGATAGATCTATATGGATTCGAGAAAGGAATTTGGGGGATTCTAGTTGATTCTCTCGTCGAAGGCTGTCTATTAGCCGCTCACCTTTGCTCGTCCGAACTCGAGCCAGCAGGACAATCGGACTCAGCAAGGTGCGGGATCATGAGGATATGTACAAGGTCAGCAACGCCTGGATCGTGTTAGTGGTATGGAGCGAGCTCCTGTGGGGTTGCGCGGTTACGGATGCTGCCGTTCGCTGGTGGCTGGTGCTGTGGCTGGTGCTCTGTCCCTCATGCCTCTTGCGCCTCTTGTGCCTCCAATCCCCTTTTATAAGCGCTGAATAATATTTCCTGTATTTGTACCAATAATGGCTATAGTATCAGTAATATTCGTCGCATTCGTACGAACATGATCTGCTCGCTTACACACCTAGCCATCCAGCCAGCCAGCCAGCCTCCTCCCCAATGTTACCACGCAAGCCGAGGCAATAATTGCCTACAATGGAAGCCAGCATCGTCATGTTGCGATGCCGCGCCATGTGATGTGATGCGCACCTCTCCCGGCGCCGACATGACCAGCCAAGGGATAATGTGTGAGTATGTGCCGCAATGCATGTTATCTTCGAGTAAATCTCCAAGTGTTCCAATTCATTGGCTTGTCTCACGTCATCGTGGCTGTGAGCAACCAATTGAGACCCTATGAAACCTGGCCTTAAAAGCTCGGCTCTACGAATAGCATCTCTTAGGCCAGTGTAATTTCTTTCCACGAGATGCTCGAATTCAGCGCAGATGGGAGTGCATCCCGACGGATCTGCCCTATGCCCTTCCTCTCGGCGATATTTTTCTCCCATTCGATCACCAGGACCCAGAAGAAGCGACATCCCGCACCGTCCGCTTCTGACTTCGCTGCCAATAATGATAATAGCATAAGCTCCACGCGTTTCCCGTCATCACTCGTGGAAGCTGGATTATCCAGCGTGATGAAGCCACAGCTCACACTATCATTACCTAACACTTCATAAGTCGTAGGTGTCCAGTAGATTCTGTAAGACCACATCGACTTGTCTGCCTCGTCTCGGTCGATCTTGCGAAGGGTGAAGTTTGCGGTTATCGTCCAGCATTGTAGGACGGTGTATCTCTGACCGGTCGGCTCGCTCAAAACTCCCTCCGAGGGCTCGGTTCGGGCGACATCGCACAAATCTCCAAAGAGTTGGTTCGCTCTCGAAGTGCGGCTCTCCGCCTTGTCACAAACCAGTGCTACGTCACCGGAAGGTTCTCTTTTATACCATGTAATCCAAGTGTTAACTGCCGTCCACTTCGTTACATTACCAGTCCCATTGTTGTAGTCGACTTGACCGTACCATCCTGACCAAGCCCAACTTGGGAAGGAATCTCGTCGTATCAAACCGCTCTGGTTGGGGTAGAACAGAAGAAACCAGTCAAGGGCTGGCACAGGTATGCCGAAGAGCAGACTACATTGCGCGTAGTCTGCCAATCGTCGACAGACACCCGCCATAGCAAAGATGTAGTCACCCGGCATTTTTAGCTCGCGCGTGGTGTACTTGCTTAGCAGCTGCCCAAGAAGATGGAAGACATCACCACTCGGCTTATGCAACGCCCGACCTCGCTCAGTAGTAGGGTCTGATCGAACAAGCAGCCCGTCTTCCAACTCCTGCCAAGATTTCTCATGGCATTTGAAGTATATCGTGTCATCTATGAAGATGATCTTCCTCCTTGAAAGATAATACTCCTGGAAACTGGCCGAGTGTTAGTTGTACATCTTTCGTTATAATATATTGGGCGATACTTACGTCCATCCCCGATGGTGATATTCAGACTTGGCGACGATGTCTTCCATCGTATGCCGGAGGACAAGATTGATGCCCGGAAGAACCTCACTTGTGACGTGGCGTGAAGACGAACGAGTTCCCTGTCTTACGCCAGGTAGTCCAGAATCGGCATCCTTGCCGCTTCCAGCTATGATTGTAAAGTAAGCTTGTTCGTACACAAGATCCATGGCATTTATGCCTATCCCTCTGTCCTCATCATCATCTTGAATCAAACAGAGTTGATCGATCCAAACGTATCGACAGTCTACACTACGGACGAAGTCGATAGTGTCTCGAATAGTCTTAGGGATCGAGTCCCAATTCCTCCCCAAACCATCTTTCGCAAAAAGATCATCCTTGTTGGGCTTGAGGAGGAGAAATGGCGTGCAGTCACCCCATTTGTAACTCAGAGCGACATATTGGGATGTAATAGGCACAGGCGTAATACACATGTCTTCCACATCGATACATCGGAAGAAGCTAAGATCGACGTTGAACGGTCCTCCATTCGGTACGCATTTATTGTGCTCTCTTTCACAAGTCGCAAGCCATGTTTTCACCATCTCGAAGTCAATCTGACTAGAAGAGGTGATTCTGTCAAAACCTTTCACTTCTGAGTCGAATAGAACTTTAGAGAAGGACGGCAAAGGCTGGATTGCAAAAATTTTCGGACCATTCCGAAATACGCGCACCTCGTGCGTATTGTAATGATCAATCGACTGCATATGGATGATGCGGTCGTCCTGCATTGAGTCTAGGACGAGTTTGCAAAAGGGACATGAAGACCGTTGCTTAATGTCGCCCAAAAACCCCAGGCTAAAGACTGCTCCCCTATCACCTCCATCGCCATCGAAGCCAATGGTGCTACAAACGGCGCAAAGACCGTTGTCGGGTTCGTCGGAAGATTCATCATCGCGATGCTTTGAGCCTCGATGAAGTAGTTTTGAGAATCGCGCTGATAGACTTTTCCTTGACGACATTGTGAACCACTCGTTATGAGACAAACCAATGAACGCGCCGTCCACGGTACGGAGGATTGCGTTTTTTTTTATAGTAGCCTATTCAAAGTAGTATTTTTCTTCAAGCCCGGAACCGGAATGATTTTGCCGTTCTAGACTTGCCATGTAAGGATCCTTTCCTTGCGCCCTAGCAGTGTACCCCAGCTAGTCAGATCATCGTCTAAGCTCTCATTCATGCATAACTCTACCCTACCCAACATCGAAAACGTGGGACAGATGCGACCAACGATAGGCAACACAAAAATGTCCCTATACTGTATATCCTCCCAGCAAGATTGGTGTCACGTTATCCCCGATTGCAAATGCCAAAGCGGAGTCAAGAGGTCGGCCGCTGATCGATGGCCTAGACTAGAACCCTACATTGAGCTTAATTGAGCGAAACCGCAACGAATCAACCCAACGGACCACTACCGACATTTCAAAAAAAGCGCCATATAAATTCAGCCCTCGTATAGTAGATACATAGCTCTTCTTCGTCTTAGTCCAGGTCTCTAGACATCGTAATAAATCTTATGAGATGTTGATCGAAACTGAAGATGGCAACGTCACGCCGGTCTAACACAAGCGGTCGAATGAGGGTGGCGGCATTCGAAGGGAGTACATAACTTCGAGAGAGGCACGTAGATACTAATTAAATTGAGAAAAAGATGTTGTCTGTATTTTCCCCTTGGATTCTCAGCTTACCATTGTAGTTCTGTAGTTATAGTTCGAGAATAAGGACCTTTTGCCTTACAACCAGGGCTGTTGTCCCCCGTCACCTATTTCATAGCATAGTGCCAGACAATCGAGTTCACCTCAGCCGAAATGCTTATTCTGCCCGGCGAGGCTTCCATACCGACACGGGCGGACGCGGACAGTCTTCGTCCTCATCGATGTCTCAAACGATGTCAACGCTGACGCCAACGCCTGAGCCAGCTCCAACCACAGCTACGAGACTGCGGACCACGACCATGAATATGGTGACGACCACATAGACTACTTCGGCTGAAGATGAAAACTCGTTGCCGAGTACACGGACGACGGAGTCCTTGACATTATCAGAGTCTGCTCCCACTGGTGCTATGGCAAGGCTGTCAAGGTGAATGGCGGAGACAGCCGAGCGAGCTGGATGCGTCGCCGTATTCCTATCGTGGTGCTGATACCAGGAAAATGTAGATAGAGACGGTCTACTATAAAGTTGACGGAACCTCATAAAGCGTGTTTCCATAGGTAATCTCATAAAGGCCATTTGCCCCTTTTCTGCATGTCCTCCTTTATAGCCTGCCAAATGGCCGCGTCGAAATGCCAGGTATAGCCTATCGACATCTCACCATAGGTAACTTTCTGCTGTCGTTCGAACTGACCGAGCCCAATGGCGTGCATCAGACGTCTCCATGGCTCATTTGTAAGTTCAGTCTCGGTCCTAATCCGCGATATGCCAAGCGCCACAAAGGCAAATTCGGTAAAGGCGCAAAATGCCTCCAGGCCATAGCCCTTTCGCCATTGCGACTTGGCTATCATGACACCGATGTCGGTTAAGTAGCGAGGGTCGCGCTCTCAACGGTCTGCTCAATCAATTCGAAGACATTATATCCACCGTAGCCGACTAGCTCACCGGTTGATCGTAGAGTGATGATCTGGAAGCCTTTAGAGCCCTTGGCTGTCAGCTCCTGCCATTTTGCGATCCGTGATCGCATCGACTCGAGCGTGATATTGGATTCAGTTGGCGTGTGCGGATTGTTGTCCGCGTTGGTAATGAAATCGCGCATGGCTTCGGCATCTGAATTGATGGCTGTTCGAATGATTAGGCGAGGTGAGTGAACCTCATAGGTATCGCGAGCAAATGGAGACGAGTTGGCCATTTTTCTGAGAGTTTCAAAGGTAACGTTCGTGAATCATTGTGTGAGAACTACTCTCTACTGTTGCGTACATAGATCTGCTACCCATGTTCGCCGTGGCAATCAAGGAGGGACAGACGGTTTGCTTATTGTGGAAGCTGCCTAACTGCGCCTAATCTAGGGTTTACAATGTGCGCTCGATATAACCAACACATATAGCAACTGTAAGACTAGGGTATGATAAGGGCATAACTTGAAGCACTGGGTGACTGATATATAACCAGAGTATCACCAGCCTATAACCAGGGTATGTGGGAAATGGAGAAAAGATTTTCTATCTCACCTAAAGTCCTGACTTGGTAAAATGACAGAATGATAGAACTATTCCATACTGACTATTCCACTTCAGTAGAATCAATTCAGCTATTCACCGCACTTACAATCAGTTTACGTACTTTTCGCTCGCTTGTTAGTTTCACGGAGGTAACGCGGTCGTGACATGAAGGAGAGCAGGGAGTGGGGTATCACCATGGGATACATACGCTGGGGTGTTCTGGAATATCTTCATCTATATCTTACGATAGAAACATTGAACCTATTTCTATGGCGCCAGCTAGGGTTATGTCGGACCATTCTTTTTATTAATGACTTTCAGTTGATATATATACACTTCCCATGACAATGCTTGTGAGGCTCGTCATTTCATCTCAATATCTTATGTTCGTCTCTCAAAACGGATGCACGTATCTTACCAAACAGGCGGCTCGCTCTTATGAATTGCATGTATAACACATGTAACCTAGCAGGGTCTCTACTGCATTCATAGTCAGTGGGCGGTCAGTATGGTCAACGGCTGATCCTAGTCAGACCCTGAACATACTCGACCAGTGACATCTCGAATACACCTGATTCGAGGTCACCGCTTCTTTCTCGTGTACAAGCCAGACGCTTATTCTCGAGATTTTATGAGATTAAAGAACTTCAATAGTGCGGCATATTTTAGGTTTCGTATGGGATATTTCAGCTTGTGGTTATTCGCAAATTAATTATTTGATGCATGGAAATTCGTAAATCGGCCGGGGAGGGTATCTATGTGAGCAGGAGAGTATGAATGGATGAGACATAGTGCGGCACCCTCCGCTAATGAAACGCGGGATGGACTTGACTCGGTCCTCGGAGACCAAATTCAAAGTCCCGCCAAGACAAAGCTAGCGATACCCAGATGCTCCAAAAAGAAGGGTGCGATTTGAGTCGATGCACCATCTCCAAATTGGGACTCCGAGAATCATAGATTCCCTGCCTTAAACTTTCGGCCGTAGGGTACCCGTACGCAGAAGAATTGGTTGACGAGCTGTGAATTTCTATTAACTTAGCTTAGTAGTAGTTACAAACACATGTCCGG
This sequence comes from Xylaria sp. MSU_SB201401, assembly GCA_002288965.1. Taxonomy (NCBI): domain Eukaryota; kingdom Fungi; phylum Ascomycota; class Sordariomycetes; order Xylariales; family Xylariaceae; genus Xylaria; species Xylaria sp. MSU_SB201401. The sequence continues at coordinate 29,048 of NPFG01000032.1, forward strand.
AACCATACCTCACTCAGCTCTGCATAAGTGTCCTGAGACACTGGCGTTGCTCATGGGATGGATGGTAACTCAATCATAAGAGACAATGAATCGTATCTAGTTTAGGTATTATAGTCATGAATAAGTTGACATACATGGCTTTAATTGCAATTGCACACTGTAGCTCAGTATTTATGCCGTCGGCAGTACCCCCATTTAGTAAGCTCGACGGGTAGACCATTCGATAATGGAGATGCGGACGGGGTTTACGGTTGCTATAATTATCCATTTTTAGTAATCGTATTCTAAGGATCTAGGCTAGACTGCCACCCCGACGAAGAAACAAAACTTATCCTACAATACCCTATCGACCTACTAATCTGGGCCATGGAGGCTATCACGCAATTTCTGCTTAACACCACCGCGCCATGCTATTGAAACACCATCAGCTGACATACACCTCTCTCTTCTTGGGCTGGGCTGGCATTGACAAAGAAACAGCTAGGCTACGGTAGCCATGATGACAGGGTCTTGACGCGGACGGGTAAGCGGCGCTGGACCGAAGTGGCTAAGGTATGCGCATGTAGGTAAAAGTATAAGTCGGCGTCGCATGTGAATCAAGGGAGCTAGATGATATAAATGACCCAATTGCGTCTTGCGTTCTGTTTCGATTCGTCATTCATAGCCTTCTTTTCTCTTGTTATCAGATCTGACGATACCCGCTACCTAGTCTAGCTAGTTAGCTACATTGCGCTTGTGTTTTGTTTCTGTAGAGAATCAAAGCAAGAAATTGTTGTTGCCAATTCGTCGTTGCGTTTTAAAAAGAAAAGCCAGAGAAATGGCTGTCGGTCAGACCCCGAGACAGCCCGTGGCTATCACACCTTCCGCTGAGGAAATCAAGAACAAGCGTCTCAACGAGGCGAACCTGAAGATCGCTGTGGATGCCCTGGCCGCAGACGGCGTCGTCATTGTCGAGGATGTTATCCCAACTGAGGACCTGGACCACCTCAATGCCAAGATGATTCAAGACTCCAAGCTCCTCCAGTCACGAGGCGAGGACAGCCCCTTCAACTACAACAAAGGAAACCTCCAGCAGGATGCTCCCCCGTGGGCCGAGTACTTCCACCCTTCCATCTTCTGCAGTACGGTTCCCTCTTTCTGTTAAGCTTTTACGACTATGTGTAAAACCAATACTGACCTCCCTCAGACCCTATCGCAACCCAAATTACATCCGCCGTTCTCGGCCCCCGGCCCAAATGGACGTTCGCCTCAGGCAACGCCGCCATGCCCCCTCTACCAGGCACTGAGAACGAGCGCCAGCCCGTGCACAACGATGTCGAGTTCCCGCACCCGCCCAAGTGCTTCGCCCTCGTGACCAACGTGCCGCTCATCGGCATGAACCCCGAGAACGGGTCCACAGAGACGTGGCCGGGCACGCACAACCGGACAATCGCCAAGGAGGGCGGGCAGAAGGGGCAGCGCGCGACGGGCCATATCCCGCAGGACCAGCTGGACGCGCAGATCGCCGTCGCGGGCCCCCCTTGCCAGCCGACGCTGCGCAAGGGCAGCTTCGCGATCCGCGACTTCACGATATGGCACGCGGGCATGCCCAACAAGACGCAGGACATCCGCATCATGCTGGCGCAGATCCACTTCGCCAGCTGGTTCCCCAACCCAACGCGCCTCGAGCTCTCCGAGGACATCAAGCCCATCCTCGAGGAGCTGGAGGCCAAGGGGGAGCTCGGGCTCGAGGTCCCCGTCAACTGGGTGCCCAAGGAGCAGGTCATGGCCACGTACCTCGACCGCGCCCTCGGCAAGAAGTACAAGACGAACAAGACGGAGGAGGAATAAAGTCGAAAAATGAAAAAGGAGAGAAGAAAAAGATGTCACCCGTTTTCGTGTTTAAACTAGATTATTTATACCATTTTCGCATAGACCACACTTTCTTCGATTGATAGAGAGAGGGAAGAGGGTTGATGATGTATGGCCTCTGATGTTCTTCAACCAGCTACCCGAATACTTGTCTGGGAGTTGAGCAAGCTGCGCATCCAAGGTCGTAGGGAGCTTTATAAAGCAACTTGAGCGACTGCGTGCACTGATATGCCCTGACGTAAATAACCCAAAGGAAATACATGAATTGAGAAAATTAAGGTTCAAATATCTTGGGGAACAGTGTGAACCTCATGTGCCTTCCATGAGAGCGAGAAACTCAGAACTGCGATAATGGAGTCATCGCAAGAATCAAAAAGTATATGCTGTCGCAGTACTCTATCCTGCTAGTGCCATCGTATGAAAGAAAGAAACAATCAATTTCACGTTGGGGATCCCACCAGCTGTTAGCTAAGTATGACTTAACTTCACGTACGCAAAACAGCAATATATAGGCAACAATCTTGAGAGTTGACGAACTCAAGACATTATTATTGAAGGGGAAAGGTATGGACAGGAAAAGAAGATATCGGTGTATCAATATATACAAGAAGCACTCCAGTCACATCCCGTGCCAAGGGACGGAAGGACAAGACAAGAGAGTAGAAGAAACATGGTTGCACCACCAACGCCTCGCCCCTGGGAATTATTGGTAAACCAGGGACAATGAATGATTCAAGATGCCCGAACCCTTAGATGCGTGATCACATAACATAAACTAAGAGTGTGTCTCATCTTAGTTGTAGGTGGCCGGCACCAAGCCCAGGAATGTACTCGAACAATATGGGAACTCCTTCCACAGCAAACCATGCGATGCCTGTGAAAATGTGAGAAAAGCACCTCTGAATTTGAAGGTAAAAGGGGAAACTAACCGGCATAGACAACAAGTTTTGTGATAACCTCAACATCATATCTGACACGGGGCCTAATCAGCTTAGAGAAGACTTCTTTGTCGCTCAACTCGTCTTGATGCCCGATGTACATATCTGGCTCGCCATTGATTTTTTGAGAACTGGTGGGTGAAACAATGACAGTGCCTTCACCCATCTGCTTTTCGAAGTCACTGGGCTTCTGTTGACCATTATTGACCCCAGTGCTGTGCCCTACTTGACCATTTCCGAGTTCTTGCATGCTGACTTTAGAGCGTAAGCTAGCGTTGCTCTCCTTTCTTCTCCTCTCTCGGTAGGCCAAGGTTTCATAGGCATCCGCGGCACTCTGGGGGCCAATTGACACGGACCTGCCACGTCTGGGATGGCGAACAGCTGTTATCAGACCCGGCAAGTCGCTGACGCTAGGGAGCACGTTATCAACCTTTAAGCGTAGCGGAATATTTTTATACTCTGAAGCAGGCATAAAGAATCGTCTCGGCAGACTAAGACCCCACGTTTCTATAAGCCGGAAAACATGAGGTAGGGTTTTCAACAGAGTAGGTTTGGCCACTTCACGCCAGATGAAGACAACAAATACACCAAACAGTACTCGCAGAATTACTGCTGGCCATCCAAGGGCATGAAGATCGAATGGTATGTTTGCAAATGGTGACAGAGCAAAATGCCAAGTTCCCACTTCAAGACCGATCATGACTCCAGCAAAGCAAACACTGTCGTCAAAGCATGGACAGTCGTCAGCTGGTTCGGGGTGCACTCTGACGAGAACAATGATCGTCACAACAGCGGCCAAGATAGCAGTCCAGTTGTTCTGCTGAAAATAAAGATCCAATGGAGGACCATAGTGAAACTCGACTAGGGTTATGAGAGCGCCCATAATCGACCCAATGACCACATCCACGAAGCCATGCATGCCGCAGTAGAGGCGGCCAAAGACAATGCTGACAGCATAGAAATACGACAGTGCCTCTAGCGCCAATTTGGTATTAGGCTGAAAGGTGTTGTCCGGTGACTGAAGACACAGTATTGCATAGACCGCAACCGAGACAGCGTTGGCTGAATGTGTCGAAGGGAACCCATATTCTAAGGCAGCAGATCCCGACATTGTAATTCGTTGTAGCGGTGGAGATAACGGGCGTGGCAGAGAAAAGAAGTCCTTGATAAAGCCAGTGAAGAAGACACCCGAGGCTAAGATATGGACCAATCTGTCATGTTGTTAGCAGCGCAACACGTACCACGATGCAGAGGCGGGAAGCGAACCCCTTCCCGAACGACGCAAAGCCACACCAAAACATGATGGGAAGCCCGATCATAAAGAAAGTATGAGTACCAAGGTTGGCAGTAATGGCGAAATAGCTATCAAGCGCAGGAGAGCGCAACTTGGCCTGGAGCCAGGCTAGGTACGGCGTCTCCCAGCGGATGAGGGGAAGAGCTCGCTGTCGCAAATCGTAGCGCCATTTTGGAAGAGCACGCTTATCTATCGAACGAACAGTTAGCCTCGCGCGCACTATGTTACTGCGTTACGTTACGTGACCATCTCTAGGGTTCAAGGTGAAGGCTGCTTCCTGTTCCTATGCTTGGACCCGTCGCAGAATTTTGGGTGGTCATACAATGATCTAGACTTCTCAGGCCAGCGTCTATAACGGCATCTTCCTGTTCGGTCCCTTTGGTGGCAGGGAGGTCAGCTGTGTTTGCTTTCGGGTCAGGTATTGCGCCGTCGAACTTGGCATCGAAGCTGGAGCCATTGGGAAAGGGTGGGAACTCGGTCGTCATGGCCCCGTGGAGGTTGTGCATAGCATTAAGGGAGCGTAGGCAGGCGATGGTGACGGGCGCTTCTTAGCAAGTGGCGGCGCATCGAATCGCGAGAGAATGTATAAGAGGTAGTCGGGGATGTGGGACAGCGGGGAGAATACGGTAAGCTTCAGGTTAAGTTCTGCCTGCCGCGTTCTCCAAGGTGTCCAATGTGATATGTTGTTATCCAATCGTCCACCAGGTGCAGATATGACCACAAGAAAGAGACCGAGAGTGAGGATGAGGACGAGGACGAAGGCAAGCAAGGCCCTGCTGTTGCAGGACGTGGTTATGTAGGCTGATGGTTGAAATAGGAGGTTTGTGCAACCGTGACAGTAAAGATATAATTAGTCGGTACCTAGATAAGGCTATCTTAACTGGGCGTCAGCAATTCCCGGAGCCGTCAATTGTGTGAGGTGCGTCGAGGATCGAATGCGACCATATCTCGCTGCCAGTGAGGGAAGCTGGAGGGAGAGCAGTGTGTGCTAACAGGTGAAGGCGGAAGGAAGCCCCCCCACCACACGTTATGTACGTACCTAGGTAGGTACTGAATTGCCTCAATCAAACAAGTGGTTAAACCCCCCAGGGCAGCCCAGGGTACAGCACTAAGTATAGTATAGCACTTACCACGCCCCAGATCTGCTCTGCCGGACCCCTGGCGTTACGCAGCCCGCGGGAACCTCTTAACGGAAAACCCACCACCTGTTTTCTGCCCTGTCGTTCATGCTGTCACAAACGTTAATTGGCACATCTAACGGCTGATAAGTCAACGCCAATAGAGGAAAACCATGGCGGCATTCCAGGATTCTTAAATCACATCCAAATTGATATTAGTTGAGAGGTTTTTTTTTGGTTTTTTTTTTTCTCTTCTCTCGCGGGCCGGGGATTTACAGCAATTCCTCGGCTCATAAACTTTCCTTCTTGCCTGTCCGTTACCAAAGGCAGCGAGGCTGTTGGTGGACATGATACGCCCTTGACGCACTCGTATTCCTCTTTAAACCTACCTTTAAACCCCCACCAGCCTCAACACTATCGAAGAAAAAAAGAAAAAAAGAATGCAGGCACTTCGCAACAAGCGCTGCATCATCACCGGTGGCAGCCGGGGCATTGGACTAGCCATAGCAAAGCTATTCGCCAACCAGGGCGCCAGCTGCTTTTTGATCGGCCGGAACGAGGCGAGTCTCACCGAGGCCGTGACTTCTCTGCCGCCGATAAGCTCACCAGCGTTATCGCACGGCACGCGGGCTTTCGACGTGGTTGACCGAAACGCCTGGAAGCAATTGATGGATGACGCGGAGACGGTAAGTCTTCCATAGCATTTAAAATTATGGCACGTGATGCTATATGTATTAGTATGTACTGAACACCCAGGCTTGGATTCTAGGGGCCCGTCGACATCCTAGTCAACGCTGCTGGTGTATCTCAAAACTCTTTCCTATTCAAGGCTCCGTTTGATGAAGTAGACCGAATCCTGGATGTCAACCTTAAAGGAACCATCTTCGGCTGCCAAGCTGTGATCCCGAAAATGATGAGGCAGAAAAGCGGTATGCTTGCTCGCTATAAAACTCGAGAATCATCATCTGAACTACTAGACAAGGCAACATTATAAATGTATCGAGCCTCTTGGCAACCAAGGGAGGGCGAGGGGCCTCCATCTACGCAGCATCAAAGGCTGGAGTTATTGGTACATTCGTTTATTTATTTTTTGTCCCAGAAGTGACCTATCTGACCCCAGTATAGGCCTAACTCGAGCGCTTGCCTGGGAAGTGGGAAGGTTTAATATCCGAGCCAATGTCATCCAGCCTGGCTACATTCGAACTGATATGACCAAAGGTAGGTGTATCTGCAACCGCCTTTCCATCGCATCCTTTTCCTTCATCATTAAATGTTGTCATGACTTTGCTTCTTCGCTCGTACAGTCCAACTAGCAATACTAATATACATGCCCCACGAAGGTATGGACAAGGGGGAAGAGCTTGCTGCTCTCGTTCCCATGGGTCGCCTAGGGCTCGTAGAAGAGGTGGCAGATGCTGCCCTCTTCCTAGCGAGTAATACATACGCACACAATTGCGTTCTCAATATTGATGGAGGCCTGAGTGCGGCATAATCAAGGACCGATCTTATCAGTCGTGATAGTAACGCACACGCGCTCAAAGGGTTATGCGCAGGTGACTGGCTAATCATCGTCAATGGTGATAGCGCCCGTACCTGCATCACCGTCTTCTATTAAGATGACGTCGTCAGTGGCCCCCATCTTAGCCCTCTTTGTTGGTAAGGGCGCCTCCATATCATCTACCCTCGGTCGTTTGAGATCGCTTGAAGGTTCTTTCGGTTCAAGCTCGTGCTTGCGACCGGGTAGCCCTACGCCGTTTGTCTTGACTGTGGGCTCCTTTCTAGGCTTGCGTGGAATTTCCGGGGCCTTGTCCGGCTCAGGACCCTTGATTGGTTTCGCTGTGCTGTCAATGAGACTAAGAGGGAAGTTAGCAAGTCCTGCAGAGACGGGGACCACGGAGCACTGTACGATGATTGTATGTTAATGACAACGTTGATGAAAGTGTCGTCCTCTTCTTCGTCAACAATAGTCACAAAGCTATTTTGGTCGATACCTACACATTGTGTCAGCAATAGAAGTAACGTCGGCTCTGCACCAAACACCCTACCAAGTTCACTGAGCAGCTTTCCCAGGTTATCAGTCTCGTCGGGGTCATAAAGCAAACCCGCCTCGCTATTGACCGCAAATTCACGATCACCAAATCCGAGTTGCAATTTCACAAAGTCTTCCACCAAGTCGTTCAACGTCGCCCGTGAAAGATCAACGCATACGCTTGTCTGGTAGTTACCACAGATGGGACAGTCGGGATTGGGCGCACGTGGTCGATCTGGAGCCAGTAACCTCTGCCCGGCGAAGGGTGTCATGAAAACCTAACATATTAGCAACTTGGCTGCATCAAGGCTAGTAAAAGACTTACTTCTTGTGCTTTGTCGTAGTTCCCCTTTAGGACCTTAAAGGATTCTAGAATACACAATCCTGCCACAATTGCATTTGTCGTTGCGATGGCTGGTATGATGTTCCCGGCCATTTGCTTGATGTCGAAGCGGGATTTTCGTTCGATACCAAAGATGTACGAACGTATATTGGCACTGGCAGCAACAAAGTCAAGGGTATCCGGATCATCTTTATCGAAGCTTATCATAGCTTGCGGAGAGTCTTCACCATGCTCCTTTTTCATTTCAGTGACACGTTTGCTCAGACGTAGCAGGCTGTCGCTGAAGACGACCAGATTTTCTTCAAGGGTCCACACTTTCTGGTCGTCTTGTATCGTAGCCTCTTTCTCTCTGCCGACTGCGGTCCGTGATAAGACTGACTCGTATTGTAAAGGCTCTGGCGGATTCCTCTTCTTCCACATGGCTTCCATAGACCGCAATCGCACAATATCTTTATTGAAAACCTTGTCGAAAAGCATCTGTGGGAACTGCTCTGTGCCTACTGATGCCCTGATTCTTTTTAATTCTTCAGACTCTCTCTTGAGTTCTGCTATTTCGTTGGCGTTATCCTCGTTCTCGGAAGTATCGAGGGCGGCTTGGTCTTCGCTAGTGCCGAAAATCTCGTTCAGAAGATAACTCTTCGCCCAAACGATACAATGTATGGGCTGGCTGGGTGTACTTCGAATGGTACAAACGGGGAAGGACTTGGGCGTCTCTTTGGTAGTGCAATCGTAGCATGCAGTGACACCCTTTTTAATGACTTGGACTTGGCCATTAAACCCCGTAGTTCCGCTCTCAATAAGGGCAACATCAGCTGCTAGACACATCCTGTTGACATGCCGTCTTGCTTCAAGATTGTCTAGCGCATTGAACACAAGGCGGAACGATCTGAACCATTCCAGGGTAAACTGTGCGTCCTTGATGTTTGCATGGTGGGCAATGATCCTCGCGTTCGGATTGAACCTTTGGGCGGCCTCCCTGGCTATCTGTGTGATCAATTAGTATACAGCTGCGTTGACCTTCAACTTCCCCATTGGCTTGGACACGCCGTACCTCGGCCTTGGGTTTCTTTATATGCTCGTGTCTGAATAGGAACTGGCGGTTCAGATTAGAGAGATCAATGGTATCGAGATCGACTACATCGATTTCGCCGAAGCCTGCAAGGACGAGGTTCTTCAACAATTCGCAACCAATACCACCAGCGCCAACCATAAGCACTCGCGCCTGTGAAGATTCGGCTGGTTAGTGTGACGGGTTAATTAGGGAGGCTTGCGCTGGCTCGTGTCGCGTGGCTATAGACTTTTAGGCGATGAGGGCTGTAATGGTAACAACCGTATTCGGGGGATGATGAGGCATGGGCGCACAATGGTGGGCATGAGGTGAGCTCGCAGAGAGAGAGATCGCATTCGGAGGCGCGCGGTAAATGGGCATCGTAACAGCTTGGAACCAACGTAATTCGGATGTGACGCAAAGAAGTCGAATGGCAAGGAAATTCGGGAAACGCACCTTCTTAATGTTCGCATTGAGCGAGGGCCCGAACGATTGGCGGTTGGAGATGTCACGATCCAGCGCCATGGTCAAGAGCGATCTGGAGGTGATGTCGTCACGGCGAGGTATGCTGTGGATGCATGTGATGCAGAGACAAACAAGGGGTAAGCTTGGGGTCGGATGAGAAAAGGAATGAATAGGTAGAACAAGGCCCCGAGTTGAAGCTGTGTTGAGGGCAAGATTAGTGAATGTTAGTCGGAACTGGCTGGAGGGAAAGAGGTTGAGGTATCGACGGAAACAGTGTGCAGATGCTGAGGTTTAGGTAGGATGCGGTTTGCGCTACCGTCAGCCTCAGAGCATCAATTGACCGGGTGCAATTGCACTATGTAGGCAACTTCGACCTGTTAAGTATCGTTAGCCTGTGTACCTTGATCGTACCTCTTAAAAGTTGTAGTCGTGCACAATGTATGTCCCTGTACCTAGTAGATACCTGCCTCGCGTAGTCAAGTAGACTCTGGGAAGGAACGCAATTGCCCGCGCTGAGGGCGGTTGTAATGGAATAATAGTTGTAGGTAGTAAGTAAGTGTTGCACTGGAGCTTTACCTAGTTTACCTAAGTACTGGGCAGGTACCTACCTCTGTATCAGATTGGGGGCGGTAGCGACGTGACCTGAACGGGTAGGCACCCCAGGTCCGTAGGAAGGAAAGCTGGATTCAATACCCTAGTTGTAGGTACCTGTAAGCACCCACCTCAGCACGTTAAGTAGGTAGGTATTAGTACCTACCTACGGCAGCCTGTATGATGATGCGGCCGGCAGGCTGCTTGCGAGTGGGTCGGGCTGTCGGTACCTTGGATGAGAAGAACGCCAGGAGGTGTGGAGTACGGAAGCCGACGCGATTGGCGCAACGGATCTCAGTCTTCCCAAGAGAGCCTGAAGGCCATACATCATTGGATGACCTGTGCGACATGTGGTTGGCTTGGTGGTACAGGTTATGTCCACTTATCTACTAATAGTCACGATATTCCCGTCATGCATGGGCGACAGATGCTGCAATAGTACTGAGTACGTGCAGCTCAATGCCAATGAATTGGTGAGGGACGTGAAGTGGAGAAACATGGTATGTACAGTAGTGTAGCAGCAAAGTGGGATGGAGTGCAGTAGTATCCCAAGTACCCCTAACGGAGGTAGAGTAGTGGTATTATTCTTGGTAGTCTAGGGGTTCGTAGTGCGAATGAGATTACTTTTGAACACTCACTATCAAGAATCTTCTGCCTGCAAATGATTAGGAAATTCATATCTCGAGAGAAAGCTCCTTTATCTCGATTCAATCTTATTCCTTCAGCTATTCGACCATTGACTATTCTCTCCAAAGGACCCGGAACAGCCCTACTGTGGCATCCCTCATGCTCCACTCAGTGCCCGAAACCCCACGCAACAGTCACGCATAAGAGAGTAGCATTTGCTTCTGTCTCGACATCCGCCACGAACGTCAAAAAGGCCAAAATGTCAGACAGCGAACCAGACCCGGAGCTCCTCGAACTTCTGAGGCAGCATCTGCGAGGCAAACTGACCTTGGACGAGGAACCCGAGACAGGCGTCTTGGAAGGGGCTGAGTATGTCTACGACAATTCCATAGACGTCGCCTTGGATATGCGAGCTACCAAGAACGCGGCTGCTTTCATATACGATCAGATGCAACAGAAAGAGTACTCCACCAAGACCTGGGCAGAGCACGAGCTTCACCCAAAAGCCAAGAATGAGAAGACTGTGGCTTTCATATTTACTATGGACCTCCTCAACTTCTCTTTCTGGTCGCTTCGTTCGGAAGACGAGCGCTTTGCTGTCTCTTACCGAGACAAGACTTGGACGGGATACTGGAGCTTGGTTGCCTCGCTACAGCGGGCATTGGACGAAGGTAAGTCGATAAAAACGGCCGGGCAGATAGCTGGGTTCTTTGTGCCACATGGCTTGCTTTTCACATGGTCATCTCACACAGTCAAGGACATGCTTTAGTTAATTCAATCATTGCTCACTCAAGATATACCGATCACCGACCCTCACTTCTGGCAGAACGAAGAAGACTGCAATATAGACTCACTGCGACATGTTTTCCGCTCGTGCACCGATGAGGAAATCCCGCTACTTGAAGCCCGCCTTGCATGCCTGCGTGAGGCCGGTCAAGTTCTCTACGAAGTAGGTCGCATTTCTTCACACCACTATGCCTGACAAACGAACGCACCAACCAACGCATAATGCGGCTTCCTGCAGAAGTACGACTGCAGCTTCATCAACTGCATCGAAGCCGCCAATGGATCGGCGGCTGCTCTGGTCAACTTGCTCGCACGTGATTTCTCCTGTTTCCGGGATGAGTTCCAGTTCGAGGGCCGACGCAAGCCCGTCCGCTTCCTCAAGCGCGCCCAAATCCTGGTAGCAGACATATGGGGCTGCTTCAACGGAGAAGGCTACGGCGCTTTCCGGGATATCGATAAAATCACCATGTTCGCCGACTATCGAGTCCCGCAGATACTGGCGACACTCGGCTGCATTGGATACAGCCCGCCCCTGCAAGCTATGATCGCGAGCAAGGAAACCATCGAAAGTGGCAGCAAGTACGAAATGCAGCTCAGAGGTGAGCCACGTCTTACTGCCAAAAGCTCTGACCGATTCTCTTTACTAAATAGTTCGAAACATAGCCTGTAGTATCTGGTGCATCGAGCTCATCCGACGCGAGATTAAGCGTAACCATCCTGAGGCCAAGGTCAATGCTATCTTGATAGACTTTTTCTTGTATGATACCATGAAGGCGATGGAGGCCCAGGGGAAAGAGACCATGCCGCATCATCGCACACGAAGTATTTGGTATTGAGATGGTAGAAAATCATTGGTGGATCACTGATAGCTCAGGCAAATACAGATACCCGCATGGCTTAGCAGTTTCTCAAAATGGAATTGAAAAGAATCTAAGTCAATAGACAGTACCGCGTGTGCATTGGCAGTAATATGAGCCGAATCCTGTAAACTCCAAACACCGTCGCAGAAATCCGTAACAGCCACTCGTTTCCCAAGCCAGATCTCATCATATGCAATTACAGGCCCTCATCATCATCATCAAACTTACACAAACAGCCCTCACAATTTTAGCAGTCTTACACATGATATTAAGCAATTCCGACTGCCGATGAGTTGAGGATGCTATCCATATACGCCTTCTCGATGCCTTTAGTGCCCTTCTCATCTTCCCGCATCAGAACGGCGAGGACCTCGACAGGCGGGTTGAGACCGAGTTTGTCGGCGCGGTGCCAGCGCTTGAGACGAGTTATACCGACGCACGGCTTTACGGCATCACATTAGTATACTTTCCACATATGGACAGGACAAAAGTCAAGACGAGACCACACATACCCCATACTGCGAGCTAACATCCCAATAGCGCAAGATCTTCTCCGCCAGACTCAGGTCTTCCTGATGGAGCCTCTTCGTCCTGCGCTCGTTCTCGATATCCCGCCAGTACTGACTGATCTGGCGGTCCGAGATCTTGTCCGCGCGCAGCTCTACCTCGGTCTTCTCGGGCTCGGGCTCTGCTTGCTTCGGCTCTTCGACCTGGACCTCCTCTGGGACTTCCACAGCCTCGTTCTTGACGTCCGGCTCGACGTTGATGACATGTTTTGCGAGAGGGCTGCTTGCCGGCGTAGAGGAGAGATTCTTGGCTGATTTCGGCACGGATTTTGTTACTCGGTGGTTGAAGGAGAGCGTCGCTTGCTTTCCGGTGGGACGACCGCCTCCACTGGATCGTCTGGTTGCAGGCATCGCGAATGAGTCGTATGAACGTGGGCTGAATTGTGCTGAATTTTGGTGTAGTATTGTGAAAAGCAGATTGTCCGTCACAAGATGCGCTATATGGCGAATGATAAGAATACTGGTTCTCAATTGCGTTGAGCTGGGCAGTTTGAAGCAGACCTATGGTGTTGTTACCTTAGCGTCGAGGGATGACACAAAGTCGGTTTGAATTGGGAATGATGTGGGGTATTTTTAGGCAGGTGGGAGCGAGCGCTTAATTGGCAGGGCAACACGAACGAGGTGCGCAGTCACGTGATTGGCCGTTTCTTTGCTCTACCAATTCGCTTCTCCTTTGATCTACCTAGATCTGAGAGTAACGGAGGACAGTTGTAATTTACAATTTACTAGTATTATTTATTTCCTATTTGTGTAAACATGCTCAGTGCTGCGTCCCATACTCTAATTATTCTTGCCAGCAATCAAATCAAATTGTCATCCAAACTCATCTAATCCATGTACAATGATGTTACAATACGATACACAACCCTTCGTGACCTACCTAGGTACTCACCCCGGGGTCCAAGTAAACAAAGATGAATTATACACTGTCTCGTCTATACTATCTATCTAATCAAATACCGAAAGCCTTGGGCGTATAGCCCTTGTGAGGTGCGACATGGACTTGCCAGTATTTTCTCCAGTCCCACCATGTCTTCCTTCTTTCTCGTTGTCTCCCTGTCCAGGCTTCCAGATACCAAAACCTTTGCCAGCGTCGTACTCTGGGAACTCGGCCTTCTCAGCGAGAAGATTTCTCTTTTCCCCGTGCTTCAAAAACCAGAGGAAGTCCTCAGATAGGTGGACATACTGCCTCAAGCCCTCGTGGACATCTATCTTGGCTCCAGTCGTCCAACTCAGGAGTGTTGGCTCTAGAATAGGCGCGTCAGTCACAGAAGGATGGGTGGTGCCGATTGAGGTCATGAACCATGACGGGTTTCCCTTTTCGTTGTTCTCCTCGACGAGAGCTCGAATAATGTCGAAATGAGCCCGCCCGTAAAACACGCTATACTTGCTACTCCATGAATTACTGTGAACAATTAGCAATGGCACATCCACATCATGATTCAGCCTTCCGCTCTGTTTTCCGGGATCCAAAACGATGCCGCCGATGAACGGCCGCTTCTCAGTCAGGCCGCCCTTCAGAGCCTGGAGTGCACCGGTTGCACCGAAACTGTGGCCGGCCATGACCATCTCGTCGACATTCAACCTCCCGGCCCATTCAGCTAAGTCCTGGCCCTCGTTCCTTAGGTTTTGGTCAAAGATCTCAGCTCCCTTTCCGTTATTGATTTGTCTCAATACTCTGACAGCCTCTTCAATTTCGGCCTCGCGGAAACTGAGCTGGGCTCGGCTGAAATCATCTACTTCTAACTCTTCACCCTCTGCAGACACAACTTTAAAGCGCCTAAAGGGGAATATTGGCTGGATTTTACCGTCCCTCATAACGATGGAACCAGGACAGGAGCCGTCTCTATGCTCGAGCATGGCGACGATGAACCCGCGAGACGCTAACTCGCCAGCGTAGTGCGTATAGTCGGTCCTGCTAGAGGCCATACCATGAGAGAAGACGATGATAGGGTGCCTATATTTCTCGATGGACGCTACCTTCTCCAACTCTTGACTCTGGCGCGTGTCTGGGTGGCTTGCTACTGGTAGGGCCAACTGGGCCAGCGACGCATCGACTTTGGCTGGTATCTTAATACCACCGGAAATGGTGCGAAGAGCCGCGGTAAAGACAGCATCTGTAAGGAAATTGCTAGTGTGTGCAAACTTGGCGCAGCCTTTGGCCGTCACCGAGACTGGCTTTGGTATCCAATGATGCTTCTTGGTGTAGCTTTTCCCGTGGATAGCCGGGTAGTAGAGCGTGAACAAGACTTGTCTGCAACTCAAACGGCTTCTCGTTCGAATCCTTGAACCGAGTCGTGTCCACAACCCGCGGGGGTGACACAGGTGATTCAATGTCAATAGCCCCGACTAGATACGGCCCGCTGTACATTGGCAATGGGCTCACAAAGAACGGCAATGAGAAGAGATAACAGTACAAGATGTAGGATAATATAGCGACAGAGAAGATGTATCGCTAAGTCAGTCTCGGACGCAGGATGGGTGGGATCCTTGGACGCGCGGATGCGGATACTGATGCTTTCCCACCATCACCTGCACCTGCATATGAAGCTTCTGGAAACGGACGCATGGTGAAGGTATGAATATACGACCCCTTCCTAAATATCGTGTTGTTTTGTCGGAGAATAGTAAAGTGCACACAATAAGCGGGTCAGATCCTCGGGCATTGCGTTTCAATCCTCGGGCATTAGACTAAACCCAAAAAGGGAGATGCTGGGGGGGTACGTACCAATACCCCTACAAGCCCCCTTGGCACACCCAATCTAGCCGTTTTAGAGGTATTACCCTTGTATCTCCCAGCAGGGGATTTAAAAAAACATGGGCTGCAATCTAGTCGCTGATTACTATTGCGATTGCTGTTAGCGCCACAATATTAGCCACAATGTTAGCCACAATTGCAGCTATTATTACAGCCTTAATAATCCTCCCAATAATTATCACCACCTTCTACCTTACAAACAACTTTAACCTTCAACTTTATCCGTTAATAATACTACGTCCTTTGCGTTTTCTATTAAAAAAACAGCACTTCTAGCTTTATCTCTCAATTATACGTCGATTGCAGCCTTTTTAAATCCTTACCACCTACCTTTGCCAAAGGCTTCGAAGCCTAATAGGCACGCGACGCGTAATTTGCAAAATAGCAGAAGGGGTGGTTTCGTGTCAAGGTGGATTAGTCTGACTGTTTCCATAATCGCTGTCCAGGGTATATCCCAATTTGTATGGGAAAACAGTGGGATTGTGGATACAGCCCTGACTATAGCTATGTTAGGTTTAGTCTAATGCCCGAGGATTGAAACGCAATGCCCGAAGATCTGACCCGCACAATAAGAGCATGGGTTCGGGAGGGACCCAGGGGCCCTTCAGGGGTTTCTACATGTCGACTATGCAGGTCGGTAGCAATGGCTTCCTACGTGTGATGCTGATCTGTGCTGATGTCGTGCTGATGTCGTGCTGATAACCTGGCGAGCCTGGTGCCAAGTCAGGGTCCTAAGCCATAACGTCATCATCCACTGCAGTGGCCCGTGGGCAAGTTCTGGGCAGGCAGGTAAATGACAGTTTACTTAAAGCAGGTATTGTAGCAGTACCTATCTACTAACGGCTAATTACCTAAGGTAGCCAGGAAGAGAAGAATAGGTGGCTATAACAAGGGCTGGATTCAGGGCTTGGAAATAGCTTCAGATTACAATAATCTACTATGGCTTGCCTAGGTCCTTGAAGGTCCGATTGGATCGCTTCTGGCCTTGCAGGCTGGCTTGGGTCTATATATACAAGTGCCCTCGGGGGTCCTAACCTCCGATCTCCGCGCTTGGTTACACAATATTATAAGGGCTAAATAGCTTCATTTTCGTAAGTTAAGACATGAGGCCATACGAGGTCGTACGGCCGAAGTGATTCACCGAAGCGTGCTTTCAACCGGGCTACACCAAGAACACTAGTGTTCAGCGCGTGTGACA
The DNA here is from genome assembly GCA_002288965.1 of Xylaria sp. MSU_SB201401. NCBI lineage: Eukaryota > Fungi > Ascomycota > Sordariomycetes > Xylariales > Xylariaceae > Xylaria > Xylaria sp. MSU_SB201401. The sequence goes on from NPFG01000032.1 coordinate 45,520, forward strand.
GTGGTCCAGTTCCGGCCGGACTTTAGACATGGATGCACATCCCACCCGAAGCTACAGTGTAGGTTGGTATTGTTGGGAACATTGTCCAACACGGTCCATGACATTGATGATATTGAGAGTATAGGTACCTAACACACTATCCCATATAACATACAGCGCAGCGAAGCGACGACACTATTTAATAGCAGCAGCCACAACAGCTTCGATCTCGGCCTCCGTAAGCTCGCGCAATCCCAGGAGCTCATTATCCAGCTTCGAGAAAGGGCTGCCGTATCCCTCTCCCCAGATCGATGTGATGATCAAGGGGAAGGTCGTTTTGCTGGTATCTGGGTTTTCCTTCTTCAGCTCGGCCAGGGCAGGGGCGAGCACTTCCTTCTCAACAGACACTTCTTTGCCCTGCCAAGCGACTCCCGTGACCTTTTCCGCCACGGCCTTGAGTTGCTTGAGCGTCAACGCTGCGTCCTGGATGAAGAGTCCTCGGTTCTTGGTCTCATCGGGCTTCTTCAGAGCTGCCGCGACGGCTTTCCCAATGGTCTCCAGGGTCGTGGTGCTGAAGCGGCGCTCGCCGCCGTCGTAAAGTGTGACGGTCTTCTCATTCGGATTGAGGATCAGACCGGCCTTGATACCCCAGTCGAAAAAAGGCCCGTTGTAGATGTTGGTGTAAGTGATGTTTCCCTTAGCCGCCTCCTCAGCTAGCAACTTTTGGAGAGCGACCTTGTCTGCGAAGACGGCTAGACCAGCAGTCTTCGGATTTGTTGTGTCCGACCCGAATTCCGACGGGATAAACCGCTTGACATTGGCCTTAATTGCGGCTTCAACTAGGCGCTGCTGCGCCCAAAACCCCCCAAATCCGAGAGTGGATATAACGGCATCTTGACCCTGGAAAGCGGCTGTGAGAGAGTCCAGGGAATCATAGTTGACGTGTTTGACCACGACGGATGGAGGAAACTCGTGTGTGCTGCCTTCTCTGGTCAAAACGGTAACTTGGAAGCCCGCGTTGAGCAATTCTTTGAGGATGCTTGGGCCTAGGTTACCCGTAGCACCAGCGAGAGCGACTTTATTGATAGCAGACATTTTGATTTTGATTCTTTGGATTGTAGTTCTTAACTTAGTATTTATATTTAAAATTTGGTTCGCTTGTTTCGGTGATGGGATTGCGTGTGCAGTTTGTGGTGTTAAACCAAGAGTTGCTTCTCTCCATAACTTCCCACAACCATCATAATATCTGCCCTTTTATACAAGAACCCATCCAACATTCGTCAAGTATCACGGTGTAGTCTTTGTAATTGCCTGCTCCTAACACTATTTGGTTCCAGAATGGTGTTCTTCTAATCAAACCGGTATCTCCTAAGCAGATCTCGAAGCTACCGTTCGTTCTGTCGCTTTGATTCCACAGAGCCATCCCACATTAACATCCCACATGAGACACCGGTTATTACCTACAGCAAAGGATTTAGCGTCTATCGAGCTAGGCCATATGAGGAATTCCTCCCACATTCACCGATTGGCTATTCCGTAAGCACAGGTGTGGTGCAAACGTCTTCCGTGATAGCAAATGTCTTGATAATTGATTTGCTAAGTCTAAGCATCAGTTCTGTGTACTGCAGGCCAATATATTGCACTAGCTGAGTGGCGACCAACAATCGTATCGCCTTGTTTCGTTATATTGGCTCCGTCCATCGGCACTTACTTACCCGCATGACCGCGTCTTATTCAGAACCCGTACACTATCCCACATTGCCGACCTCAAGTCCTGAGGACATTGGACGCGAGCAATGAACCAGCCTGACACGACAACAGTTCAGCGCCCAGCGGGGATGGGAAATGCATCCGAATCCTTGGTCATTACAAAGCGGTTTGAGTGTGAAGTGCCAGGCTGCGGGAAAGTGTTTCGTCGAAAGGAGCACCTGACGAGACATCTAAAATCGCACGACACCCAGCTGCAATATGCATGCCATATCTGTGGCAGACGATACGCACGAAGGTTAGTAGTACACATAGTATTCTTATCTCTTGGTGGAGGTCGTAGTGAGACCGTGAGGGGATAGATTTCGTATAAGTAAAATTAGAATCTAATAGCCTACACAGCGATGTTCTCAAGCGGCACGTGGAATTCCATCCGCAGTACTATAGGCCGAAGCGTGAATTTATAGCGTGTACCCGCTGCCGGGAGAGCAAGACAAAATGTGACGAAGAACATCCATGCAAGCCTTGCGATCGCAGGGGCCTGCAGTGTGTTCGTCCAAGTCGTAGCAAAATCATTGTCAACAGTGAGAACATGGCTTTAGAAGTAGCTCCCGGAGTTTCCAGTCTGTCATCAGGCTTGACACAAGTCCTCGGGGACCCGAATGCTAAAGACCAAGCCGATATACAGAGGCGCCTTAGTATATACTTCACTAACATTCACCCGAGTTGGCCGATACTACAGCCTTCCATGGTAGCACCTGAGAGTCCAGGTCCCCTGATAACATCGATCATGACGCTGGCCAGTTGGCTTGAAGGTGACCAAGACCATTTGACACTTTTCGATCTAGCCTTGGATGAAATTGAAGAGATAAAACCGGTATAGTTTACCTCATAAATGCGATTCCTCTACGATCCGACTAACCTATTGGAGGGCCCAAATCCGCCATTACCTATATTGCAGGCCATGGTGTTGTGTCTCCTCTACGCAACATGCTGCCTTGTGAGTGGATTATGCTATCACTTCTTGGCGCTACTAATACTCAAATTCGTCTAGACTACAGAAGGTATGATACTAAAGGCCTGGAGAATACATAACGATCTGGTCACTGCATGTCGTTTTGCCGGTATATTAGTTTCCCAGAGAGGGATGTGGTACGCTTCGAACCTAGATTCTACGGAAGAAGAAGAGCACCAAAAACAGGGCTATCGGTAAGAATCTGTTGTCAAAAGTATGACCAGACAATCTAACACGCACCAGGATAGCTTTTGCTGCGTTGCGTCTCGATGCCTACCTCTCAGCAATGACAGATTTCCCCCCCCTGATCCGATACCAAGAGCTATCTATGTCGCTTGCTCAGTCTACATGGTGGTCTACTGTGGCCAGCGAGGAAGAGCGACGCAAGCTACAAGAAGACGAGCCTATGCTTCGAAAGAAAACATCATTCAGCTTTCGGGTCCATGACCTATTTGGCACGCCACGTCCCAACATGTTGGCCCCGTCTTGGACAAAGATAGATTACCAGTACGCATCTCGTGACCCTTCTAAATGGTATTATATATCAAAACAATAATTTTAATCATGGAGCCTGCTAAGTTTCATTCTTTGCGCCATTCAATCGGGTGCCTGGGAGGCATCACACCAAGCGCTTCGCACGGTTGGAGACGATATACAGTCAAGAACTCATCCCCAAGATCTTCGCACCGTCTGGAGAGATTATCTAAACACTTGGGTGGCTAGCTTAGAAAGTGATTGCCAGGTTCGTACCAAATCATTGCCCATCTACCGATTCAATAAACTGATAGTGCTTAGTGAGTACACCATACCTTCGCAATCCAAGCATTGTTCGTTATCGAAGCGATCGCAATAGTTCTCTTGGAAGGAGATTAGAATCTGATACAACACAGGCTACGAAAACATTACTTCAAGGGCCCTCGTGGGGATGACATCGACCCTCAGACTCTGCTCCTCTGGCACATGACCGTGATCAAATTACACGCACCGCCTGACCTCTGGGGACTCCAGCAGCGTTACTACAAGTTCGCCACGCCTCCCGAGGCGCAACCGCAGCCCCCTCTGCGACCCTGGCAGCCTTCAAAGATCGCGCGGACAGCACTGTGGCACAGCGCGCAGATAGCACGGATAGTATCCGACGAGTTCTCCCTGGAGAACGCGACGACCCGTTTGCGCCTCAATCCCCTCCTCATCCCCGCGCTTCTCATGAGCGCAGTCGTTGTGTGCGGGTACGCGTATTACGCCCGCTCATGCCCGCTCTGTACGGGAGGCGGGCCTATAGATCTCGTCAACCTATTCGGAGCACCCGATGAATGCGAGAGACTGCACCCGTGGCTCGAAGAGGCAGCGGGCTTGGCGAGTTGGGGACCGGACGTCTTTGTCGGGTTTCCTGTCTGCCAGTGCAGCCTCCTTTTGCTATCTGACTGGTTCCGCGAGTTGCTTGTCCGAGATACGCAGGCTGTGGCTGCCCTAGCAATTTTCATCGACGAGCTCAAGGCGGGTACTTGGTGAATGTCAATAGGGTGGATGGAAGTTTTGGCGCAGGAGTTAGTGGCGCTTCCGCAGCGCTCAATCACAAGTAAGGGATAGAATGAGAGGAGTTATCACGATAATGAAGAATAGAACACGAACATAGACTTAGAAGACAATCATAAAAGCGTCAAATAAAAGCATCAAAACTCACAAGAAAGCTCGACCATCCCCGTCAAACATTTAAGTGAAATTGTCATTATATCTAAGATCATCATTAATTTTAAAACGCTACCCAAGTGCGAGAACTCACATGAGCAAGGTGAAAGAGTCGAAGAGCTTTGCAATCGCGCATTTGTTATTACTTTCGGCTGCACCTCTACCACGATGCCACGCTCGTCCGTCCGAAGAATACGGTCATTAGTCTTACCTGCATTAGCCTGCACTGCGTTCTTAGCCTCGCTCGGCTGTTGAGATAGGTAGAGTTGTCCATTATTGGCGAGTGCTCAAGTAGGAGCGTGGTAGTCGAAATGGCCATGTGCACAGCTACGAGTTTAGATAATATTATTAGCCCATTCTCATCTATCGTGGCAGCGCGGTAGTACCTAGTTGACCCCACGGTGAGATACGATAACTTACGATAATTTGCCCTATGAGCATTTTGACAGCAAACTCAGACGGACATCCAGATAAATCAAGTGTGTAGAATATAGGTAGTCAAGCAGGTATATCTTGACGGCATTGATTATATGACAAACCCGCGTTAGCAAGCACAGAGGGTGTTCATCAAGACTCGGTGAAGCAGCTTTCATTGTCATAAAATGGTATCAAATAAAAATCGAAGACGCAAACGCTAATACAATATAAGACAAATAGGCTCAGAAAGTCGCGTCTCAACCAGTAACCTTCTACAACTCTCCAGCGTATGTACAATCAATCGATTGAGCAAAATTCATGCAAAATATGCAAGACGCCTGTCTCCTAAAGATAAAGGGACGCCTACAGTCCGTAACCTGACAAACTCAAGGGGGAATCACTGCATCCGTTTTGAACACCTCGCAATCTTCTCTATCATCGAGGAAATATCAAAGCTCCACCGGGGTTATTACATCTGTTTACACCAGAGTGATACCAATTGCGAATGAAGTGGCAACAATGGCTGGGATAGCAAACACGGCTGCGGAAACCGAGTTCAATGGCGCCAATCTAGGGCTGGCATTATCGCTCGTGTCCGAATCACTGCCACTGCCGGTCTCAGTCGAGCTGGGAGTGTTAATCTCTCCATCGGCTAGAGGCTTGACAGCAAGGTTCGCTAGTTTACTGCCGTCCACGTCGTTGACAGTTTGGCTGACTTTCCAGTCGCTGATGTCAATAATTTTTCCGTTGAGCTTCTTTCCGATGCCGTTATCGATCAACTTCTGGACGCCAGGTGGGGGGACGGGCAAGGTGAAGTTGTTGTTGAATCCATCCTCCTTGATTAAGCTTGCTTTGCACGTAGGGGGTGTCACAGACTTGCTAGTAGCCTTGACGCTCTGCACAGAGTCGAAGTCAAGCTTGGAGTATTGGTTTTGCAGGGTACGGAAGTCAGAAAGCAGATCGACGGTGCCGTCATCGTTGACCTGGGCAAGTCCATAGTTGTTTTCCTCCTGTGCGTATTCGTAGACAACGCCACCAGAAAAGACACTAGTCATATTGGAGCCATAGATAGCCTGGATTTCAGTGAAGATACGAGGCGATGGTGTGTTGCAGCCGAATTCGGAGTAGAAGACTGGAACGGAGGTGGTTGAGAAGAGCTCGACGAGCTCATCATATGACGAATCGTGGAAGTTGCTGTCGCCGCACCAGGAGTAACTGTTGAGAGCAAACATATCGGCGCGGGACATGTCACCGTCTTCGCCGTCAATGGAGCATTGGAAGTAATTCCAGGTGTCTTCCAGAACATCACGGACATCCGCCGCAGAGTACCCGACAGGGATCTCACGGTCGGCGTGGTTCTTGATGTAGTTCTTCAGGTCACGAGTGACGGCACGAATGTAAGGAGGGGCCTCGGCACCAGTCTTGACGGCATCAATAACTTCGTTTCCAGAAAAGAAACCAAGCAAGTTAGGATAGGCCTTGAAATTCTCAACAATGGCGAAGGTTCGGTTGACATAAGCCTCATAGTACGAGGTCCAAGGCTCCAAGCTATTGAGAGATTCGCCGACGAAAGGCGAGTTGACATCGATAAGCATATACATGCCAGCCTAGGTACGCAGCGGAAAGTCAATATTAGCTTTTGACAGACGGGGAAAGACGCCGCATGTGCTGCATGCACCCCAGATTAAACTCACAGCATTGAAGATGCTTGCACATTCATCATGGTTGATGTTGGGGCTCAAGTTGTATACTCGAATCGTGTTGATTCCGAGCATCTGCATGAGAGCGGCATCGCGGCGGCAGATATCACCATCAGACAGAGGGTCCTTGCCATCCTTGGGGTCGTACCCAGCGCTGCCACCGATCTGATATGCGACACCGACGATCTGAAAGGCCTTACCCGTCGTCGGATTGACAAACTGCGAGCCTTGGACTTCAAGCGAGGTCACAGCGGCGACCGACGTGGCGGCGCCCAAGGCGGCGAGGGCGGCACGGGCGAGCATTATCACAGGGATTGGCAGCAGCCTTAAACCACGCGTTGCTCAAGAATTTGGGTGGATAATGACGTTTACTAAATTTCTAGTAGAAGAGAGTCAAGAAGAGAGCGACTAGAAACGCCAATTAGCAAAAAAAGAAAGAATTAAAGTATCAAAGAGTGTGGGTGAGCCAACGAGGGACAATCGAGTGAATGATGATGAGAAATAAGACCCAAGACAAATCATCGAAACACAGGAGAAGGAACGTCGCAGGTGGTTGGAGGCATGGCTGACCCTTAAACCCGGCGCGGGACTGAGGGACAAGGGGGGTTGACGATGGCTTGGCGCTCTGGGCGATCAAGTGGGAGGGCGCTCCTCTGGCTCTGTCTGGCGCCCGTCGCACGAGGGGATGGGCGGTATCGACTCTCGGCCAATCAATGCGAGTACTGGACCTGCCCAAGCGGGAAGAACTACACCGTGTAATTTGCCTAGTAAATGAGCAAGTGGGTGAGGAAGTGCGCTATTGGGGGGCGTGTGGGTATCTTGGGTAGGTACTTCTTGCCCGCTACAATGGCGATTTACAGTGGCCTACGGCACCTATCTAGGGATGTCTTCAACTGATCTCGGAGGGCGGAGGAGCGACTGCTTTAGGTGCGTTTTAGCTTGAGATGTTCTCCCACCAAGTCGGTGTAACCGCCGTTTCTGACCATGCAAGACACACTATCGCCATAATAATCCTCGTCTTCAAAAAATCACGATGCATGAAGCAGCTACTTACACGTATTGGCCCACCCAGCAAAAGATACGAAGTGGCAACGGCCACGATACGATATCTCTTGTACTCTATAAGACAATAGCGTAGTTGAGCTTACTGAGCGGCCAGCTATCTATTGGAACAGCTCGGCTCTTATGTAGAATATTGTACCTGTATTCGGGATAGGGTTTCTGTGCCAAATATTTATAGTGTCACCAGGTGACTATCGACCAGCTCGTAACAAGACGAATAGTACACTTCACATCAACAGCAATCTGGCTACGACAAGTCCAAGATCACCAAAGCAAAGGGGGATGGATCAAATCCCGGAATATTTCCATCTGCAAACAGATATGTAGCCCGGTTTTGCAAACAAAGTGCTGAAACGAGATCGCCCTTCTCGAACATGGATTGGCATGGTCAAAGTCCCGCAGCGAAAGGGTTGGGCCCCTGAAAATTCACCGAGTCTGATGAAAAGATTTAGAGTAATGCCGGGGCAGCGCCAGGACCAACCAACTCCAGGCTAGCGGCGAACATCCATCGATCAACCTGGAGGGAATTACCTAAAAGAGTTGGAGCTTGTCGATAAGAGACTCTTGGCTGTCTTGGGTGTCCTGAGATTCGAGAAAAACGGCCACCAGCCTCAGGCCCAGACAGGATTCAGTTGTCAGATGCAGCTCGACCAATCAAGCCCTTCATCCCTACATATGTACAGCGGGTGCTAGCATTTGTGGCTGGAGATTTTGACTCAAACATCCCACATGGCAGCGCAGCTAACGAACACTCCGATCTCAGTAAGCTCGGCGTGCGCCGTCCCTCTTTCGAAGCCCAATAAAAATATTAGGGTTTCCTTCTTTGGTCGTCCAGTCGCGATAATACATCAAGCACCTACAAGAAAACCCTTACGGTAGTATATAACCCATGCGCTCTCTGAGCCGCTGCATCGCCAATCCCAGACCTTTCAACCAGATCTCGACTTATTGTAGCGTCCGCCGTCGATTCGCGAGCGGCGCCATGGCACCCAGTACGTGTGCATCTGTCTATATCCTTTGACCCCTCCTCGCAAGTAATGTAGACTACGAGCCATAGCAATGCGCGCCGAACCGCTATACTCTTACCACACAGATTGCACGCCAAATTACACACCAGCTAACACTCTCCGCTTCCGCGCTTCTAGTCCTTCCCCCCGACCGCAGACCCCTCGTCATCTCAGGGCCCTCGGGCGTAGGCAAGGGGACGTTGATAGGACGTCTATTCAAGACGCACCCCGAGACCTTCACATTATCCGTTTCGCACACGACGCGAGCGCCGCGGCCCGGCGAGGCGCACGGCGTCGACTACTTCTACGTGACGATGACCGAGTTCGAGGCCCTCATCGCGGCCGACGGCTTCGTCGAGCACGCCCAGTTCGGCAGCAACCGGTACGGGACGAGCAAAGCGACCATCGAGGAGCAGACCAGCAAGGGAAAGGTCGTTGTGCTTGACATCGAGATGGAGGTGGGTTGTTCCCTTCCAGCGGCCGCAATTCACTCTGGCGTTCCCTGCCTTCTTCCTCTCTTCCCCTGCGCTATCCACGACCCTTGAAACCTGAAAGGAGGGCGGTGGGAGAGAGCGAAACCCCCGGTGGTATCCTCTACCTCCCATGGCGTCTCACAAGTCCACGAGTTTGGCGGTTGCCATTCTTCCTAGACATGATGACCAGGCTGACATTTCCTTCAAACAGGGCGTGAAACAAATAAGAAGGAGCAGCATAGACGCGCGCTTCGTTTTTATCAAGCCACCAAGCTGGGAGGCGCTGGAAACTAGGTTAAGAGGCAGGGGCACAGAAACTGAGAGCTCTATAATCAAGCGCCTAAATCAGGCCAAGAAGGAGCTCGAGTACGCTGACACCCCCGGCGTCCACGACATCATCATCGTAAACGACGACCTTGACGTTGCGTACAAACAGCTCGAAGACTACGTCTTTAAGGCTGCGGCATAGGGGGCCAGTGCATAGCTGAGCTTGTAATGATAGACATTAATTGTAAAGACAAGACACGTAGGAAGCGCAGTGGGCTGATGGCACTGGGCATGACCGTATATATGAGCGTCTAGACATAGATCAATCAGATTTCGGCGGTGGCGTTCCGCAAGTTAGATAACCCGTTAGGTTAGATTATACCCTGTAGCAGGACAAAAGTCATTTACGACAATCAAAGGGTGTACAACCCCTGGCTCGACACCGATAGAAGCATCATAATTCTCGTATTTTTCTCCATTAGGTACTGAAACTGACTCTAACGTAGAGCACGATAGAAGCTCCGTTATTGGATTAGTCTTTTAGAAGATGAAGAGAGCTCTGGGGGGAATACTAAAAGGAAATAATAGAAGGTCGCGTCATCAGAAGATACCTTGACACAAATACTGCTTGCTCGACCGCCAATTCGCATACACATAACAAAGTTCAGGCACTCCGACAGGCCAACACCTCGGCCGTGGTATCATGTAGAACTTCGCTCTTTGGTCCCAAGTGCCCTGTCGCACATTACCAGCAATACGGGTTCGCTGTATTGGTTCAAACCAGACTATTTCCGTCTCCGCGGGGAAAGAACCATGAATTATTCCGCGTTCTTCGATTCTTTTTCCATAAGATTGTTGAGGCGCCAAACCAACTGCAATTTTTCTAATCGTGATCTCGGTTTTTCTGCATATAAAGAGGCCGAGATCCCGAGTTTGAAGTTGTGGTTAAACGGCTTAGTAGCCGTTCATAGTCATACGCTGGGAGCTCCTGCTTATTTCCCGATCGGCAGCAGGGCTGATGGGTCGGCTGCCATGACCTTGAGCACTGCTCTCCTTTAGTGCCAACAGTTGCTTAGCACGGAAAGTCTCGTAGTGAATCTGGGAAGTCGTTTCGATGAGATCCTGGAGATGAGTCCGAAGAAGGAAGTTGCGTAGGTACACGAATTCGCAGTGTGTCTTATCTTCGACGTTGATTACACCCCATCGGTTCTGACGCCCACGAACTTGCTGGCCGTTCACGATAATGGACTTCTCTGAGCCAACAACAGCGAAAGGTACGAGGCTCTACAAAGGTGTCAGTGATAATCGCTTTAACAATCTAATGTCCTCTTGTCACATACGTTGATCTGGTTGTTTATCGCACGCTCCTCGTCGTCAAGCTCGTCGTTGTTGTACGGGTACATCTTGAGGTTGTGGAAAGCGAATTCCTCCTTGATGCGTTCCTTGAAAGCCTGTCTCTCCTCAAGGGTCAAGGAGTCTGACTTGGCGATGACGGGCACAACATTGACAACATCTGACAACTTCTTCAAGACGACAATATCGATGGGCTTGAGAGAGTGTCCGGAGGGCTGGATGAAGAAAAGACAGCAGTGGATACGGGTGTCTTGGATGTAACGTTCTCGCTGTGCTGTGAGCTCCTTTCGCAGATACGCGGAGTGCTGATCCTTGATATACTTGACGATAGGGTCCCAGCAGCGGTCATTGTTGACCAGGTCACCATAGCCTGGCGTGTCGACGATGTTCAGTCTCAGACGAACACCGTTCTCCTCGATGATGTGTGATACGGGGTGAATCTCAGTCGTAGTCCGAATCTGCTCGTCAGGGAGCATACGACCTTTAGAGTCGATCAGGTGAGAGGCGAAGATGGTGTTGATCAGAGTTGACTTGCCCAAGCCAGTTTGACCTACATCGGGTATCAACGTTAGCTTAGTGTATGCATGCAGTGCAGTATCAAAGCCATAGAGGCAGGTTACCGGGAGATCATGTAAACAGTGAGACAATGGGAATAAGACATACCGACGCAGATGACATTGAACTGAAAGCCTCTCTTCAACAACTTTTTCTCAATCTGATTCGTGATGCTATCAAAACCAACATGGCTGTTGGGATACACAGTAGGAGTAGCCATTGCTTCGGGGGACGTGTAGAGGCGGACTGAATAAGGATGGGAGTATCAGTGTTGGTTCCTATTCCAAAAAGGAGCCTGCACGGCGATTGAGGAACGAACAATCAAGCGAGCGTACGGGAACAGGATAGAGGGTGCGCGTGTTGAATCGTGGACTAGCGACGATGTTGGTGATGATGAAGGGGAGTACCGAAGGTGTGTGGTTGGATATTTTGCCGTCCAGGAGAATGTTCGTGTTTGCAAGCCCCCTGCAGCCAAACGGGCGACTTGTTCCTGCCACTGCTAGAGAATACCTCGTAGCGTAATTTCCCCCAAGAGGCAGTAGCTAAGCTACCTTGCGGTAGGTACACATCCTGTGCCTGAGCAAGTACCTGCCCAGATAACCCACTAGACAGCGACCCTTGGGGGGATAGTCTCGGGACCCAGTCGGGTTAGAAAGGGGGAGGTGTGGTACGCCTGCACCTAGTTGACGCGCGTTGATTGGCTGCAGAGCTCTGGCGTACCTATGTAGTAATACCTACTGTAGCGTATCTGCGCATTAAACGGGGCCAAGCCAAGGGATCGGAGCCTCTCATTTGCCGGGTGTCCCTCAGTGCTTTACCTAACGTGTAGGTACATGTGCATCCCCTAGCGCTCCAGCGAAGCCCGAGGTACCGCCTACAAAGGTCGCAGTACACTAAAAGCACCTGCAGCAGCGATGAAGGCCCGAGCTTTTTACGATTTTTGAACTTCTCATCAGGACCTAGTGGAATCATCTACCGGCATCACCCTTTGAAGAACTGAAGAAGCAGCCTCGCACGATCCACGACAGGACCAATTCCCCTGTTTCTCAGGTTGTGCGCGTCATCAGCCCATTCTCCGCAGCTATCGCCTTTCCTTCCGACATCACTGTGTCGATACTTCCACGACACCAGCCTGTTTAAATAGGGCGCATTCACTTGCTGCCCTTTTGTGGACCTCGTGCTATTGTGAGTCTTTGCAACTGGACTCTAGGTACGGTCACCATGGCGGCCATACAGCAGTTGCGAATGGCCACGGCCTCTTCCCGCCTCTTCCCGCGGCTTTCGTCGGCAGCGTTCAGCTACTCCTTCAGATTGGCGATCTTATCATCTCAACGGTTGCGACAGTCTCCCTTTCCCTCGATACCCGCCCTTGCCATCGCAATTCCCGCTGCCATTTCCAACATCCCATCCTTACTCGGCGACATATGGGAAGGTATTCTCAGGGCCGTGCCTAAGAAGAAGACGTCGCACATGAAGAAGCGACATAGACAGATGGCCGGCAAAGCTCTGAAGGACGTCACAAACCTCAACAAGTGCCCAGCATGTGGCGGCACTAAGAAGATGCATACATTATGTCTGTCATGCACTAGCCGTGAGTCAAAACCAGTATCCGCGAGTTTGTCTTGCTCAAGACACTAATGTCGTCCCCAGGCATATCAGGGTTGTTAGGCAAGACAATTCAGAAGTAATGAAAATGATGGATTTATCGATTGAGTGTATGTATGCATAAAATGGCGTTAGGTTGGGGTGATACATGTTAGGCTTATTCTATGTGCTGTAAAATACCGTAAGCAAAAAGAGTTTGTCATGCATGGCCATATATACCATATTCCAAAGTGAGTATATGAGATCCATGGCTGTGAGTTGAGGATTTCGCAAGGAGCGCCGAGAAAAGGGATGATGGCATTGGTGATGCGATGAAAAATAGAAAGGGCCTTTACATCGCCGAAGCTTCGGTATTTACACGCCTTTGAGAGCATCATTCTAGGTAATATTGGGAACTTACCTTTCATATAAATATAAAATGAAGACTCTACTAGGTAGTCTCCCAGATAATCAGAATTTCCGATTTGGGGATTGAGACAACTTGCAAGTCTCCCGTTGTGTGTAACTAACCTGAGGCAGTGCTTGTGCTAGATAGCACTTGACGTTGAAGCTGCAGCCCCCACCAAAGCCGTCATACTCATCTTTCCCGCATCAACCTCTCTCCATGTCTCCACATTCATCCTTCACGACTACACAGAGGGATCAGTAGCCATGGTATGATACCCTCAGGCTTTCTGCGGGCGGTCGTCATCTGCCTGTATTCATTTGCTTTCACCGCTGACAATCGCCATCGTAGTCGAAGCAATACCTCACCACACACACCGTGGATAATGGTGAGTACTAGGGTCTGCTGACTTTGTTACTGCTTGCTTGCGCTTCGCTCTGTCACTCCCACCGAGCAAGCATTCTCCAAGAAAGCTTGGGGGCTATTTCTTCTTCGTCGTCCGTCCATATTAACACCTGTCTGCGAGAGAGTCTGCGGGGTTCTGAGAAGCTGACTTTTCAAAGCCCACATAACCGACATATTTTCGCTCGCCGCAACTCCAACTGCCATCCTTTCCGCGAGCGGTTCGTCAACGATACACGTACACGCGACAAACAAGGGCTCCTTCCCACTCATTCAGTCACTCTCCGGTGCGCACAAGCTTGGCTGCCATCATCTCGCCGTCTCGCGCAACGGCAAGATCGCGGCTTCTGTCGGCTTCGCTGGTGACGTCAAGATATGGAAGGTCACAGAGTCGGGAACCGGTGAATGGGAACCGTTTGGTGATCTCGACGCGACCAAGGCTTCGGAAAAAGGCAAAAGCGGCGCTGGTGAGCTCTGGGGCATTGCGCTCAGTGAAGATGGCCAATACCTAGCTTCGACGACTTACGAGGGACGCATCAACGTCTGGGATCTGCTCGGTGACCGTGGAGTGACGCTTCGCGAGTACGAGACAGGCAGTGCAGGCTCAGGTAGCTTTGGCTTGTGTGTCGATCTAAGTAGGGATGGAAAGTACACAGCCAGTGGTCATCAGAGCGGTGCAGTCTATGTGTTCAACAATGACACAGGACGCCTGCAGTACTCTCTACCTGGTATGTCGGGTTCGCCTTCATGAAATACCAACGGCCTACACCTTTTTTTTTTTGAGAGAGAGAGAGAGAGAAATAAGCTAACTCGTACTCAGGACTCGTCAAAGCTGTTCGCGCTGTCGCGTTTTCTCCCGCCGGTACGCGTTTAGCAGCTGCTGGGGATTCGGGCATTATCGCCATTTACGATACAAAGCACGGCGAGCACGTAGGCAACTTGACGGGCCACACCGCCTGGATCACGTCCCTCGACTGGAATGACACAGGCGAGTATCTGCTAAGCGGCTCTTTCGACGGCAAAGCAAAGGTGTGGTCGATTGAGAGGTCTGCCTGTGTAGCGACGCACAGCGAAACAGACAAGGCGCTTTGGGCTGTGCGGTGGTTGCCTAAAACAGTTCGTAATGAGATGTTCTGTACTGCCGGTGTCAATCGAAGCTTGACGTTCTACCGAGAAGCCACCGGCGCCTGAGCGAAAAGCGGCGGGTTCCGACGAGAAAATGATAATGATGATTTCCGACTTGGCCTTTTCAGCAACTGCGTGGTACACAATGGCGTTATGAGAAGGGATAAGGAAAATATGGCTTTGCGGATAGACCAGGGCTGAGATATCTCGTACATCAGCAAGCTCCAGGCATTTGGTACAATATCACATGAGACTATGAATGTTACTGATCAACTATGAAAAAAGAAGGGAAAAAAGTAATGTAGGAAAAGAAGATGATTGTGAATGTATTAATCTTGTCTCCTAAGGATGAACGTTGCGCCAGTGAAGGTAATTTCACGTCCTCTTTGATTTCTACGTTGATATAGTAAATCTCACGGCGGTCATTGCTAGTAGTTTAGCTATGTAGTGTTCGCTTCATGGGTGCGTAGTAAGACCTTTATTGTTGCGCGACCCTCATGCCTCCGGGGAAGTGAGGGCATTCAGATTCCCCTTGCTATAAACGGCTTTTCTTATTTTATTTTATTTTTCCATCAGACTTGTGCAGTTACACACGCTGAACGCGCTAAATGCCTTGTACGCCGTCCATACGTGGGTTCGGTGTCATACTTACATATTCGCTATCTCAGCGATATCAGCTAAATCTATTCAGCCCTCGCTTCACCAAGACGTTTCAGCGGGTCACGAAGATTTGGGGCTCCGTCCCAATTGAATACCTCAGTAGAGGGTTGAGTCAGGTCTGAGTAAAATACTTTCGAGGCTTCTTAGCAGTTATGCAGATTAGTGTAATCAGAGGCCGTTCCCAAGCGCCGAATGCAGCCCTTGTTACAAATGGTGTTCTGATAGACCGTAGGTATACTTAAATTCATGTCCTATGTGTGAAACGGAAACAGCAGCGTAACAACACTGACATTTAGAATGAGACAGGCAGAGTGATTGTGGTCAAAATAGTATAATCTTGACCATGTCATCTAGAGCATGTGATGGTTCCTCAACTGTTTATAAGGCTGGGATGATGAAATAAGAACGCTAGGCTTCTACGTTTGTGTTATTCAAGGCTGGAAGTGCTGGATGATCTATTCACCTTATCGTGTTAGCAATGCCTGGCCGGGTAACAGAACTAAACTAGCGGATATAAATACATAAGTATCTTAGTAAAACCACAAAATTTGCTCTCTTTCTCAAGGCTCTCGGCATACTCACACTATGTGGCTCCGGGAACTATGAAATGGGACTCCGTAGCATGAGGTATTTCGTAATTCCAAAATATGCTTTGGTTCTCTTCCTTTCCCTACTGGATAATTCAGAAGTGAATGGGTTGGCAAGCCAACCGCGCCCTTTCGCCTTCCTTTCACAACCCCATCCAGCGACATACGGCTTGTAGGCAGCAGTAATTGATATGCTATTTCAGACATCCGATCGGATATAGTACATAAGTGCTTACTGGCAAGGTTACTCTTGGCGAATCGCTTCAACTTGCCTTAAGGCTTGATGCATGATGCTTCACGATGAATCGACCATGCGTAGTGTAAGATGACTTCCGAGCCGCATATTACTCGGTAAGAAGAATTGACATGCTCTAGTTCTGCTGTCATCGTCATTAGCGAGGGAACCAGTGTGCATTATCCACGCTGAGTAATATCCATACGATGCGGACGAACTGCGGGTCTGGGGTTCGATGATCACCAAGCTATGGTATGTTACTCAGCTGATTCTAGAAAACGAAGGCTAGTTGACTCCAGTTACACCAAATAAGTTATGTCTAATCAGATTAGAAATCTATAAAATTACAAAATCTCCAACGCTACCTACTAGATACATACAGCGATAGTGTTTATCAAAATTGGCATGGACATTAAATACAGTATATCTCGAATTGAACAAGGTTAACAATTACTTTGTCACACCTTGATTTTTGTTATTTCTGGTAAAGGACCCTGACCAACGGTACGTCAGAACAATTTAGCTAATTTCAAAAGTTCCTTTCGTTGACGGAACTGCGGACTAGTAGAGGGCAAGACGAAACGACCAATACTTACCTAGTTATATACTTAGTCGGACCGAAGTCATCACACAAGCGAATATGCAAGCCAAAGCCGAAACAGACATTCCACCAGCATCCGGAGCCAAATTTCTCTGAAGCATTGTAAAAGAATCTTTGTGATTTGCTCAGCACTGGGCCAGTGACCTGACAGCATGATATGATCTGATTCGTAGAGCAGCGTTCCTGGTAAACATGGCTTACAAAAGGACGGAGGATATTTGGCGAGCTGACGAAACCGAACTACATTGTTCAGTTGTTTTCTGTACAACTACCTACATATACTTTGCATTGCATTTGACGTTCGGGGCCGACCCACGGTTGAACCATTCTCTCACACCTTTCAACCTACATACATCCAGCATAAACGAAGCGTCAACTCCGGTAGTACCCACTCTTATTACTGTTATGTACACTACACAGTAACACCACTAGAGCTTCTGCAGGTGCTGGCTATACACGGAAGGTGGGTGGGCATATGCATCAGATTTTGTTTGGGAGGCAAACGCTTGCTCGCTCGTGTTGGCCACCTACCCAACCTGGTGTGGTAATGGGAATTCATACGGTACTATGGCCGTCTCGTCGCTTGTCGTCTGTGATAGGCAGAACGCAGGATGAAGGGGAGAACCAGATAGATTAGATCTAGTTGATTCCTCATCTACCGAGAACGCGTCGGCAAGACGTCGGGTCTACTGGGAACGTAGGGTATACGTAGAGAAAAAAAGCTGGTTTTTTTTTTACAAGCTGCTTGTAAAGCATTGTGTGTATCCAGTCTGTCCACCCTGGCTCGGTTATATATCCGTACTTATACGTACTGAAATCGAGTCACCGTGTCCACCATACCCCGGGGGATGCTGTCAACGGGAAATATCTGGGTGGTTGGGACTCTCGTTATGTGCCCCTATTGGCTCTCTAGATACTTTTTGAAGGGGCCCAGAATGCTACTTGTTCGACGTTTACTCTGCAAGCTCTTTTTGCTTTTTACATGGGTACGATACGACCCAGATCTACAGGCATTTGAAGCACGTAGCCTAGTTCATCGTCGAGGGACACCCCTGCCCTGTTATAGAACAGATGCTCTAGAAACATCATTTCCTTCCGCCCGTGACAAGGGGCATAACGATTAGTTTAGGATACAGTGACAATAATCTCCCGAGGAAGAGAAACTGCTATCTCTCACTCTACATCAATGAGGGTATTAATGGGAAGAGGGGGCGCCTATGAAAGACAATCTCCGCCCGCTCTTGAGAAAGGGTCACACGGCAGCACACGGGTTTCGGAGAGTCGCGGCTCAGTCCGGCAGACTCGGGGAGTAAAGGGAAAGGCAGCACAGATGAGAGAGAGAGACAGAGGAGACAGAGGAGACAGAGAGGGAGAAAAGAGGAGATAAAGAGGTAACAGTTGCGATTGCCTGCATTGGACTGCATGCATGTGTGAGCCAAGTGCGGAGAAACAGGCATAATCTTTAGCTCATACCCCCATTCCGACGCCACGGACACTACCACACTCGACGGGGCACTACCCTACCTGGAAGCTCTCGGCTCGCCTCCAGACCTGGGTTGCAACCCTACTCTTGATGACACCGGCGCGATTACGCTGTTGGGTCTCGTACTGTATACCCGCGACTTAAACGATGTGACCCTTTCCTCTCTGCCTCTGCCTTTTGCCTTTGCCTCTGTCCCTGCCTCTCCCTCTCTATGTGAAAGTGCACTTTTCTTCCCCCCACGGTGTCGGCCTCCCTGGACAGTTCCCGTTGTTAGGGATAGAGGCTAGGTCCTTTCGTAGCGGCGGGTCTCCCGCACCTAGTCTATCTAGCAGATTGAGGCTCTAGAATCGGCCTTTCGTTTTCCTCTGCTTCTCCGGCGCATTGTACCCCCAATATGTCAAAGAAAAGTGAGGCGAACGCATCGGCTTTGCTCAGAGGTAAAAACTCTCATTTCTGTCGGCGGTGTCCCTTGTGTGGAATAGTAATTGTGAATTGCTCGAGGTGAATGGATCGAGAGCAAGCGAGATAAATGCAGAAGCGCTAACTCCTTCCTCTCTTACTTGCTCGGCTCACTGATCATTGCCGCGTCATCGGTCGCACTCTCGGGCATCTGATTCTTGGGTTGAATCTGCACAAGCAGTTTGTTTGCTGCTAGATCACTCCTACCTGGACTATTGGGCTTGTGTGCGCATATCGTATGTTCGTCGTTTCCGGCCCGGTGTTCCATGGACCCTTGTTGCCTGTCGAGATAGCGTACCTAGGTTGGTCCTAGGTTTGAGCTATGGAAGGCGGGGTATGAATGGTTTCACAGCTTTGCGTCTACGGCATTCTTGATGTTAGATGCCTTGCTGGTGTGGTGGCACCCGGTTGCGCGTCCAAGGCAGAACTGTGACACCTGGATCGTATCTATTCCTAGTCGTCCTCCAGTAGGTGAGCAGGCTGATGAGAAACCCTCTAACGGCTGCATCTTGGCGTAACTGCTCAAGGTGCCGTGATATGGGGGGATTGTGGGATGAATAATGTGATGTGGTTTGATGTAGGAAGAAGAGTGCTCCGCTGAGGGTGGTCCCGCCCAGCTCTCTGCTCTCTTCCTTGTAGGACTTGGCGATCTATCCCTAATTAGTATTTGGCTGGTTGCTACTAATCGATACAAGCGACTAACGACGTTTAAGCCGCGTGAGAAGCAACGGGAAATTTACCTGAGATATTTGTCCTTCC
This sequence comes from Xylaria sp. MSU_SB201401, assembly GCA_002288965.1. Taxonomy (NCBI): domain Eukaryota; kingdom Fungi; phylum Ascomycota; class Sordariomycetes; order Xylariales; family Xylariaceae; genus Xylaria; species Xylaria sp. MSU_SB201401. The sequence continues at coordinate 65,042 of NPFG01000032.1, forward strand.
AACGTCGGGGGTATTCATCCCTAATCATGATGAAACGGTGGCCGGCTCGTAACGTCGTCAATGTCTTAACCCAAGATATATAAAATTCCATAGGAGGTTAAATACCGTCCCGCAACTTTTCTTAATCAGACGTAGAGACGCTGAGCCACATTGAACAACCCTAGTAGAATGATAGAAATGGTAGGTAGGGTGGCCACACACATGCAACCCTCAGGGATTTGTTCAAAATAGATTTGAAAATTACTGATGGCCACCGATCCCAGGGACAAAAGTTTTCAGCGCACAGCGTGAGACGGCTTGAGGTGAGGTCAGGCCGCTCTAATTGCTCCAATGCTGAGGAGGAGTGGACATCCATGGGTTATAGGCGTGATTTGGGAAGTCATTGTGTCCAAGAGGCGATTGTTGATCGCTCATTGAACCGCGTAACGCAGGATCTACCATATCTTGCTCGCCGCCTTGATCATGATAGTATGAGCCCCAATCTTGCTGTAAGCCTGCTGTGTCTGAAATGCCTGGAAACCCCGTGTATTGGTCATAGTTGGAATACTGGTGACCTAGCCAAGTATCAGCCAAATCCTCTTCATATGTAGGCGCCGAATAAGACAATAATGGTAATTATTTCTATAGCGCTTCCCACAACGCATCGTTTAAGTAAGGGTCGTCGCTCTGGATTGTATGGCTTACCTTGGTGATAATATTCTTGGCGTGGAGAAAGTTGGTTATAGGAGCTACTGCCGTGATTGACCATTCCTAGATCATGATTGGAGTCTAGATACTGAGATGATGGTACGCCACGATCTAGTGCAAAATCCGATCTAGATGAAGAAGCGGGATCACTAGGAGTGGCCGGCTCAGAAATCGGCTGTTGGCTCTCATCAGAGACCGGCGCATCAGGCGATTTCGATGCTCCATCATTTGTCTCGTGCGAGATGCGCATGTGGCGAGTCAGGAGATCGCGACGGGAGAATGCTGATCCGCAGTGACATATGTACGGCTTCTCCTTAGTATCTAGAGATCTCTGTTAGCTGGACGCCGCATTTCCTCTCAATTTGCTACTGCTAATATGGTGGAGCTGAGGAGGATGCGGAAGAGACAAATAAAAAATTGGGGTAAAACGGACGCGTGCGGACGTGGCGTTCGAGATGCTCCGACCGTTTGAAACTTCGCCCGCAATGTGGGCACAGCCGTTGTTGAACGTTAGCTGATGATCCATCTCGTCGACGGCGGCGCGATTGCGACTGGTCCATTTCTTGCTTCTCAGCCATGTATTCGCACGAACAGAGTCTGTATATACGTCTGGGGGAGAAGGATGCGTCTGCTTCCGGTTGGAGGAGAGAGCAGGAAGAGCAGGATCTCTCAACGCCACCGATAGTTAGAAGCAACCGCACGAAAGGCCAAGAGACTGTGGGGAGAGGCCAAGGGACAGGATAGGGATCGGGATGGGAGGGTCTTTTGGTTAGAGCATGGGAGAGACAAGGTAGAGAGAGCTAGAGCTATCTAAACTAAACCTGGCTAAAGAAGACTGGAGTACAGGGGGGGCACTTGGTTTTGTAGGGCCGTTTGGCCTTCTCCACCTCCCTCAACTGCTCACGAGTGACAATTCCGGTACGGATATAACTTCACATGGCAGGGGCCTGCTGTTCACTTTGAGGGGTTCTCCCGTTGTGGGGTTATGTAGGCCCCTTCTACCGACATCTCCCGTCGCCTCCGGTGCCTGAAGCCAATGATAGACGGTCACAACATGACCGTCGAGGGGTTCCATCGCCGTTATATCTTCTCAAGACGAATGACTGGCTGGAATGCGCTCGGCCGACGCGGTGATCGCCTTCGCTTAGGCTGAGCATGGACGTGGTGGTCTCAAGCTTCTGAATCGGGGTTATACGAGCCGAGAGCAATATCATGATCCTGGTGGCGGCAGACATCACTTGCATCTGCCCACAACGACGATGTGCCTTTCAAAGTGGCCATAAAAAAGACAGGGTGAGCCGTCCTTGCGTTCAGCCGGTCGCATGTACAACCTAGCCGACTTCATCTCGGTCTTTTTTCCCGTTGATCAGGCACAAGTAAGTAGGGTTATAAGCTTGTTCTATTCTCGTGCTGCGTGTGAAAGACAACGCCCGACAACTGTTTAGTGACGCGATTCTCCTCTCGGCTATACGGAGAGAAAACGGCACTGTCCGTCACCAGGAAAGGAAGTAGGTTCTGCACGTTTAGTCATCCCGAGCAACTCAAACACACACACGCGCACACACTCAGAAGAAAGGGCAAAGCTTCCGAAGCCGGCAAGTGAAGGAAAGTAGCCAGTCGCATCACGACCATGTATACACAAATAGCATGTTGTACATCGGGCATTACGTGGCCTCTTTTAGCCTGAGATCTAAACGAATGTTACATCTTGAAACTCCTGGTAACATAATCCCCGGGCAGCAGCCTCATTGATCTCATGAGCGATCATTATACACTAATGCTCACATCGTCATCCGAAGGCCCATTCACTATATCAACTCGGTTAGGGTCCTCTAATGACACTGTGAGCGGTATTTTCAAGGTAATGGCCCGCTCTGATTATTGTCCTGTTCACCTCCCTTCTCTCAGATTATGCTTGACTGGCAATACTGCGGCCGTGCTACGCAGAGACCTTCCTAATCCATCTGCACGATTTAAGACATCGCATACGTCATTTCATCGGGATCAAATTGGCATCCAGACATGGGTCGAGTAAAGCGCCTCAATATTCAATACAATGAGAATCTTGACGAATGGATGAGGTGAAACACACCTCGATGCTACTGACGGAAAAACTCTCTGTCCTTCTTCTGACGTTCGTCACCGCCCAAGACGAACTTCACACTCCGAAATGCAGAAAGCAGGACATCAATAGATGAATTACAACTCTTCACAAATTGTGAGTCCCGTTCCGTTTATCAATTCCAAGTAGCGGATTGGCAGTGACTGTACCCACAAGCGAGAAATACAACTCACAATACACAGCTACAGTAGGTAACCCGCAAGATATTATCCGGCACAGGTAATCCGAAAGACGCTGAGGATCGTGGGAATTAATAGACTTATTCGGCATATCGAACACCGCAATTCCTCGAAGAAATTATCGACAGCCACCACGCTTGGTGGCCTGGCACAGGGATATAGCCCCGTCGCCCCTCAAAAAAACAAAGCATAAGTCTTCAGGGAGGGAACCCCGTCAACGAGTTGTTTCAGGCAGCGCGAGCTCGTCGTGCAGTGGGACGTCTGTAAAACCACTTTTGCCAAGATATTGTAGGTAGCACCCGGGCCCCGATTCCACGCCGAACGACCAATACTTAGATACGCAATTGTCCGATGGGTGTTGTACGTGGGGGAAAATGTGAGACAGTCCTTACATTGCCGAAAATCTCTACATCAGAAAGCCCACAGGCGCACTAGGGATTTTCTTGACAAAGCAGTAGTTCCATGTGTTGCGACTTTATTGACCTAGGTGCCCCTTTGAGCGCAAGTGATGGGAACCGAGCTGCCAATGTAGCTAATTGCATTAGCTTGGAGAGGCGGCTCTTTACTATCGTCACAAGATCAATGTCAAGAAATACCCGTCAACAACCCCGCTCTTTTGCAGAGGATTTTGAGCACACACATGAGAACATGCTACGAGGGCCCTTGATCTTTTTCGTATGTTAAAATTCTTGGGACTTTGCACGCGCAAACGTTGAGACCAAGGATTGAGGTATGCCACGTCCCGAGAGCCATCAAAATTTAGCTGAGGTGTCGTGCTCCGCGGTAAGGAGCATGCGTTAACGAAGGTAATTGCGTGCTCAACATTCAATGTACGCAAGGGTCACTACTAGAAGCCGAGTGACTACTCTGTCTATTTCATTTGGAATGACTTTCGCACGATATGTTCCGTCCTCATAAATATGGTGGGGAGTCACATGTCATCTAGCAGCTAGGCCAAGGTCAGCTAGGACAAGTAGGAGGCTCAATGATTCGAGCCGCGCATCAGCCTGTCAGCGTCCGACTACATCAGCGGGGTCATTTCAACAGTAAAGGAAGGCCTACCGAATATTCGGGAATAATGATGATAGTGGGACACATGTGTAGTTTACCATCATCTGATCATCTGTCCTGCTTTGTGGCGATCAACTCGCATTCCTTACGGCTCTTACCCATGGTGTCACGAACAGAAGCCGAAGCATAAGAAGAAAGCCAATATAAGATTATCATTAGGACCCGACTATCGAAGACGCTCAACGAACCAGCTAATTAGTGGCAACTCGTACACCAATAATGTTGAAATGAATTCCGGTCCTCGAGGGGAGCGGTAGTGTAATGAGACAGGGTATTACTCAGAGACGGGCAAAGCGATATCTTAAGACCATTTGAGCTCAAATCCGGTTGAAGTGTAACTCGAGCTCGCGCCGACCTAGACGTGTCGTGTATACTCGCCGATGCTGATTTCGACACATTTTAGTGACACTGGTGCAAATCCACCCATTCCGCAAAGCCTTGCGTGGAGATACCTTAACCAAACCAGCCGCACGCACAGTAGCTAATCACAATTCGACAGTAGTAAGTCCATCTGATTCAGGAGGTCCTCGATATACTATTTAGCAAAGTCAGTCGCAATATTATGCAAGCTTTAAACAAGAATTACGCACCTTTTCGAGCGTAAATGCCGTACCAAATTACACTCAGGACCAAGAAGCCTACGAAAACCACAATAGCATAATTCGCGCTAGCGGCAGTAACCGGGAGCACAGTCGGTAACGAGAAGAGTACTAATTCGAAGACGATCCAAGCCACTGCGACAATATTGACAGCAAAGCCTACCGCTCTCGGCATCTTCCAATGCGCAGCCTGCACTTCCTTGCGTCGGTATGTCAAGGAGATGGCAATAGGTATGCCATAAGAGACCGCAAGCGATATCACGCCCACTGACACAAAGGCAAGGAAAGCAGAGGTAGAGCCAAGATTTATCACGCCCAGAAGCAGCTGGACGACGGTAGTCAGTCCAAGCGCCCAGATCGGCGTCCCATGAGTTTCATCGATCTTCGCCCATAGCGAAGCTAGAGGGATCGCATTATCTCGCGCGAACGCCCACGTACATCGTGACGCGGCGACGGTGATTGAGATAGAACAGAAGAACGTGATAATGAATACCAACACAGTCAATGCTAACCCGCCGCCAGGCGAGCCCGTCACTCGGCCGAAGATGTATGGCAATGCCTGCCCTATTGGTGCCTGGAGAACCTCTTCTAGGTCAGGTAGCGTGGCGCATATGGGAATGATCTATCAAGATATCAGTCACTGAAGAGACAATCTGCAGCTACTTCAACTCACAAAGAAGAGACCAGCAATTCCGCCGACGGGTACGCATAACGACAGTGCGTTTGGTAGTTTGGTGGTTGGTTTGTCGCATTCCTCAGCCATAGAGGATATCATACCGATCGCAGAGAATCTAACGCGGGATCAGTGAATCAAGCGATAACCTCCCACCGGGGACTTCGCCTCACGTGTACGCGGCGGGCAGGATGCCAATAAAGAATGAGAAGTTACCCCAGCCCGATAAGGTACTGTCGTAATGGCCCTATAAGAGTACAAATAAGCCTAGCACTCAACGATCTGCTGCATGAAAGCGGCCTACTAATGTGTAGCTGGGTGAATGTCGGCCGGTCTCTGCTGTAACTGAAAGAGTAATCAGTGTCACAATGATGCTGATGGCCGTGAATACCGCACAGATTGTATCCACCAGAGGCAGGAGCTTGTTCCTAAAGGCAACGACGAAGAAGGTGAGGAAGCATAACGCGTAGAAGATTAGGAGGAGTTGCCAAGACTCTACAACAAAGTCCGGTTGAAACAAATTGACGGCGGCGGCGACAAGAGATGCAAAACCGAAGTTCACAGAGAGTGTGATCGTCCAGTTGCCAATGAGCCAGCACCATCCGGTTATGAAGGAGAGTATGATACGGTATTGAGGGCTGGCGAGTTGGAATGACCAGTAGTATGGCCCGGCAGACGTAGGGTATCTCGAAGCGAGTTCGCTCAAGGACAGGGCAATGCATTCGTCAAGGATGAGGACCACTATCCATCCCAGAAACATAGGGAGTTGTCCTAATTGCCATAAGTCTTCCCGTCACATCTAATAGGCTTTTATCACAACGTACCTCCGCCGTAAACGGCAGATATTAGCGGGCTGCCAAATCCATATGGTATCTGCAGGAAAGTTTAGACCACGAATAAGGTGTAAGATAATAAGTAGCACACTTACAGCAGCAATAGCGAGAGATTGGAATAGCAGTGTAAACATCGACCTGTTCCTCCGTAGCTCCGGCTTGTACCCCAGCACATTCAAATCTTGGAGATCATCAACATCTCCGAGTTGCGTATCGCTGGGCCTAGACCCCTTCTCAGTCATCACTTTCTGGTCGGTAACAGTCATGATTAAACTTGAACGCCGGGAAGCAGGTGTAGATGCTATAATTACTGGCAAGAAACCCAGCGGGCTCAACTTATATCTTACTACGGAAATTAATGGAATCAATGGTTAACTACTCACTATGAGATAGCCAGTCACTGAGCCATGAAACTTCCCCTCCTCTTATCTCCAGCTCTACTGGTCCGTCGCCATTTGCTGACCTTCAAGGGCGCAAGCGTCCCCGGTCGATCACTATCGCTCCCTATCCACACATACTAGATAAAGTTCAACCGCCGAGACCTATCAAGCAACAACCAAAGAATAATAACCCCGGTGGCGCCATGGATATCGGGACCATCTCCCCTAGAAAGCGTACCAACGGTAAGCTAGCTCGATCATTTCTGCAAGCTAGCAAGCCATGCATCCGCCATCTTATTTTTCTGAGATTGTCTGTGGCGTCTGCGCGAACGGATCAATTATCGCGAACTACTCGTTACCATGAAACATGTTCGGGCTGCGTATTGGGGATCGCGTACAATACATAGAGAATTGATGAAACGAAACAGTATCAGTTTCTACACCAAACAATGTCTCGTCACTTTCCCTTTCGTTAGACCAACAAGCTAGGCCCCGCATCAAGGCGCGACTTGGTGAATGACGAGAGCGTGTTTTGCTAGTTACCGAGACAGTGAAGCATCCTTGAATTGCTTCTTCTCAATCAGGTAGCATATGACCGGCGATCAGCCATGCTTGCGGACGTAGCACACTTGTGGTGTTACCAGTGTGACGCGGCCTTATCGCTTGTCTCCTCCTCTGGATTCTACTAAGGGTGGCTTAAGGTGTGGCTAGTAGAGGTAGACATACGAACGTACCTATATCAATTGCTTTTCGCTCCTTTACGTTCACTCTAGGTAATGCTCCTACGTCCTCACTACTAATATATCAAAAAGCCATCACTATGTTCGTAACATTCAGCGTTGCATGTGCATAGTACGAATTTTCATATCTAGGGTTGCGAATGAGCTACACTTAGCGTTGGCATTGACGTACATGGAGGCTGGTACGACAAAGCACGCGATATAATTGCCTCTGATTACTGCGCTACTCCTTTTCAGTCATGTAGCTCACTAGTGACGCTATATTATTAAGACAAAGTTGTCTTTCGCACGTGAATCATACCGGTACCAAATAGCAAGTAGGATTGCAAAACCGTTTCAAAATTAATCGACCAATCTCAGTCATTTACTTCACCATTTTCGATGACTTGAAGTGAAATTAGATTAGTTGTCAAGCAAGGAGCTATGTCAACGACTACGTTGTAGCTGTTCACGTGGAACCGAGAGCCTGACACTAAGGTATAACGCATGGGACAATACAACTACCGCCCGAACCCATCAACTGCAGCCTTGAACAAGAACAAGGTTTCAAATAGGGCTTGAAATCGCTTCGGAATGCGATAAATGCCAAGGTCTTAAGGTCCAATTGCAATGCTTCCGCTCTTTAAGCCGGATTTGACTATATACATACATGGATGGAGTTTTTAACCCCTAAGTTCCACCAATACGCCTCAAACAGGCAAGGGATGAATAAACTCAGTCGCAGTATGGTTGAGACAACGTCGAAATACGCCTAATTTTGTATTAAGGTAGTGTATAGATATTCAGCTTGTGTCAAGGTCAGGCACGGTCATTATTTTCCCTTTTTGTGGTGCGAAACTTGTATATGAATTATAGGCTAGAATTGGTCCTGTAATAGGAAGCGATTCTAACAAACTCTATGGACCTTTGACAGCTAGACAAGCTCCTATTGCGATACAGTCAGATAAGTGTGTGATATATACATGATCTTATTTCCTTCATCCTCATTCATCCTTGTAACGGTAGCTATGATTAAATAATAATACTATAGACAACTATCGTATATTGGTCTATGAATAGAATCCGAACCTGAACTTTCCGGCATTATCAACACTTCTATAGACATTTAAGCACGATGAAATATACTATAGGAGCTGTATGTAGAGCCAATCACCCACAGCAAGGAATCTGCCACGTTGCATTCGCAATGGTCAACATACTTCTCTACGAATCTCTTTAGATTTCCTCTGGAGGCGTATGCCCGCTCTTTTCATCTACGGACACGTAAGATAAACCAGATTGTACCTCAGTGATTGCTAGGCGATATGGAGATATGGAAAGACTATAAATGTAAGCTCGTGCTATGATATGTTCACTCTTTAAGCGAGAAGCCCTTCATCACGGAGAATAAGAAAGATTCCTATCCCTGGCAATGGCGTAGACGTGGTCAAGAGATCCAACAATATGCCCAGCAATACTGTTGGACATATCTCACCGGTTGTTTCAGTAGAAAAGGTACAAGGAATATATTTCACACCGCATTGTTCTTGCACTGGCCGGTAACCCATTTTCGGGAATTGAGGTGGCATTAGACATTGAGCCCTTGCTATGAGACTCTCCTAGGCGCAACAAAACAGTAGAACGTAAGGTCCATAAAAAAATAGCTAAAGAACACTAACGTAATATATTGTCCCTATAAAATATATGAGTGTCATCATGCTAGTGCGAGAAGTCAGGTGCGCTGCTCGTAAAGACGGCTCATGCAAACCATCAACTCGCCCCCCCTGCGTATGTTATTACTCATGTACCCAGTCCTGTAGAATGGAAACTTCCAAGTCATATTGACCAAGATCATCGCATAAAACCCATATACTTTCAATCCACCCCAGTACTTAAGACTTTCAATGGCTCCTATGGCTTTAGACGACTTGCAATATGTAATAATCCATAATGAAGCTCTGCCGAGCCCTTACTAAAACGGATGCATCCTTCTTGACGTTGATCACTCACTTCTGTGGTTGTTTGATGCGGGTCATTTAGACGGGTATATTTTGGTTAATACTACTATTGGTCGCGTATATGACGAGCCTCCCATCACTGCGACCGCTGCAAGTGCCGTGCGGAGGAGCAAGGCTCTAAACTACGGACCGTATATTGAGCCGCGGAGGCAAATGTACCTCTATATATACTCGCAATGCATCCCCCTTGACATGTTCATCGGACTGCTACGCCCACCTGCACCTTTCTTTCGAGCAGGTAGTTGTTTCAACATGATGACTATCGGGGGCGCTCTCCTGCTGCTGCCGCTCCTTACTGGAGCTCAAGCAGTAGCCATATCACCTGCAAATGGATATGTATCGAAGATTGAAATGTGAGCCTTAGTCAGTACTCAATAGTTCACTCTCCTGCAGATGCTGACTTATGAAATTCGCCTAGTTTTCGCAATCCCAACTATCCGCTCGATGTCGTCGACAAGTTGGAAGAGGCTACAATGCCCAAGATCGACGAATACATGACCCAGAAGATTGCGGCGGGCAAGAACAACAAATGCACGTTGGAAAATGCGGCGGTACGGAGAGAATGGTTAGCGTCGCAATGTCGTTTCTCAAGATATCCCTTCCCCTGACATTGATAATAGGAGCGACATGAGTGAGGCAATGAGGCAAGAATATGTCGCCGCCATCAACTGTTTGTTGAAACTGCCTCCCAAATCGGACAAAACTAGGTTTCCGGGGGCTCTGAGCCGATACGAAGATTTCGTGGCTTTCCACATGACACACGCTATGGAATTACACGACAACATGCACCTCTTCGGTGCTCACAAATACTACGTCTGGCTGTTCGAAAAAGCGCTTCGTGACGAGTGTGGATACACCGGCTACCAGCCAGTATGAAACACCCTGAGTCTATCCATCTTTTGATCATAGTGTTACTCACTGTAACTTAGTATATGAACTACGACCGATACTCGCAGGATCCCGGAAATTCCCCGTTGCTAAATGGGAATGCTTCCAGCATAGGAGGTAACGGCAAGCCGGATCCCGCATACAAGGGCGTTCCCCAGCCCGGACGCACTCCCAACATCATTAAAACGGGAGGTGGTGGAGGATGCGTCACGGCAGGGCCCTTTTCAGAGTTCGTCAACCATCCATGTGCTCTCAGCATTTTGAATACCATCCCACTTCAAGCATCCTCATACCCCGAGAAAAACACTGCTGACATATCAACAGCATGGTTGTGAGCCTTGGCCCGACTTCCATGTCAACGGGAGCCAACATCCCCAAGAACCCACGATCTGACGGCACAGGATCCAATCCTCGTTGCTTGCGTCGAGACGTGGTGCGTGATGAACCCTGCCTACTACTTCCCAGTCATCATTTATATGTTCATACATGCTCTGTCGCGCCAAGACCAAGTCCAATGGCTAAGAGAATCTCTGTGCATCTAGAACCGTAACGCGGCGATGGGCGCAACTGCCGACCGTGCCTTTAAACTCTTTGATAACAAGAACATCGACGGCTTCTACAACCAACTGCTTGGGACGCCACCACCGAGGAATGATCCCTACCCTTGGGGCGTAAGTACTCCAACTTTAAAGGAGAGTCTCGCAAAGAAAATTAGAGCTAATTGCTATTTACCAGATTCATACCGCAGGCCACTATATTGCCGCTGTCGACCCAGGTGGTGACCCATTGTGAGTTTCCTCTAGAATCATCTTCTCCCTAGTATTACTTCGTTGTTAGAGCGACAGGAATGTCTTGGGAACATACAAAGCCCCCCTCAAATCGCTCCCGTTTTCTTTGAAAAAAAAAAAAAAAGATGTAATTGCTGACTCCAGAGAACTTTAGTACCTCTCCCGGCGACCCTCTCTTCTATTTCCATCACACATCGCTAGATCGACTCTGGTGGAGTGAGTAGCCTCCCTCCCTCAATCATGCTTGGTATGAAACGACAATCACTGACCCCAAACCTTGTAGTTTGGCAAATGCAGGACCCCGCAAACCGTCTCTACGCCATTCCCTTCGTCAACATGAACATGACTATGCCCATGAAGCGCGCAGTAGACCCTCACAGCGTCACGGTTGACATGGAATGGCTTGGCCCTCCGATCAAGCTTCTCGAGACGCATGACCAGCTTGGCGGGAACGGCGGTGCTTTCTGTTATGTCTACGTCTGATTTCTTTCGAGGGACATGTCATTTGCGTATCTGGATCTGAATTTGACGCGCCTCACTAGCTAGCTACCATGACCACTTGTGGATAGGTAGAAACAAGGCAGATGACGATATCATGAAGCCCTTAGTCCTCATATCCTCGTTGTAGATCGCCCCGTAGCCGAAATTCCTCGTGATTGCCCCTTATCTTCAAAAAGGAGGAGGAATTATCTAGAGCCATTTATGGTACGCGCTACAGCTAAGCGTTGGTCTAATAAATTATCATCCGCTCCTGCAGCAATACCGTGAGTAGCAAGGGTTAGCACTGGGAATAGAGTACGATGATCTCGCCCAAAACTTCAAGTACCCTTTGATCTTCGATTTGGAAATACCAGCCGAAGAGTTTCTTCGACATATCGTTGGACCTCTTCCTGTTTTGCCATAGGTTGATTGGGTAGGGCATAGGATAGATAGGGTAAGTACTTAGGGCTCTGGTATCGCTCATCGCTGAAACTCGGCTTTCATTTCTTCCAAGGTGCTTTAATCGTAATACACAGTATGATTTGATCATGTAACAAATGGTTCTAACATCTTTTTTGATTCCCAGGCAGACTTCTATAAACCATTTCCCGCCTGGTATAGATTGAGCCTGATAGAGTTGGCCGTCTATCTGTATATCTACCCTCAACGTACATTGCCACGATTAGTAGTCGCCCAGACATTGGCCACCGGTATTCATCCACTCATAAAAGCCTCGCCCTCCCAAGAACTATATGTAACAAATAAAACACAACGCTTAACCCTGGAACTCCGGAACAGTGTTTTGCTCCCATCGACCAGGGATGAGCGCCAAAGGTACGATACCCGACACGTGCATGTCAGGACCGAAGACATGAGCGTTGAGGCCCAGTTCTTGAGTGGCGGCCTTCATGTTCTTCAGACCTTCTTGCCAGTTGGGGCCGGCACGTCGCACCCAGATCTGGGTATTGTGCTCGTTCAATTGCTTGGCGTACTCACGGAGCGCACGAATGACACCCTTGAAAGTAGACGCGACGTTGGTGAAGTTGGCGATACCACCACCGATGAAGAGAACCTTGCCTTTGGGTGACATGGGGGCACGGAGCATAAGGTCTAACACGGTACGAGCATAGTAGTAGGTTTGCGATTCGGTGGGGGCACCGGAGTACTCGCCGTAGTTGGCGAGATCATCGGCGAAGCCAGCCGACGCGATGGCATCGGCATACACAACTGATGCACCACCACCAGCGACCAAGGTCCAGATGCGCCCGTTGCCGTTGAGAACGGTCAGTTTCAATGAAGCACCAGTCTTTGCGTCCATCTCAGCGATGTAGGCCTCTTCCTTGGACAGCTCACGGCCGAAGGGGGCGGGGAACTCCATGGGCGGGCCGGCATCAACGCTAACCTTGTCACCAGCCGAGGAGACGGCAGTGATGCCAAGGTTGGCAGGCGAGCGAGCGATTGCCCATTTGGCACCGCATTCGAAATCGGCAGTCTGATCTAACTTGGCAGCCAAGTCCAAGAAGTGGACGTCTGCTGAGGTACCCTCTGCATTAGGGATGACAACCAATGGGTTGATCTCGAGGTACGTAAACTGGCAATCGACGTAGACTGAGGGCGACTCAATTAGTTACATGTCGACAACGTACCATCGTTCGAGATTTAAACAAGTGTACTCACCAGCATATAGACGAGTAATGAAGTCCACCAAGACATTGTGAACGCCCTTCGGAACCTTTCCTAGCAATGTACTTGCGATCTCTTCATTTGAAGGGTATTCAGACAAGTCAACGGGGATAAGAAGCTTCTCGGCCTTAGCATCAACATCACCAACATCGACACCACCCTCGTGGGTGAAGAGGATCCAATCACCCTGTGAGTATAACAATTAGCATCTTATCTCTTAACGTCTATGAGTCTTCGTGAAGTCAAAGCCACGTGATGAGAGGCGTATCGGTGTAATGGATGTGTAATGGGCACGTAAGTCTCTTTTGGGTAGCTCGGGAGTGATAGATAATCAAGTGGATGCCACCTTGGTTGCATGTGGTTTAGCCTCCGTTCGCCCGTTCGCTGGACTCGGGCCCAACATTCCCCAAGACTGGTGGAAGCAACGCATAACATCTAATATAAATCTTTTCACACCAATCTCATAATCCCTCGGTTCTCGTCCATTAGAGACTTTTGAATGAGTGTTTCTGGAGATATGGTCTATTGTTTGGTTCGATTCCCGTTCTCACGGGTGACAGCTCGCCAAGCATGCGCTTGCGGACTCCAATGGTGGCTGCCTCTTGATCGCCAAGAAATTCAAACGCATCGAATCTGGAGCAACTTACATCACGGACGGAGTTGATGTTGATGTAATACTCGGTACCCTCCGGGTGAGGTACGAAAGGCTCGACGAGGAACTGTCGAAGGACGCCTTCTGTGTGTTCAACCTTCTGCGTCTTGCCAGCTCTCTCAGCAACCCAAGCTTTCGCCTCGGGCCAAGTCTTGTTCAGAGCCAAAAGGCCTGATTTTCCTCGCCGCTTGATGAGTTGATCAGGCTTAGCGACGAACTTGGCACCGCTCTGGAGAAGCCAGGGGTAGGTGACCTCGGCTTGGTTGAGCACAGCATTGACATCAGCGTCCTCAGGGAAATAGAGAGACGCGAGTCTTGGAGGAGGGTTGTGCGTTGTCGACTTGGGGAGCGGGCTGGGCTTGATCACTGGCGCACGAGTGAGGTGGTAGTTGATGATGGCCTTGCCGTCGGCCTCAGAAATCGACTTGGCGGACATTGTGACCAGACAAGGGGATATCTATGAGAAAGAGGTACGTGTGCGAATTCCTATCTCTTCCAATGAACGGCCCTTTATATGGCGAGATCTGAAGACGGACGAGTGTCAGCTACGAATCGATCGTGTAGTCCACACGAGATACACGACTTCGAGGTATGACCGAGGAAAGTTGATCGCTTGCCAAAGCCGCAACGGCAGTGCTATTCAAGCAATTGATTGATCAATTCACGGGCTTTTGGGTTGGTTGACTGACCTTTTCGCAATTGTCTTCTCAAGTGGGAATGCTGAGACAGTGAAGTCACGATGCGAAATGGAACTGTCCAAGTGGAAAGAAAAAAGGTTAAGCAGTCGAGCAGTCGAGCGGTGGGACAGACGGCCGATCGGTGGTGCAAGTGGCGGCGATTAAGCAGCAGCAGAGGGGACTGACAAGCAAGCAAGCAAGCAGGATGGAGGTCCGATCTATGAGAAAAGGTTAGCTTGTATGAGCACGGAAAGCTTGCACTTGGCTGGTTGGGGCCCTACTTTGGCCAACTGTCACTATTTTCAGGAGTAGTGCTCACTTTGTCGGGTTCCCCCTCTGTCAGGTACCTGGACGACCCCTCCAAGACCCCTACAGCTCCGTGTGTACCTCGCAGGTACTTGCGGCACCACACCGATTATTGCGAGGACCGTCGCTCGGGGCTCAACTTTTGGCCACAGGCGGTTCCTGAGCAGAACTGAGGACTGGCGCTGTGCTGGCGCTGCAGGAGGGGCTCTCTGGGGTGGGGTCCTTGTCCAGGGACCCGATGCGCTAGTGCGCTGCGGGTAATAAACGGGTTATAATTGAGTTCGAGCCTGCAGCAAGTCGAGCGTTTGGGGGCGCGCTAGTCCCTGTCCGGGTTCCGGCAGTGCGCTATCTGCCATCGCGGACACAACCATTGGGGCAGCCGGAGTGGCTTCAGTCAGCTGAAGTACCGGTACTTCCCCAACATGCTCTCCTTGCTCTCCTCGCTCTCCTCTTCCTCCAGACAGCAGGGCCCGTCACCGACACGCTGGACACCATCCTCTGCCAGGCTATCTACCGTAGCGCTGTGCGTCGAGTCCTGGCCAGAACCCGGCCTGTGTGCCCTGGCGAGTCACGCACACCGCTCGACTTCCCATCCCTTCCCATCTCTATAGGTACTCAGACTCGCCAGATACCTACCTCCCGTCTATAGTAGTTGCACTAGGTACCCGACCGTCTTACTGCTGAGCATCTCGGCCACCCACCCCACTCGGTCATTTCTATTTTCTATGATTTGGTGGGAACTCGACGCATCGTCGGCCGTCATCTAGCAACAATTTGACATTGTGCTGTTTTCTTACACTCGGGCCATTTCCAATTCTAGCTATAGTGTTTCATTCATTGGGTCGTGGATGCTTTCCATGCTCCTTCGATGATTTGGGATAGTCCTGTACGACAAGATGCTGGAAAGGC
This sequence comes from Xylaria sp. MSU_SB201401, assembly GCA_002288965.1. Lineage (NCBI taxonomy): Eukaryota > Fungi > Ascomycota > Sordariomycetes > Xylariales > Xylariaceae > Xylaria > Xylaria sp. MSU_SB201401. The sequence goes on from NPFG01000032.1 coordinate 80,706, forward strand.
CACGGCTTTATCCTGCCTCGCAGTTTTTGTCGTTCTGCTTACTCAGGTCATCCTTAAAGGTGATGACCATAATTTGCATTCCCTTTGATATGGATATATTTCATCTAGCTTAGTGGCGCGTGACCATATACTGCACTTGAAATTTGATATCATCTCACCCGCCTATGTTATCTACCAACCACTAGTATTCTGATAGTCTAAGTCGCCAGCTTGCAGTCAAGTTGACGAGCCCTATATCGGCCTTGCCCTATGGGGAGTATCCGGCCTATCGCAGCCTTCCACGCGCGTCTGGTGCAAATCAGCCTTTACCTTTGATTGTGCAAAGACGTTTGCTTACCAAGGTATTATTGAGACACCGTATGCATATTTTGAGTTCAAGCGGACCGTTTCTATCTCCACTAATAAATCTACATCTACACAGAGATACTATTCCAATGGAGTACGGAGCATTGCCACTAACGAAATTAAAGAACAGCACTGGTTTGAGAGATCAGACCCGAGTACGAACTCGCCATGCCAAGTGAGAGTTTGGGATCAGAATGCTAGCAACGCATCATATTGGTAGCTCGTTCGATCCCACCTTGCTTACGTACTTCCGTATTTTGGCGGGGGATCCTTTTGGCGAACAGCCAAAGTACTAGGTGTACTAAGTGTACCAATTGTACCAAATAGTGTGCCCGAGTTTGTTTCTTATTAGGTAGGAATGACCTCTAGTGCACCGGATGCACCCCCCTACACTACGGACTGCAAAATGGCGTAGAGTAGGGAGGTCATCGGCTGTCCGCCACAGTCGACTCCCCTCTATGGGTAGGAGGGGCCCGACGAGATGGGGCCGTCGGGGTCCGTGCTTTAAGGGAAAGCGTTCTCGGGAGTCGGATGTCGAAGACCGCAGTGTAGGTACCTACTAGGGAACGGTGCTCAACAAGTACTCCGACCAGCAGATCAAGGCCGATTGATGCACACACAGGGAATTGCCACAAAGCCCTACGCTGCACCAAAACAGAACAAGGACCCGAGCAGCGGATCAGCATCCGAAATCGTCTTTGAGTTGATGCAAGCTTGCGAGACTTGCAAGAAATACCTTTCAGTGGATTACTATTACCTGCTGTTGTGCCGGTCGCATTGGCGGGGCACCAAGTGGGGACCCATTCAACAGGTCCACAACAGGTTTTTTACCCCAACTATTCCGATCTTGAGAGGCTGGACGTTACCCAGATCTCAACCCAGCCGCCGACCTGTGTGACCGCAAATCATACAGTCTGACACGGCCACAAATTATTTCGGGACGAGAAGGGGTGGGTTCTTAATACCAGCAATCAGCGAGACCGACCGTCGAACACCGATTCCCGTGGGAGTAGATAGCATGGTATTATCTTCTTTGAGCAACTGAGCGCTTAATTACCCGTTTGGGAAAGGCGGACTGTCTATTTCTAGATTGCTCGAGGCACGTATCGGTACCTGCCAGGGATTGTACCCTACGGCATCACTGTCCAGGGCAGGCATCCTCTACACTACTGTATTCCACCACATTTTAGCGTCGACACCGCCCGCGGGAAGTACCTCGGAGGTAGCTGCGCGCCCTGCCCTCAAGCTTCCCAGCAAAAAGAGTTAACGGGTTTGTCCTTCGCAGCAGCGCAAGAAAAGAGTCCCCCCCCGGTCATCGCCAAAGCTCTCCGCCTCTTTTTGTGGTTATCCAACTCTCCGTCGCCCACTCGATTTCATCTCAATTCCTCGACTTTCTTTCAGACCAACTCCATCCCGTCCTCCATTGACGACGACACATCTCCTGGCCCAACCTTTATTCAGTTGGCACAAGTGTCGAACATAAACTGCGGCAACAGAGCCGACAGAGGACATTGAATTGAAGAAGAACCTGGTCACGGTATGTTAGATCCCCCAACTGCAATTTCAATTGGCATATCCCGTGTCTGGAACGACAAACGATCAGCTTCCATCTTGTGGTCGGCTCAACTACTCTGTTAAAATAAAGTTGAGCTACTCGCCTCAACTGAGAGCCTTGTGATGTGAATTGCTCCAATTCGCCGAGAACTTGAGACGGCGAGGAGCGAAGGGTTCTGACCGCCTTGTGTCTTCTGGATAGCCTCAATTGCTATTTCCCCAGAATATCGAGACTGACTTTGGAGTTTGTTCAGCACATATAGTTTTCCACGGTCTCAGGAAGAAGCTCATCCAAGATGCCCGCTGCAACCCCCACCGGCGCCGCGCCTCGCTGTCAGCGAATGACAAAATCACCCGTTTCTCTGCCCCCAGCCGGCCCTTGAGCCCTCTTCCCGCACACGCTCTTTTCAACAACAAGACAAGATGCTTCGTATACGGTCTCCAGAACCGTGCCGTCCAGGGCATGCTGGACTTCGACTTCATCTGCAAGCGCTCAACACCCTCCGTCGCTGGCATCATCTACACCTTCGGTGGCCAGTTCGTTAGCAAGATGTACTGGGGAACCAGCGAGACTTTGCTTCCCGTTTACCAAGAGACAGCAAAGGCCATTGCTAAGCACCCTGATGTCGATGTTGTCGTCAACTTCGCTTCTTCCCGAAGTGTCTACAGCTCCACAATGGAACTGATGCAATACCCTCAAATCAAGACCATTGCTATTATCGCTGAAGGTGTCCCTGAACGTGTAAGTCGCTTCAAGTCAGTACCACATGGCCTGTTTTCTAACACCGAAATCCATAGCGGGCGCGAGAAATCGCCCATGTCGCGCGAAAAAAGGGCGTTACCATCATCGGCCCCGCCACTGTTGGTGGTATCAAACCCGGCAGCTTCAAGATCGGTAACACTGGTGGTATGATGGACAACATTGTTGCCTCAAAACTGTACCGCAAGGGATCTGTAGCCTACGTCTCCAAGTCTGGTGGTATGTCCAACGAGCTGAACAACATCATCTCTAACAACACGGACGGTGTCTACGAGGGTGTTGCCATTGGCGGTGACCGATATCCTGGCACCACTTTTATTGACCACATGTTGCGATTCCAGCAAGACCCTGAATGCCAGATTCTTGTCTTGCTTGGTGAAGTTGGTGGTGTCGAGGAGTATAAGGTCATTGATGCCGTCAAGCAGGGTGTCATCACCAAGCCTATCGTTGCATGGGCTATTGGTACTTGTGCTAGCATGTTCAAGACCGAAGTCCAGTTTGGCCACGCTGGTTCTTTCGCCAACTCTCAGCTGGAGACGGCTGCTATGAAGAACAAGATGATGAAGGAGGCTGGTATCCACGTCCCCGATACCTTCGAGGACATGCCCTCTGTCCTCAAGAGCGTCTACGACAAACTTGTTTCAGAAAAGACCATCATCCCGGCGCCGGAGCCAGTTGTCCCTAAGATTCCTATGGACTACTCATGGGCTCAGGAGCTTGGTCTTATCCGAAAGCCTGCTGCCTTCATCTCCACCATCTCCGATGACCGTGGCCAAGAACTGTTGTACGCTGGTATGCCCATCTCCGACGTGTTCAAGGAGAACATTGGAATCGGTGGTGTCATGTCGCTCCTGTGGTTTAGACGGCGTCTTCCCGACTACGCCACCAAGTTCCTGGAGATGGTTCTTATGCTCACTGCCGACCACGGTCCTGCCGTCTCTGGTGCCATGAACACCATTATCACAACCCGTGCCGGAAAGGATTTGATCAGCTCATTGGTAGCTGGTCTGCTTACCATTGGTTCTCGATTCGGTGGTGCCCTTGACGGTGCTGCTGAGGAGTTCACCAAGGCCGCCGACAACGGCCTGAGCCCGCGTGACTTCGTGGACACAATGCGTAAACAGAACAAGCTCATTCCCGGTATTGGACACCGTATCAAGTCGCGAAACAACCCCGACTTGCGTGTGGAGTTGGTCAAGGAGTACGTCCTAGCCAACTTCCCCAGCCACAAGCTACTAGACTATGCGCTAGCTGTGGAGTCAGTGACAACATCGAAGAAGGACAACCTGATCTTGAACGTGGATGGCTGCGTTGCCGTCTGCTTCGTTGACTTGATGCGTAGCTGTGGCGCATTCAGCCTCGAGGAGGCTGAAGACTACATGAAGATGGGTGTGCTCAACGGTCTTTTCGTTCTCGGCCGAAGCATCGGCCTGATTGCACACTACCTCGACCAGAAGAGACTGCGCACCAGCTTGTACAGACATCCTTGGGATGACATTACCTACTTATTGCCTACTCTGGCTACGACGGGCCCTGCTGGCGAGAGCCGAGTGGAGGTTTCGATGAAATAGATTTAGATAGCGTGGTGTTAAAGATCCTTTAGATGGCCAGCGCTGGCCCTTCGTGTGCTTGCTTTCCGGGATTGGCGAGCAGGCTGGCAGGTGAGACGAGGTAATGATAGAATCTTGCCAGGGTGGCTGGGTTGTACGAAATGATCAGATATGTCAAAAGGCACAGGGTCTAGGATGGTCCATGTGGAAAGTATAATAGACAAATTTATTCCCGTTCAATAGTCAACCTACCTATATATTGATTGGCGTCGAGTGTCGCTGATGCGACGAACTCTTATGCGAGAGCACTTAGCTACGACTCGTGGCAAAGAACCTCTATTTGCGTGCGCCCCTTTTTGCTGCGGAGGTGCAATTATCCAGCGGTCACCATAATGCAGGTACCTGGCACTCTAGGTCATACAACGGACGAAATATTATGCCAATTACTCGTAGTGAGATTTGACGTAGGCTATTGTCCGGGATGGGCAGCAAGTCGAATGGCGTGTGAAAGGGAAGCTTCATGTTGTAGGCCAACGGAAAAACACCGGAATAGCGGGCCCACTTAAAAAGTTGGTGGCATCGACATCCAGCCAGGGACTGACCCATTGAATGTAGGTACGCAGATGTTCATCGGTAACGTCCATCGGTAACCTCTCTGAAGCCCACCCCGAAATTCAACCTGGAGCTTCAAAGCGTGCAAGGTAAGAACTACTCCGTTGCTCACTAGGGAAAATTTTGTCGCTTCTCTATGACTGTCGAATTGACTAGCATGTCTTGCGTATTCCACCTTGTCACTGACGCTAAAGCCCCGAGGTTAGCATCCGATCGGAAGACGCCCGACGATCTTGAGCCGCGATATCATTGACGACTAAACGGAGATATTGTACTTTAGTTACTAGCGCTCGAGTTATTGCACTGGGTACCTGTGCACATTTTCTGCTGTACCTGTATTACGGATTAGGATCTATCTGGATCTACGTGCTCTCTCGACTCGCGACCTACCTCCCGCTCGCGCATTGTCTCGTTCGCTCGGGAATACCACGCCCCGAGTCTATATACCAGCGGTGCCTTCCCAGAGACGAAGCGCATCGATCAACCCCCCACATACCGTCAAGACAACGCCACGAAGCACAAGAGCCGCGCGAGGAGGAGCGAAAACGCAACGCAACATAAACTAACAATGTCCTACTTCCGCATAACCCTGCACCGCAGCGCCATCGGCCTGCCCCAGCGCACGCGCGGCGTGCTCGCGGCCCTAGGCCTGCGCAAGCGCTCCCAGACCGTCTTCCAACCCGTGACGCCCGACGCCGCCGGTATGATTCTCAAGGTGAAGGAGCTCGTGCAGGTGCAGGAGGTCGACGAGGCCCTGACGACGAAGCAGCTGCGCGAGGAGCGCCGGCCCGAGCCTGGGTTCTGGGTCGAGAAGGCCGTGCCTAGGTGAGAGGGGTGAGAGGAGAGGAATAGAAGGTGGATGAAGGGGGGGAATTTTAGGCAGATTTGGGGAAGTTATGCGATAACGCGGTAGGGAGGCAGACAGAGAGACAGGCTGACCGACTGACTGACTGACTGACTGACTGGCCGAGGGAGAGGGCGGGAAGAGGGATAGGGGACGAGCAAGACAGCACACCAAAGACTCTGTCGTCCAGGAAGGAGTCCACGCTCGTGTTAGCCGCGATTCGGACCGCCATAGACATCACTATCTATGTATGATGGATAAGGCGAGGTGTATGTCTGATATATGTATTATCAACCAACGCCCCGGGCAAGCTGGATGTGTGTGTCTCGGGGCTTGTACATAAAAAATTTGTAAAACTTGATAAACAAATTCCATCACACTACTTCAATCACCTTGTCTTTTTCTTGAAGTATTTGAGTAAAAGATGTTTTAGCAGTAGGGGCGTATTGCATTCCCTTTTTATTAAGCTGGACAACAGAATATGCGGGCATTGGCCGAGGCAGAGAATAGAACCACGTTTGATTGAAGTAATGGCTAACCAGCTCACATAATGGTGAAACAAACCCAATATATTTTCATTTAGACCTAACATAGAGAAGTACGAGGATAATTGATAAATCTAAGATTCTCTCAGCTTGGTCTAAACATAAATATCACCATGTCGGCACTAGTGTCAAAGGGTATTAGAGGACAATACCGAGTATTGCCGACTTTCATTAGAGCTAATTATATAATACACGTCGTTCTGTCACCTGACTTGCGCAGTCACGCATACCTAATTCCTCCTGCTGGTGCATTTCCCTCGAGTTTGAGGCGGGCAGATACCATCGTTCATCTTTGCTACCCCCCGCCCGCACTGGCTCAAATAGAGATACGACTCTTCTTCGAGAAGGAAATACATTGCAGTGATTAAAGCGGCTTTCACAAACTCTGAATCCTTTTGATTGACTTGCCCAGTACTACTAAGCTGTCCTTGATCTGTTGCAAGAGTGATTTTGAGGAACTAAAGCTTAGGAGAGGGCAAAAGTAGGTCAGTGTGCATGTGTTTTACTGCATTCGATGACATAGTCAATAGACTATGGCTCGTTGTAATGGATGGCAGTCTTTCTCTTGATGGGGAGACCGTGGGTATGATGCCATTGGCAATTACAAGCCAATGTGAAGTGAGAGTCTAGCCAAATCAATTCTTGGCTTTCTCGACATAGTCTTGTGCGGGAGTTTCGTAGCTGCTAGTGAAGTATTCTGTGGCATTCTTCGATAGCCATGTGCAGAATTTGGCAAGCTCCTCCCGAAGACGGTTGACTGACTGCTGGTCCATGTTTGTCTGTGCGAGCAGCTCAGGGAGAGACACTTGACAAAGGTTAGACAAAGTTCAAGTTCATAAAGATAAACCGACATATAGGCACATACCGATCAAGCGACAGAGATGTTCAGCACCATAGATGTCGCTGGCTGTCTTGCCTTGGAACTCTGGGTCTGTTGAGTTCCATTTCTTGTGTAATTCAGCATACTGCAGACGCTCGAACCTGAAAAATGGTTAATGTGTGAACAAAGCAACCGCAATAGACGACACATACTTGTAGAGCAGAATCCGACCAAGAGACTTGTCAAAGTACTCTTTCAGGCCACTCAGAGTCTCTTCGAGAATGTCTGCATGAGAAGAATCGGCCGGGCGTTTTGGCATCTCATATGCAGAGTAATCTTCTAGAATCTTTGTGACAGGTTTGGGATGAGGAAGAGGAACCAGCTGTGTGTTTTTGGTAACATTTTCCCAATCATCCACCAATAGTGCCTTGATGACATCTGGAATAATGAGCTTGACAGATGGTCGAGCGTGAAAAGCTTCTTCCTGTATCGCATCATTAGTTATCTCATGAGAAGCTAAATCCTTGGGTAAACCCAATATTGTAAGCTTGCTAGAATCAGGCGATGGAAATGGAGCGTAGGGCTTCTGAGAAGGAATTCCTGCTGAAACAAGACGAGTTGCATCATTCCTCCTCGTCACAGGCACACTGAATCGCGAATCATTAAACGTCAAGCGTTGCTTTCCATCGACATATATTTGGTTTGACCGCGGTAGCGCAAGCATGAAGTCCGTATCAGCCGCCGCCTTGGACCAGCACATCTCCCTTTCTGTGAAATGACGCATACCCTCCGGTAGAGTCTTCAGCATCTTCTTTTCCTCATCTGAGAGTCTCCTCCGCCGGTGTTGTTCTTGCTTGCGAGTGGTTGTGCGGCGGACCTTGACGGGACGACACTGGGCTGATGTTGACGAGGGTGGTGGGGTGATTAGGTGACGGTCAGCACTGGACCCGTTTCCTGGTAGTCCGACGGTATGCATGACGGGATTCTGATCTGGGAGAGTCCCCCGACGGCGTTTTCGACCAAGAAGCTTCTCATTCCCACCTTCAACTAAAGCTCTCACTAGCTGATTACACACTATATTTGGATCATGGGCGATTGCATGTGCAGACGCAACATTGATAGAAGTCGACAAATGCGATTTGTTGTCAACATCCGTCGGGTGTGAAAGGGGCCGTAATATTGGCGACGCAGCCTCAAAATGGAAACCATGCTTGTCCGGTTCATGTGTGGTAGGCGGAGTCCATTCACACCGAGCAGCAGCTGCATCCATAGTGGAACCAGGCCGTTCAGGATGTGAGGTTGGTGCTGTAGATAGCGGGGTGAGATTCGGAGGGTATTGCAAGGTGCCGTGTCAGTGGTACGAGGCAAGGGGTACCAGCCAGCAAGCAAGCCAGCACCACGAGAACTAGCAAATCGCCTCAGAGTAGTGATGGAAGTGTTGTGCAAGAGAAGAAGGAGTTCTTGAAAGAGTTGGTGGGAGTGCCCAGTAATCCTTGCCAGACGTGTCGGCCTTTTGGCTGTTGATTGCAAGATCGTCGGAGAGTGCTTGGAAGGTGTGAGGTGGCAGTTGAGTTCGCAGCAGGCAGCACAACCTTGAGTGCCGATCCTGTTTCTGAAGGCTTGCCAAAATATAAAATGAGTGCAGAGATTATATTATATCCAAGTGTGGTTCAAGGGATGAGTGGAAACACCTCGAAAGTCGGTCCCGGTGATGCCAGATGTAGGAGTGGGTGTGGTTTGGTCAAAGTGCGGGATGCCTGTAGGTAGCTTGCTAGATGGCTGATACTTTCTTTGGTGACCCAAACACCCGCGAGGTACATAGGTACAGGCGCAGCAGTGTGAATGCCTCAATGAAAAAGCATAAACCAGGGCCAATGGGGCTGTTTCAAACTTTCAATGGCCTCTCTGAGTTTATTTTTGTTGATCCGGTCATTGATACAGGAGAGTAAAATTTGGCAGAATTCCTTCATCCACTACACCCTGCAACTTCATGGCCATCCTCTTTTCTAGGATAGTAACGTGGCGTCTACTGGAATAGAAATAGAAAATGGAACTTACAGTCTCAAGTTCGTAATCCCGACCTCGTCTAGGCCCTCTACCAGCGAAGCTCGATGAGGCAGCGGCGCGCTCTTCACTACCCCGTGCAGAACTCATCTCAGAGCCGGTTGCCTTCACCCCTTTCTTAACGCCCTTGGAGCCCGGTGTCCTCGTGCGCGCCTGGACCAGCTGGGCAGCAAGCTGCTTGTTGTCCTCCGTTAGCTTCCGGATACGGTCGTGAGTGACCCAGTCATCCCAGCTAGACTTCCAGCCCTTGTAGTGAATGCGATACTGAGCGTCTTCGGCCTTCTTGCCTGGCTCGATTTTGAGATCTATGATCTTGGCCTCGTACATTAAATCGCCGTGAAAACACAGTACTTTCTCATCCTTGCTGTAAGGCGGGGCCTTCTCTTGCTTGGATGGAGCCATGGCCACCGGACTTGTTGTTTTGTCGCAAGTGACACAACACTATCTGGCCCGTCGGATAGGCAATCGATAACCCAGGTAGTAGGATATTGAATTCTTTCAGCGAGCACTTTGGCAATGGTAGACGTAAGGAATATGTCTGCTCAATTACCCTCGCCTAGGGTTTGTCCGTCGCCAAGATGAGGATGAGGATGAGGATGAGAACGAGAATGAGTGGCACGTGGGAACTGAGTTTGCCTGGGTTTGAATGCTCGAGATAATGTCACGGTTGGCTGAATAAGGAGGGTGAAATGCCAAGGCCTTGCTAGTACAAAGTGCCTAGACCGGGATGTTGCTGAAGTAGGTAAGTAGATAGGAGGTAGGTACCTAGTGCATGGGCCCCTATCAACGTTAGGGTCACCATAATAGGTATCAAGTACAAACCTGACATATACAAATTAGCCGATTGGGAAAGTACCTATTCAAGACCTAGCCCACGCACTGCTGCTACAAGTAGGTACACAGGTGCCCAAGGTGCTTTACGCGTTCATCTCATGCGCCACGCGCTTGCTATCTATTTGAACTTTCACTTACACTGTAATTGATGATAGATAGGGCTCTAGACTAGCAGTCCCTTCTCGCATCTTATTCACATTCCTTCACCTAAGGTGAATACGGATGACTTCAGGTTTATGTTATGCCTCTTCATTCGTGCCTCGGAAGTATAGTGCAGGAAGGTCCTGCGTCAAGTACCTCTAACCTCCCTAAGGTACATGCCCACTTTTGAGCACAACTTTGAAGCATTGTCCTCCCTCTCTGTCACATCATTACATGCCTACAGATAGACTCGTCGCTTACGGCACCCATCAAGTCTCAGCTTTTATTACTTCACAATGGCGCCGACAGAGGCTACTATTCTACGCAATTATCTCCTGTTACCTTCTCGACTACCAAGCATCATATCCCTCCAGGAGTTCACTGCATTATTTCCACGTTCGCAACAGTCTTCGCCACAGATTCGCGCTTTATATCGAGATCTTCAGCAACAGCGTAATGCAGTTGTTGATGCCGTCTCGACAAGCATTGACGCTGAAGTCAAACAGGCCAAGGCGCTCCGCCGTACGATAATCAGGGCAAAGAAAGAGGGAGAGGTTGAAGAGCAAGATGACGAGATCGAAATCGAGAGGGCAGTAAGTGCCAACCATTGGCATCACTTCATGCGTCTTTATACATTGCAAGCTAACCGCGCCGTTACCAGCTATTTGGCTCCACCTCTGCCACAGTGGCGCCCAAGCAACACTCTCTTCAAAGCATAATTCCCGATCTAGACAGTGCCATAGATGACGTTGAAAGTGAGTTGCGAAAATTAGAAGACGAGGAATCCGCTCTCCTTGAATCCGTTAGACAAGCTGCCGGCAATATGAGTGACCTACGATATGGTCGATTGTCCAATTCCAACCTAACGGCCGAGGTGATAGACGGACTCCGCAGTATACAAGAGACGTGCAAACAGAAGACCTGATCCGAATTGAAAACATGAACAACTCATTACGGCTATTACCATTGGTTTACCAGCTATCATTCGGCGATTCTGATGCGCCGTCTTCCTCCACGTATCATTAACCACCACTATCGAAACCATGTATGTTTACCCGAGGCGGAGACTGCTAGAGGCGAAGCTTTGTTGCCCCTAGATCCTGTTATTTATCGCCTTGGAGCAGCCTGGCCCGTGGGGGCAGGTCGAGGCCCTCCGTGCATCTGGCCTTCCATGCGGCTAGACATCATTCTACGACTGAAGAGAGAAATTATGACCATGAAAGCCCAGCTCGGGAGCAAGCTGAAAGCCCACAGCGTGTAGCCAGCAGCATTAGACAGGCCGTTCTTGGCGAGCGGTCCGTTGAAGGGGTGGAAGATCCCATCGTGCTCCTTGGCTACAGTCTTATACCCATCTGTGTGTAGCTTGACCAGATCCTCAGATGTAGTGGTCGTCAAGTTCAGCCTCTTGGTATAGATATTGATGGGAGAAGGTTCGGGAAGCATCTCGAAGATCCAGAGGGAACCAGCTGGCGCGGACCACGCATTGCATAAGACTGGCTGGTCATCGCAGTTCAGAAGCGCCATATGGGGAGTATCGGGTAGCTTCGCGAAAATGCCAGCGGTCTCGTTAAAAGCAGCCTCGACCCGACCGCAGTGACCTACAGCATGGAATGATTAGTTGTAAAAATCCGATGAACATGCACTCAGAGGCTGGCAGGGAGTCTTACCGAAACAGGTCTTGTTTCCACCAGTAATCAGAAGCCACCACTCCTCGGGAGTTGTACTTCCCGGTGTGACGGGCTCGTACAGGGTTTCTTTCCAGTTGTGTAGGCCAATGACAGCCATTTGGTTAGGACCCGACTTGGCCGCAGCCGCACCAGCAGCATCGTATTTGTTGGGATTGGGTAGTGAGGATGCCACCTTTTCGAAGTAGCCCTGAGCCTGGCCTAGGTAGTCCTGGAATTGGGCCTGGTAGTCAGGCGAGTCGGCTGCAGCCAGGACAGGGAAAGCCAAGAGTGCAGAAGCTGGATTAAAACGCATTTTGAATAGCAAGGGTGGCAAGCAGAGTACTATTTGATAGATGTGGCTATAGTGAAGATGTTATCAGAACTAGAACACAAAGGCGCGAGCTACGGGGTATATAGCCACCCCAAATAAGCCTTGACACTGGGTAATTGCTGGGTATGATGTAACTTCTACGTACAGTTGAGAGTACAGAATCGGTAACCCTAGAGCTAAGTAGTTAAAGAGGTGAGAGAAGTGATGACGAAAATCTCCGACAGAGGCTGCGCAGAGTCTACCTAGTAGGTAGCGTCCAATTGATTACAGTGAGCTCTGTCTTGCAGTGCAAAAGGAAAAGATGGCGAGTGTATTGAAAAGAAGGATGATGGGGAGAAAGTCAGCAAGCAGGCCGAGGATGTTAGGAGACAGACAGCCTTATCATTGGAAAAAAAAAATAATACTAGTAACAGCGGCCCTTAGCCCTTCGCAGTATTCGCCAAGACTCTCAGATGCGTAGTATCTCAACAAGTGCTGGGATCCATGCGGCCCGGGGACGGCGTATTTTCGTTGACCAGGCGAGCCAGGGAGCTGCCCCAGGTCAATGCGGTCATTAGTGTAGGTAGCTTTCAGTAGTGAACCCCCACTCACCCAGTGGCTCATTTTGTGTGGCGCAGCAACCTGCTTCATCATGGGTCTCCGATGTGTACATCAGCCACAGCTACTTTACACGTGAATGGCAGACGCGACTTCTCAAATGTACTCAGTAAGGGGCAGTTCTTGCTGCAACGAGGAAATCTAATAGTGACAACATAACAATATCTTTATGGCAAAGACTACAAATGGTGAGCGTACGTTTCCATTCGTGCATGGACACAAATACTAAATCGTCTTGCTAGGATCCACCTGCTGCCAACCAGAAGCGCAAGCGTGGGCGTCGAGCCAACGCGTCACGCGACAACGAGGTTGAAGACGCGTCAAGCTCTGCTGCACTCAATGTGTCTCAAAACAACCAGCCGGCTGTGGGCGGCGAAGCTGAAAACGCCGCTTTGGAAGAAGGGTCACGCACTAGAAAACGTGGTCGGCGTACCAAGGAGGATGTCCCACAAGAGCAGCAATCTGAAACGTCAAACACACAAACAAGTAGGCGTAACCGCCGTCAGCCTAGCACTCTTGAGGCGGAAGGAGACACTGTGCAACAGTCAGGTGGACCTACACCATTAGAGGAAATGAAATCGACGAGGCGAGGACGGCCGAGGAAAGGAGATCGGCCGACCAAGCCAGCAGGGCCTGAAGCAGAAGAAGCCGATGATGAGAATGACAATGAAGGAGACTCAAGCCTGCTCCGGCGGAGTAAACGGCATCGTCTTTCACTAGAAGAGGTGCATACGTCTTCGGAGAAGGATGCGGTACGAGAAGAGGAGAGTGGATCCTCGACAACTCAACAGCTAGCCAAAAGAAAGAAACAGTCGAGTCGGTCTAAAGACAAAAAGCAACAGGCACATGAGGAAGCAGGTTCTGGAGGCGAAACTGGACCCACGTCTCAAGCACAGAAGAAGAGATCGAAAAGAAAGCGCCCTTCACAAGATCCCCGAGAAACCATGAATGAAGCCGAAGCAGAATCCAGGCCCGAGCCTAATGTCCAACGCAAAAAGCGAGGTCGGCCAGCAAGGGCCGAAGGTAGCGATAGGCGAGAGAGAGAACGTTCAGACAGCAGATCACCCCAGCCCGAGGAAGAAGCAGCAACTGATGGAGTCCAGCCAAAGGCTCAAAAACGCAAGTCAGGTGCGCCACGTCGGAAAATGAACGGCCGTAGGGATACGTCCGAGAAGCAAGATGAGTCGCGTAGCCGCTCGCCTTCACCAGCCTCTGCCCCGTCCCCCCCATACAGACACATTGCGAAACGAACACGGCGAGTGACTCACAATGTCATCGAGTCCAAGTGGTCTTCCCTCGATCCTTCTTCCCTCACAAACGTTGCCAGTATCTTACATTCTGCGTCACTACCTACACTTCTTCATGTTCCTCCAAAACAGTATGCGCATGCAGAGGATGTCCTCGAAAAAGTCATCAAGGCCTTACGCAAGAGATCAGCAAGACTTCCATTTCCGCTCGCTTCCACGCTTCCCCGGCGTGAAGACGAATTGGATTTTGAAAAGACACAGTCTGCTGCAGAAGTATTTTTATCTCAGCTAGATCCTCTGCAGCACAGCATTGAATTATTGAGGCGTGAGAAAGACCGTGCTGAGAAGGAACTTGAACGAGAGTATAAAGTACTCAACCAACTGAGCACTAACGCCCGTGCTGAAGCTAGAGAAAGGAGAGATCGGCTGAAAAAGGTCCATGTTCTCGTGCCCGAGTCAACTCGTGACTTGGCTACGAACCAACTCAACTTGTACAATGCCGATAAGACTACTGGCCAAGCCTTCAATGGCATCCAAGATGGAGAACTCCTAGTTCTTGCTGGGCAAATCAATAATCATATGGAGAGTATGCGAGGCAACCTCGGACAGATTGCCGGGGTTCTGCCAGCCATTACTAAGAGTCATGCACTACTTCGGACCACATTGCAGCTGCAATTCAATCCGAAGCAACTTGAGAATATCCTGTTAGGCCAGGTCAAGTCATGACCCAAGATCCTTGTATTTCCAAATAATACGGTGTGGTTGCACGATCTGTAAGGAGATACTCTTTGATTCGCCTCTGGTAGGCGTATGTGTGGAATGTTTTGATAGCCACGACCGAGACACCGATTTCAAGGGAGCTGTTATTACCTTTCCTTGTAACGCCAAGGGACAATTCCCTCGACTTCCATTGGTTAAGACTAACCATCACCTTTTACGGCACACTTGACTCACAATAATGGTCTGTATGACTTCAAAACGGCCTATGTCTCTCATTCACGGGATCATTTGTACTTTTGTGTTATGTTGGATGCCCTCTCTCGCCCACAGGAATAAGCCACTTGTCTCCTCCTAGCCAACACTGTCAACTTGGGATCGAGTATTATCCATGCCACGTTGAATCTCGATCAGTACTGTTCCCGATAGCCGTACGATCAAGTATACACACAAGATTGTTCTCGTTGAAAGATTATAAAAAGACCGCAGGCTCCTGTCAAAAGCAGTGTCATGGATGATTTTTGATATAGCCATGAACGAAGTATTTGCCAACAAAGTAGCCAATTTTTTCCACATACGGTAGAGCTAAAAATGTGTCACTACAGGTTGGTAACGTTCTCCATTACCATACACTGTCTCAAACTCCTCCCGTTTCCTCAGGTTTCATAACGGCCTCGTGATCAGTTAGCTAACGATCAGCCTTTCTGACGCTAAAGGTATTTAGGTTACGATATCTGTTCTCACGAGTATCCCTCTCCAGAGAATCAGTGGGAGGCATGCCGCGTCAAACATATCACTACGCCGCCCTATCGCTGTCAATTGGCGCATTATAGTCGTTTTCCAGTCGGAATCAACTTTTGCGAGTCGTGCCTGGATGAGGTGCCGCCAAATCACCCTCCCGTAACCGCATGGATGCAAGGTTTCGAGGATCTCGTCGAATTAGCAGACCATCTCGGCTTAAGTCGATCTGACCACAACAGGTTCTGTCGCGATATTCGAACCGATCTTAAGGATATCAGAGATGGCGTAGCTTCAGCTGGCCCTAACAACAACTTCTACAATGACTTGAAGGCTCTGTACGAGCTCTACTACGACCGTGTAGAGTATGCTCGTGAACAAGCCGTTGCCAGGAGGCGGGCACGCCGGGGGCCGTTGCCAGGATTCGAGGAGCCATCCGGAAGCCAGGGATAACTGATAGTTGCGAGCTTGTTAAGTTGAAGCGGAGACACGGGTCATGTGCGCAGGATATATGTCGTTCCCGAAATAGTATGAGTTCGCCTCGAGCACTCGACCGACCTCGCCTGGCTCACGAGCCACTGCCCACTTCTTCTCTCCCTGTTGAGGTCAACCGGCGTAACAAAGTATGTGGGTGGTGATTGTTATTGAGCTCAGCTTAGCTGGTTGAAGTGTCACAGCGTTTAGTTACCAATGCAAACTTTCAAGTAGGAATTCCAAATGTTTATACATGCAGATGTTGCGTGTTGCAGATGATACGCGCTTGTAGGTTATTTGAGATGAATAGCCTATTCACCTCCCTATAGTAGGATCACAAGACTCTGTGATGTACTACCCATAGGAGAAGCCGTGTTAGAATCCCTTTTCTACGCTATCCCTCAAATTTGCTCCTATGACTATGTCTGTACCACTTCGTGACGCCGTTACGTGCATGCGGTAAGTTTCTAAGGGTTGACGTGAACTGGGATATAAAGGAGAGCAAATTATCCAAAGCTATTCTTCCCACTTAGATCTTCCCATCTTCGTCAACAAGCCCGGTTGGCTATGTCCCCTCTTTCGACACGCTAAGACACCAGCCCATTCATCTCTCATAATATTTGCCCCTAATTCCATCTGCTCAATACCCTGAGCCTCAGCCCCTTCATCTCACGGCCCTTTTTCACGACACAGGTCTGATGGGTGGCAGGACGGGCAGTAGTTATGAGGAGGAGGAGGAGGAGGAGGACCTCGTCAGCTCATTTCAGGGGTTTACAATGGATATTCCCAAAATGCCTTGCTGCCCGGAGACAGTTGGACGCCCCTTACCACCATCAGCGAGACCATATGGTAAGTTAAGCGCAATCTTAGATAATGGACAAGACAGAACCAGTCTCCGACTGACAATAGAAACAGGACCTATGCTCCCCCCTGGCGTTATACCCCCTTGGGGACAAGGTTACACTCAGGTAAATATACAACACAATGTCATGGTAGTGAACAAATACTACGGGGACACAAAACCAAGTCACCACTCTGCTCAAGAACGGGGGCCCGAGAGAGTTGCGGCAACGAGTGTGGCGCCATACGCTGCCTCGCGCTCAACGACAAGGCGTCTGGCCCCATCTACCCATTCCACGACATCACGGCACTCTTCAGAGTCCAGAATGCTCCCACAAGCACCCGGTAGCATCGCGGGATCACACACATTCTCTCCTAGGAGCGCGGCTCCACACAGCGGCTCATACGCTGGATCACTCCACCCTAGCCAGTATTCCTATGTCCCTTCAGAGGTCAGGCCCGAAGACTCTATCAGTCAGATCTCCAGAGCTCGCACGTCAATAACCCAGCGCAGTCACAGCAAACCGCCCTCTGCACACCCTAGATCAACCGCGCCAAGTAGTAATGGGTCTGGAAACCGGCATAGCACACGGGGTAGATGAGAGGAAGCCTACATCGTAGCGAAACGCTACCCAACGTACGCGACAGGCCCGAATGGGGAGCTGGTCGAGGTAGATCGCAAGACGAAACTTCATTTTGAAAGGAAGCGGCAGCACTAGGGTGGTATTAGGATGGCGTTAGGATGGTCTATTCTCCTTCACGCTCCGTGTAAGGTGGGCATACGAGTTTTCCCTACGTTGACGAATTCTGGACTTCCTTCCCGCTGAGGAATGGACAACAGACGGAGTATAAGGGCATGTAGCTAGTTTTAACTACATGACACTAAACTAACTGAACACCTCAGCCGCTCAGTTTGGCAGACTGAGTCAATTACACTTTATATAAATATTAAACTGATTTCCCCAAAGTAAACTTTGCCTTTTTTGACCTGGCAAACACATAGTCATTTCGTGAATAGTCTACGAGAATCGTGTATAATGCTCCGCCATTTTGGTAACAGCAAGCCGGGGCATGGCATGAAATTCGAATTTACAACGAACATTCCCGGTCACAGGTAGGATGCCTCATAAGTACAGTAGGCGAGAACGCTAAGGAGATTTGTCACATGGTGTGGTGAAAGCTAGGTCGTATATCTGGTATCGAAGTAGGGAACTAGGTAGTGAAGGTTTATAAAGGGGATGAAGTGGACTATGAAGTTTAAGCTTAATATAGACCTTACGTAGAAGATTTCACCCAACTTTATTTCAATAACTCCAGTGTTCTTAACCTACCTCGCTAGAATGCTTTGGCCAAGACAACAGTCACGATGGCATATTTGCCTCCCATATTCAGTACCGAAAATTAGGGGAGAGCAAGAAACAGACGTGTCAAGTCATGTAACGACAATGAGCTTAGACAGACGGCAAGAATTAAACTATAGCTCTAGACAGTGAGGTATGAGCCCTTTTTTATTTCGCCTATCTGCTTTCGCAACATAATCATCAGTTTCATCTCCAATCATAAAGAGGTCGTACAAGGAAGTGACCACCACAAATTGAATCTCCATTTGTAAAGTTGTTGTCATCCAGTACATACAAGAATTGAAGGTTATATGCGCACGCCAAGGGTGAGAAAATACTTCAAGAGCTAGAATATTCCAATGGCTGGGTCCCCTTAAGCCCAAACGAGGAACCAGCCTAACCCAAACCCACGTCTAAAAGACCACACAAAATCACGCAATCATGCATCACAACCTTTATGTGATGTAGTCATGCGCTCCATCGTCTTGGGATGACCCGGGTATAGTACAAAAGCGAATTGAAACGGTTGGACCCTATCCCTTCTAATCAAAACTCCCCGTCATACTTGATAAAATTGAATTTAGTAGAGAGGGTGGCGCTTCTGAACAGGATATCCAGTTCCAGCGGGGAGGTTGGTGGGCAGCGTACCGTTGCCGCTGGGGTAGGGGACAACGGTAGCGGTGGCAGTGGCAGTGACATCGCCATCTCCTTCCTCTGGAGGGCACTCATCCTCATCATTACCCTCACCCTCGCCGGTCTCGTCACCAGTGCTGCCGCTGTTGTCATTTGTGCTAGTGGGAGTGGCAACGGCAGTAACAGTGGGCGTGGCAGCATCAGAAGGGACCTTAATACCAGTAGGGTAGCCTGAGGCGTTGTCGCCAACAGTAACGTAGACAGTGCTGGCGGGTGCGGCCTCAGTGACGGTAACAGTCACAGGGGAGCATTCGCCCTCCCCGCCAGAGCCAGAGCCCGAACCTGAACCTGAACCTGAACCTGAACCAGAGTCGGATCCAGATCCAGATCCAGATCCAGATTCAGAGCCAGAGCCGGAGCCGATCACAGTGGCGGTGGAGGAGGCACCAGGAACAGTGACAGTGCGAGTAGAGGTAGTAGTGCGGGTGGTGGTGGTGGTGCCCTCCTCGCTAGTAATATCGCTACCACTGTTGTCTGAGCTCTCGCTGGGAAGGGGGCTGGCACTGATGGTAATGTACTCAGTCTTGGTGGAGTGGATGGTAGTAACAGTAACAGACTGAGAACCTTCAGGACCGACAGTGTAGGTCAAGGTCGCGTCACCAGTAGAGACGCTGGGGATGACAGTTACACCAGCGCTGGAGCTAGGAGCCGGGGTCTCGGCAGGACTGTTATCGGTGGTGGTGAGAATATGAGTGGTTCCAGTGACGAGACCACTGCTGTGGGCATCGACGACAGAGCTAGAGATGGAGGTGGCGTCGGCGACAGGGCAAACCGTTGTAGTCAAGTCAATAACCTCGGTGACTGTGACGGGACCGGTAGAGTTGCCGGCATTGGCAGGGCAGTTGGTGATTGTGGGAGCACATGAAGTGATGGTGTGAGTGCTGGTGATAGCCACGGTCAAAGTAGTAGAGGGATAGGCGGCAGTCTCATTTCGTCGAAGATAGGGGGCGTGCATGTGACGAGCATGGTGGTTGTACGCAGAGGCAAAGCCGGCGAATAGGCCGAATGCGACAGTAGAGGACTTCATTTTGATAGTCTTTCTGGTTTTGGGCACAAGATGGCTTGAGAGTGTTGGAGCGTGTGGGATTTCACTTGGTCTCTTACAACTTGGATCCCCTGTGATCTGCGGTTCTTACTTGAGCAGTCTAGTCTCGGATAGAGAATGATAGTTCGAGTTGTCGTCAAAAGGAGTGGACGTCTGCAAAGATGCAACAGATAAAAAGCGAAAGTCGATTCCGCGGTAGCTAAGCAGACACAGTTGCTTAAGTTCGCAAAGTGAAAGGGGGATGTGCGAAGAATTGAAGGCGGCTGGCTAAGCAGGGAATGAATGTAAATGACGGACAGCGTCGAAGGGGAAAAGGAGAGACTCGAGATAGACTCAGAATAAAGAACACGCAAGAGTTGAGAAGAGAAAGAGAGGAAATTAGAAAAGAGAGGGGATCCCCATGGTGCCCTTTTTACTTGACGCCCGCTCCCATGTACAGCCAGGTCAGTCAGTCCGGCTCATCCCAGCTCGGGACTGCCCAGGCAGGGGCCCAACCCCTCTCTCTCTCTTTTTTCTCTTCCACAAATTTACGATCAAGTATACGCGCATAGATGGTCTGGTGCGGTGGTACCTCACTTAGTGTATGCAGAGGGCTAACGTTCGGGTGGAGAGAAGAGGCGCAGAAACGAGAGTCTGACGAGGGAAGACGGTTGAAGCAGGTTGGACGATGGATCGCCCAACGCAGGGTTAAGGCGTGGCGCTTTGCCCCTGAGACCCACGTCCCCAGCCAGTCAGCCCAGCCTTTTACTGAGCTGTAGGTACCTCCAGCTCAGCTACGCGACAGGCCGCCTGCCATGTACCTATATTATAGCTACCTAATGCACTGCAACCCCTGCCGATAGCATATGCAGGTACACCCATGGTGAAACATCAGTCTCCGCCAATGAGAGCCTAGAGCTCGACAGGCCCGTTCCCCGCCAGCGTTCCTGCGTCCACTGAGGAGGCCAGACAGTCCCAGCTCCAGTTGATCGATCGTTGACCGCAGGCCGCCACAACAACCACCCATCTGCGAGAAATGACGATGATTCGCACCACCTACCAGACATACATGTAGTACATCAGGCCGCGAAAAGAGCCGACCCGGTATTTGGCAATAAACGGATTTTCGTTGATTAACACACCAAGAGTTTAATGTGCATGATCTAGCTATTTCACGAGGCAGACAGGCGATCACCCGCTCCCGCAGCTGATAGATATTATGTGCAATCCGCCAGTTGCTAACCTACTGCTGCTGAGAGAGATATAAAGCTCGCTCCCTCAATCTCCCTCGGGTTTACTTGAGCGTTTGACGAAGCAGCATGAACAGGGCATCCATGATTGTCCCAGGTTGTCCAGCCACGGAACAATCCGACAATCGGCCCCAAGACCTTGCGTTGTGAAACCAGGTAACAATGCCGCCATGAATCCTCACTGAGACCTTATTACCAGGTTGGCACTCGCTGCCTCCTCCTGAACAATCCCGGGGAACATCTGCGGTCGGAGATGAAGGCAATCTAGCGATATTGCTTTGACCGATGTGCGTCGCAACAACCACGTGTAGTACGCACCAGGTCCCGGTAATGCGACAATTTTTTTTTAGTGTACCTAGTGCCATGTACAACAAAACACAACGGCTGACCACGAGTTCTCTTCTTTATTCCTTTAGTCATGTACTCTACTGTAGGTACGGAGCACCAACAATCCTGTGTGTGGATGGGGACGGGGAACGCCACCCACCTGGTCATGGCCTAGACCAGAACACTCGGAACATGGAACACACCGTGTTCTTGGTCTTTGCTTGGTGTTTGGAATCCTTTGTCAGATTTCTGATTCTGTCATCCTGCAGAGGGATGCATGCTATGAGCACTAACAATAATTTAGGGATATTAAGATGAGCCAAATCCCAGAGTATAATAGGAATACCCTGCGCTAGTAGAGCAATGAAAGAACAAACGACGAAACGACTGATCTGCGATTGCGATACACTTCAATTCAAGTTTTTGTCGAGGCAGTCTGGTATCATATCGCATTTAATTAACCCTTCATAAATCACAAAAAGAGCCTTGTGACACTCATACCCTTACTTACTACTGTACTGTAAGCGCTCAAGAAAATGACCCTCCGTCGGCTAAAGTAGTTGCCTGATAGCGAATAGCAGCAAGTTAAAAAAAAAAAAAAAAAGGCCGCCAGTCGGATGCTCAGGGCACTTGCAGCGCACCAAGTACAGGACAAAACAACAACGCAACAAGACCCGGCCTACGCCACGCCGAGTCCTTGTAATCAATTGCCCACTGCCACGTTTGGTGCAGCGGCACGCCTTCAATCTCTCTTTCGAAACCAGGTACACTAGACTTAAGGTTATCATAATTATCGTGGAAATTCGGGTTACTACCTACTCCGTACCCCCCTCACACTACCTAACGTAGGTAAGTAAGCATATACTCCTTTCATGTCTCAGTCAATTTCTTTTCTTGGTTTGATCTGAGACTGCCTTTTTCCCGTGGTCTCAACTAATCAACCGCTACGCTACCCGCCTACCACTCTATCCATTGTCTCAGAAGCATACGGAGCACACGATAAAAGAGTAAAAAATAATAAATAATAAAGTAGAAAAGTAAAATAAGGACGACAACGTCACACTTGTACTCGATCGAAATCACGAGAATGATCGATCAATTTCGTAAGATTCAGCTAATCTGCCCGATTCTGTACCACCGTACCTAAACGTACAATATCGACTCGATATTGCAACCCCATTACTTTTCCCGACAAGCAGTGTAAGGTAGGCAAGGTGGGCAGGTAACGAACGACGCCTTACTAAGAACTTGGATAGCGGGGAGGGAGTCCTTTAGTGTATGTACCTAGACATCCCGCTTAGCGAGGAAGAGCACTGTTCACGCAGACCTACGTGTAGTAGTAGGTAAGTGGATGATTCTAGAAAGGAAGGGCCGGCAAGGGAGGGTTAAGGATGGGCTAGCTACATGTAGACATATCTTACTGGATTTTTTTTTTGTTTCGCATCACGCTTGATGACATGATCACGATGAATCTCGCACTACGAAATGCAGCGAAATTTTGAATAAGAACATCATCGAGACGCATACTCAGGGCACTTAATGGACATTTACTAATTACTCGTTAATATAAGGTTTTCTACCTCTTCTACTCCGTAAGGGTACCTATGTATGCAATGTCTGTAGTGTAGTCCGTTTGTAAGACTCTGCCGCTTACGGTGGTTATACCTAAGCCAACTCCAAGAGTTCTCGATCATTCAGCTGTACGGGGCTACTTGCGAGTTGCCACTGCTCTTCAATTGGCTCAAATGCAACCATGCGTTCTTCCCGTAGCGCTTCGGTTATGACTTTAGTATCAATCGACGTATTTTGGGGCAAAGTCGGCGTACAAGGGAGGATGGCTTGAACCAGACTTAGTTCCTTTCACGAGGGCATTCACAAGGGCACTGAGAAAAAGGTATAGATGGTGTTTCACATTGAGAACTGGCCATTGCCGTCTCGAATGCCAATTATTATTGTCTTTCCAATCCCCACCCAGTTGAAGGGTTTGCGGATCAGCTACTTGGTGACAACTACTATCTCTACATACAAGGCAACTCACGTTGCCTCGCCGGAATATGCTAATCAAATTCCAGTGAACGCCTATCTTCCAGGTCCGGTTGATGGACCGTGGTATCATATTTCCTTTCCCGCCGCTTTAAATGCTGTGTTGAATGCTCCCATTTGCCGACCGCCTGGCTTGCCTGTATGACTTTTTGGTATATGACAGTTTCATGAAAACCCACGCCAATGAGAACGCCGATGTTGAAATCGAAGGCAAACGCCCGGTCCAGCGCAGTAATGCTAAACAAAGGAAAATAAAACAAAACGAAACGTGTTCACTAAACACGCTCTTGGGTATTATGCCGGAGTTGCCACTTTATTTGGCGTACTTGGTGCGGAAGAACTTGGCGGCATTGACCATGTTGACCAGTGCCTCCTTGGTCTCCTTCCACTGGCGGGTCTTGAGACCGCAGTCAGGGTTGATCCAGAGCTGCTCAGGCTTCAAGTACTGGAGCATCTCCTCGATGCGGTCCTTGATCTCCTGCTCGCTAGGAACACGAGGCGAGTGGATGTCGTAGACACCAGGGCCGATGTGACGAGGGTAAGCCTCATCGACGAAGACGCTGAGCAGCTTGGAGTCAGACTTGCTGTTCTCAATGGACAGCACGTCAGCGTCAAGGGCGGCAATGGCGTGGAAGAAGTCCTGGAACTCGGAGTAGCAGAAGTGGGAGTGGATCTGAGTCGAGTCCTCTACACCAACAGTGGAGAGCTTGAAGGCCTTGACGGCCCAGTCAAGGTAGGCCTCACGCTCCTTGCCTGATCGCAGGGGAAGACCCTCACGAAGAGCGGGCTCATCTACCTGGATGACATCGATGCCAGCCTTCTCAAGGTCGACGACCTCGTCACGGAGAGCCAAAGCCAGCTGTTCCGCCTGGACGGACTGGTGGACGTCGTCACGGGGGAAAGACCACCGCAGGCAGGTGACGGGACCAGTCAACATACCCTTCATCGGCTTCTTGGACACGGAGACGGCGTACTTGGACTCCTTAACAGTCATAGGAGCGGGGCGAGAAATGTCACCGACAATGATGGGAGGTCGTACGCAACGAGAACCGTAGCTCTGGACCCAAGCGTGGGTGGTGAAGGCATAGCCATCAAGGCGCTCACCGAAGTACTGGACCATGTCGTTACGTTCGGGCTCACCGTGAACGTAGACATCGAGGTCGAGCTCATCCTGGATCTTGACGTTCATGTCAATCTCCTGCTCGATGAACTTGTCATACTGAGCCTCAGTAATCTCTTTCTTGGTGAACTTGCTTCGCTGGACACGGATCTCCTTAGTCTGAGGGAAGGATCCGATAGTGGTGGTAGGGAAGAGAGGAAGCTTGAGCTTGTCTTGTTGCTGGGAAATTCTGTTTGGGAACTCGGACTTGCGGTTGTAGTCGGAAGGTTGGATCTTGGACTGTCTGTCCTTGACCGCAGGGTTGTTGGTTCGCTTGGATGTAGCGCGGGCGTTCATCGACTTAGCGTTGGCCTCTAGTGCATCCTTAACGGAAGCAGGACCTTCTGTGACGGCCTTGGCAATGATGGCAACCTCAACGGCCTTCTCAGAAGCGAAGGAGAACCAGTCGGCAATTTCAGGGTCCAGCTTCTTCTCGCTGGCAAGTGTGTGGGGAGTGTGGAGGAGAGAGCTTGATGTGGCGACGATGACGCGGTCCTTGCCAAGTTTCTGGATGGCGGACTCGACGGTCTCAATGGCACGCTTGAAGTTGGTCTTCCAGATGTTGCGGCCGTCAACGACACCAGCTGACAGAATGGTGTTGGGGCCAAGGGCGCTGGCAACAGTGTCTAACTGCTCCGGGTTGCGGACCAGGTCAATGTGAACTGCGTAGATATCCTTGGGGAGGGCCTCAAGGTTGTGGACGATATCACCGAAGTAGGTGGTGAAGACAAGCTTGGGGATCTTGTCACCGAGGCCAGCAAGCTTCTCATAAGCGGGCTTGAAGGCAGCCTTGGTCTTAGCAGGAAGATCAAATACGAGAACAGGCTCGTCAATCTGAACAGTCTCAGCACCAGCCTCCTTGAGCTGGGTCAAAAGCTGCTCGTAGACTGGCAGGAGGTTGTCAAGGAGGTCGATGGGGTCGACACTCTGGCCACGGTCGGCCTTTCCGAGGTGTAGGAAAGAGACAGGGCCAACGAGAACAGGCCGGGTGACGATGCCAGCCTCCTTGGCCTCGTTGAACTCGTTGACAGCCTTGGGGCTGGAAGTCAGGGTGAACTTCTGGTTGTCCTGGAGGGTAGGCTTGACGTAGTGGTAGTTGGAGTCAAACCATTTCACCATTTCCAAGCTGGGAACATCGACACCGCCCTTCTGGTGACCACGGCCCATAGCAAAGTACTCATTGATACGGTCGAGACCGGCGCTTGAGTAGCGCTCGGGAACAGCCTGGAGACAATGGCAGGTCAGCAAATGCAGCACACAAAGACAATTGGTGGGTAAGGCTCTGCTTACACCGAAGTCTTGGATGTGGGCGAGGACTTGATCATATAGAGCGAAGTCGTTGCTGGGAATCACATCAACACCGGCATCCTTCTGGATCTTCCAGTGGGCGAGACGGAGGCGCTTAGCCTCAGCAAGGAGGTCGGCCTGGGACAAGTTGCCAGCCCAGTCTTTGAAGATGCGAGTCAGTTGCTGTAACAGAAGACCTTTATCGGAGGGCGCTCAAATACGTACAAGCTTCAGTCGCCTTCTTTAGGTCACGGTTCACACCCATGCGGGGGAAACCAAGAATGGCGGATTGAACCATCTTGACGGTGGCCCGGGGGATCTGCGTGTGAAATAGTTTTCTAGACGGCACACCGAGTGTCAGAAAGAGACGACGGGCCATGCAGAAGGATAAGAGGCTTACGAGAGAAACAGCACACTTCCAATCCCAAATCTCCAATTGCTCAACTAAGAGAAGAGATACAGTTGCTGCTACCAAACACAACAACTAGGAATAGGAATACAGATAGTACGGGATGTTTGGATGGATCTGAGAGAGGAGAGAGAAAGAGAAGAAGGGGAAGAAAGAGGACGTGAAAAGGAGGGGACGTGAAGATAAGTAATACCTCGAAGAAGTGGTCGAGCTGTTGTCCTGTCAGACTAGACCACTGGCGAGGAGGGGTTTTCGGAGCTCTAGGGGCCAATTGGGGCTCGGGAAACCCCCCAGCGGTGGGGATTGTGTCACTGTGCGCCATGCAGTGCAATGGAGGGGTTTTTAGTGGAGGAGGAGTAGTGAAGGAGGGGTCTTTGTGTGGTGGCAGGTCCCTTTCTCTCTCTCGACAGTCAGCAAATCTTTTTTTCACTAGCGCGCCCTTGAGAGATGCGAGAGACCCCGACTCCGAAAGCGGGCAGGAGGAAGGAAGTATCTAAGAAAGTATCTCTGTCAGATCACCGGGTCCGCCGGCGCTGATTCGTTCCCCCGGCTTCTGCCCAGCCAAGGATAGCTATCTTCCTACTTACTATGGTATGTGTACCTTTTGAGTGAGCAACAACTCGAATTTTTACCTAGTATACCTACTAGTAGGGGTAAGGCGAGTATTGTAGGCATTCTAGAGCTGGTACTACTAGATAGTGCAGCAATAGCACTGACTGTATGCATAGGTACCTAAGATGAATTGAGATAGCGAGGATAGTTATCAGCAGATATAACAACATTTCTCAAGTTTCTCCGCCCCTCTTTTCGTCTTTACATGGTGGATGGCCAGGCCCTCAGAATGCTACCCTACGTTGTACTGCAGACATACCTACCTACTCAGTGCTAACAAAGTATGCAGCACGCAAACTCGGTATACAAAGGAAGCATAGGAATCCGACCAGCAGGAATTGCATGTGTAGAAGCGGCGAGCACCAAAAAGGGCGGACGATCTGCTTCTCACTTGATCCATCTGGTTCGACCGACAGCCGACTTACTGTATTGGCCACCCATTGGCTTCGGGATGGGGCCATTAGTGCTCGACTATGCGTGATTACGTCTCATCGCAATGCCAGCCTACATATCAGTACCTGGACAGGAGCCTGGCCAGCTTACATCTTCCGGTAGAGCAGACCCATAGCTTTTGCCTGCCGTGGTCATGTCCGGTTCGTAATCCACCTAACATCGGCCGTGAACAAAGCGCTACCCGTTCGGGGTCTTATCTGGCTTGAGAGTTCATACTGCTTCTGTGTAACTACGCCCAAACAGGTTTAACTCTCGGAATAAATGAATCTGCCATGTAGGTGACCACTGACCGGACAACCTGTCTGTGCAGACTTCAAGCCTCAGCCTTACATGTGCGTGTGGTATTGGGCATCGCTGCTGTAGTACCTCGTAGTCTAGTATTAACGATCACTTTTCTGTTCAATATTTTGCTTAAATACAGACTATAATACCACCAAAGCTCGTGTTGGCTCTCATAGCACATAAAATGGAAGCTTGCTCTACAATTACCATGTTCTATGTTGAAACAACCTTGAGAGTACTTCACCGCCCATTTCGCTTGAAGATGTCACCAAGTGCCATTGTTACTTACAAGGACCCCCGGCCGTCTAAAGACCGGATCATGGTAGTAACACAGCATAAGAAAATTCACAACTTCATGTACTGCCCTTCCAATTTACGAAGCAAGATCTCTGGGAGGCGACAATGTTCTTGAAACGCTTGTATAAGTGCTAGCTTATCAAGCACTTTGAGACAATAGATCTATGCCCGGGTATTCCCATTTAACTTGAGTAGCGCCGAATGCTGTAGTGTTCTTACCGATGACACGATAGCGTTTTGTAGACATACGGGAACATTGTGTTGGCTCTCTCGAAAACCTCTGCGTAGCATCATACCCACTAAGACGAGGCGGTGGTGAGAGCAGCTTGAATTGCCAGATACTCAACAGAATCTGTATCTTGATGGTCTCTACAGCGCAAGTCTTTTGCCGAAACGGCCCGCATAGGCCCAATCTGAAGTCAAGTTACGGTCCCGATGCGGAATCCCAAGTCGCTACGACCAATCCTTCATATGTCTTGAACCGGCGCTCAGGCCGGAATGCGCTGAGGTCTTTATCGTCTTAGGCACCCGGTAGGGCCCCCCCATCGCTGCGCCGCGCCCCCGGGATACGGACTGTGTCGTTATATCGCGATGAGCTAAGAACAGTCTACCCTTCGCTATATAGTACTTGGCCTACGATGCCTTTCTTTATCGCCATCCAAATTGACTTGCACACCTCGTATTCAACCCCCTCGCCGATGAAAATTGGGTCTACGAGGTGGTTGATGAGGTTTCGATTATTCTTGAAGCGCGTATTGGTCGATAAAATCTGAATATGTTGCTAGGAAAGGGTGCTGTCAATGAGATCTTCAAAGAAATCACTTGATGTCGAGTTCTTTTCGGCTAGAGAGTATATCGTGTTCCTTAAAGGGAACCGTGACCACAACCCACAGCAGCGATTCCGGTTTTACGATAGCCTGAATAAGAACACTTTGACGTCGTGCGGAGAGCGATGTAAGCCAGTATTACTCATGATTGGTAGCAGTCAGCTTCGCTACATTGAGGATCGTCGAATATCGACGAGTATACGTTTTATACGCATGACATAGGTTATTGTCTGGGAGATGTTGTCGAACAATTCCTCGGCCGCGCCCCGGCTGTATGGAATCCCGGCGAGAGACTTGGGAGGCATAGCTCGGCCTCCTACACACAAAACAAGACAAGTAATGGGTCACCTCTAACGGAAGAAAGTACAGCGCCCATCTTCTGTCTTGAGTTCGTTCAACAAGATGACCTGGGCCAAAGTAGCTTCCTGGCGTCATGGCTTCCTGGCGTCATGGCGTCGATGCAGTTCTTGAGTCAAGTCCTCCCTCGGGAGCAATCATGATCGTTCTCAAAACTGTCCCTTCGTCTTTGAGACTCAAATCAACGGCAAGCCCATGGCACGATGAGCCAGTGTTGGACTGTTGAACCTCTTTGGGACCACTAGCTTTCCGTCACTTGCTCCTTCCTCTTGAAGGAGTGTCTTAATGCTTGATGTAAGGTAGTTGGCTCACTTGCTGGATCTTTTACCTGCCTTGGCCCATATGTTCAAAGTGCAGCCACCGAGGCGATTCGTTGTTCCTCATCTGATACCTGGGTAGATACCCCGTGTAGGTAGGTAAGTACCTCCAGATCATGCCATACTGACTTACCCACATAAGTAGGTAGGTAGGTACTACGTTGGTAAGTAGATGTGGAAGGCATCAGAGTTTGGACCGGGAAG
This sequence comes from Xylaria sp. MSU_SB201401, assembly GCA_002288965.1. Taxonomy (NCBI): domain Eukaryota; kingdom Fungi; phylum Ascomycota; class Sordariomycetes; order Xylariales; family Xylariaceae; genus Xylaria; species Xylaria sp. MSU_SB201401. The sequence continues at coordinate 110,267 of NPFG01000032.1, forward strand.
CCACTCTCTGCTAGCTCCTTCTCTCAGCATTTACGTTGTCTGAGGCAGCGACAGCCCAGTTGCTGCGGTGTCGAGCAATGCTAAGTCGGGCAATTGTTGCCATCGCCGTTTGACAACTCGGACTCAATCATTGGCGGCCTTCGACATGCGACTCTAATGTTGCACGCCCTCCCCTGATCTCGCATTCAATGGCCTTTCCTGAGAATGTCTATCCTCTGTTGTTGCCGTAATCATCCGTCTGCCGAGAAAGAGACACAAACAGAGCCCATTAAACTGCCTATCCAGCCACCTCGTGCAAGGTTGTCTAAGACGCTGTCACGATCTGACACTGATATGTATCTATCATCCATCTTAGCCTCCCGGGGCCCTTCACAGATGATCATCCCCACATACCACAACATTGTCGATCCAGAAGCCGTCGATGTAGAAGACTCTGACGACGAAGGTCCGGAAAGAGACACACGAGATCCGAATATGACTGCCCTGGGATCTTTCAGATCAAGGTTCATTCGACGTTTATCCCACCGGGCTTACCCCAAGGTCAGCTCTCGCCCGTCTATTGGTAATAGTGATGAAGAACTTGCCAGGCGCGCAGAGCTGAAGCGTCTGATGCACAAACGAATCCAAGAAGAGCTGAAAAGCGAAGAAGAGGAGGATGACAATGATCTGGGTCTGTCACCACTCAAGTGTCCTAGCATCAATAACTGCAGAGAGCCTGAGCTTCCCGGAGGTGGACCTAGAGATACGATTGAGTTCTCTGTTTCTGCCGTCGATGGCCAAGAACCTGTAAAAGACGTCCTCACGCCGTTGGAAGCATCATTTCCCGCAGCCCCCATCTTCACAGGCCCGCAAGAGGCATTTCAGCTGCGAAACCATCACTCCAAGTCACCAAAGGCGTCTATCGACAACACGAAACCTGTTGCCCGATCTCCGTCATCTCCGTGTCTTACGCCCGTTCATCTGTTTGGAGGAAGTGGTCGTGAATCACCCTCTACTGCCTCATGGCGCCTATCTTGTAGTGAGATCCACATCGAAAGCTATATTGAGCCGTTAGTAGATGCCAGAGCAGCCTCTCGTCCTCAATCACTACAACCAAACCACTCGTTATCCAAGCTCCACAACGGTACGACCTATCCGCTCGAGACTAGTACTGCTACTTTTGACGGCGATGCTACTGTACAGAACGCAATTATAGACACCGGTCAAACTATGCACTCTAACCCAGGAACAGATGTCGAGGAGAACAGTGAAGATAAAGATGTCTCTAGTGACTCCCTTGAGACAACAGATGGCCGATATTCGCCATTAGATGTATGGTTAAGGAGTCAGGGTGTACACTATGCTTCGGTCTCTTCAAGTCTTTCGGATGCCGAGGTGGCACCTGAGGGCCCAGATCAGTGTAGTAACAGGGAGAGAGATGCAGCACAGCAGTGTTCTAAGAACTCCTCAGGTCTATCATTTTACGCAGTACAGGCTGCTCATTCGAGTTCGGTTGTACAAGATAACCCTCCAGGGGCCTGGCCAATATCCCCAGACCGTATCGGCAGCGTTGAATCCAGTACATCGGATCAAACCTCAAATCAAATGGAAAATGCAATCTACACAGCAGTTTCACCTACGGAGGACCAGTCCCAAGATATATCGTCACGTTATACGTCCTCTCGGTACACTACGAGACTAAATAGTCAACAGGCTACGCCAGTAGGCTCAAACCACAGTCCAATAGGGCTCGTGGGAAGCCGCAAGAACCTGCAGCCATTTGGTGAGTAAATTCGACGCCCCTCTTTGATGAGCCGCTTCCCACTGACAGTAACGATAAAGGCTCCGTCAGTCAATATCACATAACGGATAGTGAGAAGTCAGACAGCTCGTATCGAACGGCCCTGAATAAAATGCCCTCATCAGTCCATGCCAAGCCAGAAGTGACACAGTTTAGCGCAGCCGAAGCATTGTCCATCAATGCTTCAGAAACAGCAAGCTTCCAGCAGCGAGAAGAGGAGCTAAAATCAATTGAGAAACGTTTTGGCCTCACACCAGCACGCCACTATCGCACAACACCCGTGCGTAGCAGGTTTAGGGAGGAATTTGAAGACTCTAAAGATTCTAGCATTGGTAGAAGTTCAGTTCTTTCAAAATTGTATCTTGCGTTCCCTAAGAAGCCTAGAACCCCGAGCTCCCATACGGAATCGAACAAAAGCAACAAAGAGACCGGAATGCATCTGGAAAATTACCAAAAGCCGCAGAAGTTGCAATTATCCGGACCGGACCAGGACGAGGCACAGTGTATACCAGGTGAGTACAGTGAGCCTTTTCGTATCCTTCGTTGACCTGGAGAGTGGAACTTACATTGCTGAGAGATGCGTATCTTTGTCAATCGTCAACTCGCGATAATAATTTACCATACGCAGTGACAAGAAACTAAAGTATTGGACAGGAACCCAAGACAGAGCTGGAAGTCTACAGCAACATGATAAAAATACAGAAGCTGGCCGAGGCTCTGGGAGTCTAAAAGCTAGGCTTATGAAGGTTTCGGCGCGTAAAGCGAATATGAACAGTTCTGAAGCTCAAGCCACCCGTTCGATGAGTCAATATTTCGATATCATTACAGCGACCGGCATAGATAGGAACAGTAAAGGCAAAGCCAGGAAAGCCCTTTCAACATCAAACGGAATCAGGGCAATGAACGATGCTGATCCCGGAGGTACTGTTGGCATACACGCTGGTGTCCTTCAAGAGTGGGTAGAGCAGCTTCGGGCAGAAGATGTGCAACGACAAAGCCGAGCTGAATCCAAAATCAACGTCCCTAAACGGCAACCTTTGAGATTACGGACCCCTCCGGCCTCTTGGGCAAAGTGGCCATCGTACACACGGCATGAGAGAGCAGCAGCAGCTGGCACTAAAGATAGGGTAAAGGCCAGGGATTTTGCAGTTGTAATGAATTCAAATCTTTCTGAGACTGTGGCAGACAGCAAAGAACCGTCGGTGGGACGAGATTTGACTGCAACACCCCGGAAATTACCGAGCCAGCTCGGTAAGGCATTGAAATCCAGTTGGAGCAAAATGATTCATGCAGGCTCTATTGGTCGCACATCTGGCGATGGGCTTCCAACCCAGGGCGCTCGAGTGTCTTCCGGGTTCTTGGAGTACCCAGAGCTTAAACTTCACCCCACTGCAGGAGGATACAGAGAAGTGCAAGCTCTTGACCAACAGATAGACACCATGAAACGTCGCTCTACGTCTGGCAACCGATGCATAAGGCAATCCAGTAATGACGGTTCGAGGAGTCCACTAGCAAGTCGTATTGCTGGCGAGGTTCATAAAATTCAATTTGAGGGCGAGGACATTCCTTGGGCAGAAGTCCAGTATGCTGCTAAGTCTTCGCCGTCTACGGAACTCTTATCACCGTCACACGCCCTCTCGCGCCTCTCTAAACCATGTGAGCCAGGACCTGTCAGCGGCGCGGGATTACAATGCGCGTACGAAGATTGCGTGCAAACTCAGATGCTCGATGACGGCGACGATAACATGGCAGAATGTCAAGAAAAGGCGATTATCAAACGAGCAAAATCTACTGGAAACATCAAGAATAAACAACCTGAAGATGAAAGAACTTCTGCACCTATGCAAAAAGTAATAAAAATGGGCTTACGGCGACATAAGTCTCTGGGTTGGCTTCGTGGCCGCAATGGGGGATCAGACAAGCCTGCTGCGGAAGATTCAGACTGAAACCGGACCAAAGACCAATTCCATATATCTAGCCTTGTTCTATTCAAAATACTTGAAGTGCTTCAGAATCATTCCGATATTCATTCGAGGCTGCAAAGGGTAAGCATCAGTTTATGGCTTTGTGCTGTATCGAGAGATTGGTTGATTAAGGAGGCATCATGAGCTCTATATAATCTACTATAGGTGTGTAATGAAAGGTGGCTATCAAAGATGAGCTGGGGCGGTTAGAAGATAGCTAGGTAGTCTTTTGGAGCTGAGTAGGCGAATCAGATTCATAGTAGGTGTCTGGTGCACATTATCGGCCTAGAATTACCACATCAAGAAAAGGAGAAGTCCCATGGATGTGTGTAATTTTCACCATTTCTATGGTTACAAAAACAACTGGCGTGAAGCTATATAACACTTTTTGTTCCCTGGGTCTCAAGGATCTTGCTGCGTCTAGACAAAGACCTTGTTGTCGAAGAAGGGGCTTGTTTTACAAGCCAATGACGTGCTTACAACCTCTGGGATATTCTGGAAAACCTATGTTTGAGAACAATAGACAATAGTCTCGATAGAATCGACAGTTATATAAGGGCTGCTCCGCGCTTGCTTTGATGGAGAATCACTTTGCCTTAGGACAAGCAACAACGCTACCACGGCCTTCAAACCTTTGTCACAACATTAACAGACCAATCGCCTCTCGATCTTAGTTTCTAGTATACAAGATACTAATTCCACAGTGACAATGTCTAACCCTATCACCACTAATGCTGCGTCGAATTGGCTGCCGCACTTTGCACCTCAAGGCTGTATTGTACCGGGTGTGGACTTTGAAGTAGAGTGCCAAATTTGCCAAAAATCACTTGCCATCTCGCGTCCAGAGGCTCGCAGTAACGATCCTGACCCTGAAATATTTACAGTAGCCCCATGTGGCCATGCTTTTGGCTTAGAATGCTTACTGAATTGGACGCGGAGAACAGACGCGGCCACATGTCCATCCTGTCGAGCTCCTCTGTTCCACAGTCAGTGCGAGCACTATGTTAGACTTTGGCCTATTGAATTCGGATTACCTAATATGCAGTATTCTATTTCTGACTCCATGTATCAAATACCTCCGTTGTGCCCAGACTGTCGATATGGCAACGTTGGTGATGGTGATGGTCCACCACCTCCGGGCCGCGCTCGACCGCAGGCTGAGATAATAGATTTACCACAGCCCCGTGAACGGAGGAATGCAATAGTCGGTATGGATATGCTGAACCGTTCAGCCCCTTCTCGACCGCGTGCTGAGATAATAGATCTCCCACAGCCCCGTGAACGTAGGAATGCGATCGCCGGTGGTATTGGCATGGAGTACAACCCTGACGACGTCCGACGATTTCGCGAGCGCAGAGCCAGCCGGGCAGCCCGCGAGGAAGCCCGCATTATTGCCGAAGCTGAACTCGACGTGCGCCCGGGGTCTCTGAACCTTTCATGGGCGCAGAGAGAAAGAGAGATTGAAAGGATTATGGCGCGAAATGCTCGTCGTATGGGTAGGTGAATTGGCCCAACACGCCCGGTGCTAACTGTCTTAGTATCCCTCTTCCTGAGTGCTGTCTTGTCTACCTTGTTCACGATTTTGATTATCATGACTCTCTTGAGTATCATGCCATGTATCCATAGTGAGCTAGGCCAGTCAGAGGAGTGCTAAGGTAAGGAGAGAAATGGACTAGCTTTCCGCTGCACCAAATACTCATGGCAGTCCTACGACTACAACATCAACTAAGCCAACTCGCTCTGTCCCCATGGGAGTACCGCCTTTTTCTTCGTTTCCTTTTTCGTAACAAAAATACCTGAAGATGCATTTAGCAGCTAGAGTATGAGAAAATGAGAAAAAAAAAAACAATAAAAGAAGCATTAAAACCATTGATGGTTAATTCCACGGAATGTGAATAAACGTGTTAGTAGTCTCCATGAATCTAACTTCTATTGTCTACTTCTCAAGTGTGTATAAAATACTTAAACCGAATTCTTGAATAAGCACACTGCGAACTTCAAAAACTCGCACTTCCTACCACCGTGCTCCGTGACCTCCGGTCGCGATGCCAGATAGCTAGCGCTGATGCAACAGCCATAACAACCCATCGCTCTCCAAGAGAACCATCTGCACCTGAACCGAGGAATCTAAAGCGGAGAACCTTAGACAGGCTCTAACTGACCTCGGAAAACACCGCCACGACCTCTTTGCCATCGCTGCTCTGCCCTAGAACATTACTACCACTGCTGGTACTATATTTCCTCTTGAGCGGGCCGTATAGAGACGACGGACGGAGAACCGATATAGGCGGGGTCGATACACGTACAAGCTTCCACCCGGAATGCCGCCCGCCGAGGGCCTCGACCTCGCCGCCGCTGCTGTGCCGCCATTCGAAGTGCTCGCGGCTGCGGCCTGAGGGCGTCGTCTCGATGCTGAAGGACATGACCCGACTGAACGCGCCGACCGACTCCAGGAGCTCATGGGCTGCGGGGAAGCGAGAGCCCTGACGCGCTGGGAGGGTGATGCTCGCGGAGCGGCTGAACGGCTGGTGGTCTATCGTTGCTAGGGGTGGAGCTGGTGGTTTGGGGTGAAAGGGGGGATGTTAGCTTATGATTTCCCTCAACTAACCGTCTTATATATATGGATGTGTCTCTATATAAGAGAAGGCGGTACATGTACGTAAACAATGAGGTTATATCGAAAGAAGTAAACCCTCCAGTCAGAAAGACTTACAATCTCGTCTGGTCCCCTTATGAATGATCATGTCCGGCTGCGTATATAGCGGGTGCGCCGAGACAGCGTACAGCGGGGAATTATAGCCCTCGCCAATCATGTAGTATTGTGGGCTCTGGCAGTACAGAGAGAAGGCCTGGGGGAAAACTGGTCCGTCGATGTTTCTGTTGCTGATATGTGAATAGATAGGGGCAATTATCATCGCCGTGAGCGTGTGACGTCTAACGCCGACTGGGTCGCTGCGGTCGTTGTGGTTGCGGGGATGCCCGTGGTTGATGCCCGTGGCTTCGGCGTACGAAGGGGGAGGGGGATCGGAATTCATTTCCGTCGCCATCGTGTCGACGTAGATGCACCTCCACTCGTCGTTGTTCGGAAGGGTGCTGCTGAGCACAGTCTTGGGCGTGCGTTGAGGATGCTTGTAGGAGCATATGGGACTTCATTCTGCATGCTCGTATTTGTTGATAATTATAGGGAATAATAAGAACTCGTAGGAAGTGAGTAAGTGAGTGTTCTGTTGGCCTTGGTTGGCCATCTAGGTAGTGAATAGATTCTGTCTTTGAGATCTAATTCTCATAGTAAGTAGTTCTCGATCAGCGATATGATTCCGTAGTCTCCAAGAAAGCTTGGTGCAGCAGATAGAAAAGACTCGGTATCTGTGTGTGTGCCTGCTTTTCTTTGCAGAGGCGGAACCCCGCTCGACAGGCAGTGCGATCTCAAAGCTGATTAAAACTTCCCACGTTTCTGTTTAACATACCCGGACCGACATCTGATAGGTACGTCATAAATTTCAGAAGGCCATTGCCAGAAAGGGCCTGCACTCATTAGAGCAGGTGAGATGGATCATGAACAATTCAGGTTTTGACTCATACAACTCACGCAACGAACATGATCTTGACAAAACTGCATACACATCAACGGCATCGCCATAAACCATATATTAAGCGAAACATTAATTTATGTGTATCACGTCTAGAGGTTGTTTAATAGCCCATCTCCAGTCCAATGGAAGTGAAAGAACAAGAACCGCCTATCGAGGCCATAACGTCGTGCTGCACCATACTCTTCTGACCCATAGTGGATCTCATCCAAATGATAACAAAGGGAAGTTTCGTGGAGCAATCCAAAGGTGGCTCTGTGTCCTATGAACCATGTGGCGCAGCTACAAGTATCATCGAATGCGTAAGGGTATAATGCGTGAAACCAAATTTGAGGGAAAAAAAAAACATAAAAAGGTGGCGATGTGTCGCCAATGCGAAGTTTTGCTCTGAACCCTCAAGCCTGAAGGCAGAGCAGTATTAGAATAGGCCTTATCGTGCCGTACAATAAAGAACCTCGGATCATATATGAGATAAAGGGGTTATCGCCTGTCTAGGCACTTGGACTTAACGATGCGCGAAGAATGTGGACGTGAGATGCCCGAATCGGACTCGTGTAGGGATGGGAGCGCTAGAGCGTGAAGAGGGGCTTCCTAGGCCTTCTTCTTCTGCTTATTCTGATGTTTCTTCCATTCAATCTGTACGACTTCCAAGAACCTCTGCTCGTCCTTAATAGGGACCCACGAGGTGAGGGACTTCATCGCGTTCTCGAAGTCGGAATCAATGAGTGTCGCGTGTAACGTGTCGATGATGGCGAGACTTGTCGCATGTAATATCTCTAGCCCCTTAGATGATGGATAGTTTTCCACTTCCTTGCCTGTCCCTGAAGTAGTTGACGGCTGTTCGGGAGGAGACGAGCCAAGGAGCATGAAAACATCCCAAACACGGAGTTGAACCGGAAACGGTATCGACAGATTGAATAAAGTTAAATACCATCGGGTGGCATAAGCCGTAGGATCGATGCAAAGCTCCTTCTACAAATAATTAGATTCCTAGCCTTTGGGAACTCCAACTTCGACTTCAACTTACCAGATTTTCGGCCACATCCTTGTCACTTAGCCAATGTGTTTCGAAATCTTTCAGAGCACCCATCAATTCGACGAACCCAGACTGGTATATCCGGTTGAGGCCACGGAATTGCCAAAGGCGGACAAGCATGATGAAGCATTGTTCCTCATCGTAGTAGCTAAGCAATGTCGCCGCCAGGGTTGCCATACCCTGGACATAGCCAGTCTCTGGGAAGTAGAGGGACATGGCATGCAAGACTCGAAACAGGAGTCGCTGTCCGCCTCGATATCTCCTCCGGAACATAATGTGTTGGTTGATGGTCCTGGGTACATCCAGATCAATCTGTGTGTCGTCCGGTGAAGGCTCCTCAATAAGACGGCGGAAGGCGGCCATGAGCTCATCGTCGGATACGTAGTTGGCTTGATCAGCCTTGGCGCTCGAGGCTAAAAAGGAGTACCAGGCCGCAGACCTCCAGCAGTCCGGTATGCCCTTCCAAGTGCGCTCTATAAGCTTGGGGTTCTTAGCATCAAAGTGGAAGACCGTACCCTGCCCTTCGGAGCCAGGTTTTACGATTTTAGCCATCTTTCGCCATTTCTCGGAGCGCGTTCCCTCTTTACGCTTAAGCTCAGCCGCGATCTTGTCAACTCCTTCATCTTCCGTTATGTGCGAAAGCCCGGGTTGCAACGCAAGGAGATCGCCAGCCTCGTCAATCAGTCTCCTGTTTCTGTTGTGGGGAAGCTTATTGGTAGCTTGGCGAATGGTAGAACGAACGGATCGACGCGACAAGACAGAAAGTTCAGAGGTATGCGTATTGAGAGATCGCGCTGACAACTTTTTGGTAGGACCACGCTTACCGCCCACCGAAAGTGATGTGGCATCCTTGCGTATCAGTACATTTCTGTTCCTGCGAGACGAATATCGGATAGGCGAGGAGTCCGGTGGCGTCGCAGTACTAGGCGGCGAGCTTGAGTCCGGCCGATGGGGTACAATAAAACCGTAGCGATCGACGTCTTGGCCATCTACTCCCTCCCAGTCCTCAATGCCGCCAGCTAATTCGTGATTACCTTGTTGCGCTAGCGAGGATATAGAAGCCGACGTTAGAGTATGGTGTCCAAGTCTTTGGTCGCTTAGTCTGTTATAGTAGAGGCTTGTTAGCACGATCAATGGTGAAAGGATGTTTGGAGAGTCAAGGAAATCATACGCGTCATTGCCAACCACATCTGACAGGACTTCTTGGGGAGGCTCGAATGCCTCGCCGATCGGCGAGGGCACGTCACCGTCCCCTAGTGGGAGAACTTCCCCGGATTCATAAAGAGATCTCACCTTTTGAGATTCCTTCTCGGCCTCTGCAGAGATGACCCGAATGCTTGGGGGCGGCTTGTGGGATGTGGATGTGGTGTCGCTCACGGCCGTGGGTGGCTGCCGATGTGGAGGGACGTGCGACGACGAATCGGGAAGTTGGAATGGCTTTTGGATAATCGCGGCGACGCCCATATCATCTTCGCGCGGGGGTCGCGCAGGCGCTAGGTTGACCTGTTCCTTTTTCGACGTGGTGGGCACGAGCGGGAAGACGCGAGCTTTACCGTTATTACTGGCGATGCTGTTGTTGGACTTGGTATGGGGATTGGTTGAGGCCGAATGTTCGGGGATCGCAGCCTTATCGGCCATCTTTTGGTGGTGATTGGCGTTGCTAGTGCTGCCGCTCGTCTTCCACGGACGTTTGCCGCCGAAGATGAGGCTGCCGCGGATGGAAAAGGAGAGTTTGCTTAAGTCATCTTCCTCAAAGAAGCTTTCGCAGGGGATGTTAGTGGAGATGACGGGCGACGATGGTCCGCCACTAGCAGCAGCAGGAGACGGGACGGCGGCATGGGCAGAAGCATGGGCATGGGGGTGAGAGTTATTAGATGCGTGAATCGGGTTAGGCGCCCTCGACGAATGGGAGACGGAGTTGGAGTGGGAGAGGGGCAGGGGTGACGAAGTGGAGGAGGAGTACAGCAAGGAAGAGGGGCCCAGGGTCTTGGTTCTACTGCTGGGCGCAACGGCTTGGGCCTCCGAGTCATTGTCGGCGTCCAGAACTTGCGTCCCACCACCAAAATAGCTTTTACCATTGTCTCTCTGGATGCGCATCCGCAGCGACCGAGACCCATCCAGGTCCAAGCTCCCGTCCTTGCCCCCCATACCCACCGTCGCTTTCCCGTCGTCGGTAGAGTTCGACTTCTTACGCAATCGCTTCATTGATGACGGCGACGATCTGTACGAGGAGCCGGAGCGTAGGCTAAAGCTTCTGAATCGTCGCGAGAACTGGGGCGGCGGGGTTGCGGGGGAAGCAGGCAAGACTGGCGACGCTGTGCTGCCGACGGAAAGTGCAGGTGACACTGACGATGACTCGCTGCGCCTGCTGTCGGCTTCGCTGACTCGCCCCTGCTCCTGCTCCCGTCCTCGTTCTCGTTCTTGCTCTTGTTCTCGTTCCTGCGCTCGCTCTTGCGCTCTCTCTTGCGCTCTTTCCTTCTGCCTGCTCCTCAAATTCTCCCTCTCCCCTGGTAGTAGCACGTGGCCCTGGCCCTGGCCCTGCCCTTGCTCTTGCTGGCCGAAGCTGTGATCCCGTTCGTAGTACGAGTATATCGAAGAGCCAACCGAGCTTGATCTTAGGCGGAGTGGTCGCACTCCGGTCACCGCACCGTATTTTTCGTAGACGAAGGGGTCCTCGTCGTCTTCACTGCTGTTCTCCTCGTAATACGTGTTCACATATGAGCCGTACGAGTGAGAAGACAGCGATGCGTGAACCGAGTCTCTCTTTGCCTGGCTGTCAATGCTCCGAGGCGTGCTGATAGTGCGTAAGGCAGGATGCTGCTCAGTAGGCCGCTGGGGACGCGGAGGCGGGACGGGAGGAGGCACGACAACGGGTGAGTTCGTGATGGCAGCAGACCTGACAAGATTGAAGGAGGAGGCACGAGGCGGAGGTCGCAGGGGCGAACGAGGGGGCGGCAGAGGAATCGGGGGCTCTAGGGCGACAGTTTGATCATACCGTAGTGCTATCAGCCTCGTATCGTCTCGGAAAGGTGGTGTCAGTGAAGTGTGCCGCTCTCGTTTGTTACGCTGCACGCTGCCGCGGCTTCTGAGTCCCTGTAGCGAAGAGGGGTGTGAGGAAGGATCCGAAAATGGCGCTGCTCCTCCGACTCCTCCAACGCCTCCTTGTACAGCGCCGAACATTGTTATTGTTGTAATTTCGACTGCCCAACTACTGCTATTTTTATTAAAGCGATGCAACGCTTGACCCCGTCTCAGCGCGGTGTAGGCAGGGATGCGACGCCGCCCCGGTATCACAGCGTTGTTGAAATCTCCGAAGTCCGGCTGTAACTATCCGATCGATGGGCTAAGGCACCGTATAGACCAGTTGTCTTTATCAACAGAAGTTGTGCCAGAATGATCTTGCGTAGGTAATAATACTAGTATAGTACCAGATCTATGATCGCTTACGATGGGCTCCCTTGATCTATATGTAAGTCCGATGGAGGGGAACAGCGTGACGAGGAGCAGGTATTACACGATCATCTGTCATGCATCAATATAAAGCAGGCTGGACCAGCACCACCGTGGTATGTCGTGACTCGCACTCGATCAGAAATATTGATCTGTGCAGAACTGATCAGGGTTACCTTCGAGCAGGTTACGTCAGCCTATAGTGATCAAGTGGGATGCAGCCGTCGGGAAGAAGAAGCCTAGGCCTTGCCTGGTGGTGGGAAATGGGGTGTGACACTAATACGGCCAATTGAGTCGAGACATACCGGCTGGGCAGGATAGAGAGCACCTAGTAGACCAAGCTAGATTTCTCTCTTGTGAATAGAGAAATCAGCGCCCGGAGGTCCTTGAAATTAGACTGGCTTGCTTTCTTGATTCCTGAGATGCTTGCCGACTGCAGTGCAGTACACGTACGCAGTCCTTCATCAACCAGAACAGACTCCGCAGGAACAGGCTGCCGACGCCAGTATGTGGTAGATATAGTATGCTGGTATCATGAGGGATCTGCGATGCCCAGTTTGTTCCTTGAGCAAGGGACTAAGCGAGAAGCAAATGCGACAGCGTTTCTAAAATGCTAAAACAGGGTGGCGGCTCTTCCTTTTTCTCTTTTTCTAAAACACATGTCTACCTATGTCTCTCTGTCTCTGCATCGGGAAGACGGTCCAACACGCGTCCACCTCACCTCACCGCCGAGGGACCAACCTTACGTAGCACCAACCGTTGGCATCCAGAATGCCGACATAGCACGGTGGTGGACGACCTACATGTATCGCTTCCTAACTAGGCTGGCCTAGCCTAAGCGGCCGTACACATGCAGCTCTTTTTTTAGTCAGGCCTGGTCATCATGGTCTCAGCCGAAACGGCGTTGGAGGGCGAGTTGATGGCACACCAACCACGAACCACATGATTTGCCCGGCCCTGCTGTGCGGACCGATTTCTGGCAACAAAACGGAAGGCGTTGATACCTGGCCTGCACGAGATGTTCAGGAGTGGGCCAGCGTTGGCGACAGTCTAGTCCTCATCCAGCTGTCTGGCAGAGCTTGTCACACACACTCATCTTCACGCTCTACGCCTCGGCATTGGTCCAGACGCGGCACTTACTACTTCAAGGCATATATACTCATACTCGTAGCGTCACCCTCGCGCGTGGCCTCTGGCGCATTGGTAGCACCCAAGATTAGCTGACGAGAAGCTGATTGCGTCGGTTGTGTTACGTATCATTTCCAGCGTGGCTGTTATTATAGTCGGAGGACCCGGGGCTCTGTCTACGCAAAGCCCAAGAGGCCATCTGTCACTACACTTACACATGGCGATGGTGCACTCACCACGTAGCCGGCTGAGTGACTAAGTGGCGGAGGATGAAACTTCCCCCAATAACATGCGCCTTACTGTTTTGCCCCGAGCCCTCCTCCGGTCGGCCGCCACGGGGCCGTTGACGACCAGCATAGTACAGTAAAGCAATCCAGTGATGTCGTCCGTGCTGTACTGTAGATCCAACATGTTTAGGAGTAAGCCATTCCCAGCTAAAACTACACAGAAACTTGTCATAACCTCATTGACAGCCAACTACCAAGATCTTTGGTTTGTATCAGGCCTACTTCACCGCATGTCTTGCCTACCCAATCATGGCCCCAAGCCAACTACAGCCCACGGACGGCAAGCAACGTGCCGTAGTGAGGGTGGTCGCCAGGAAATGGTCCGTATGTCCGCAACGTTTCGTGAATCATAGCATGTGGCAGGAGGAGGGGCTTTGATCTACCTTGTGAATAAGCCACGATGCGGTTTCCAGGTATCACTTTGCGCTCTGTGACTCTGTTTAACCCTGTTTCAATCGTCTCCGCAATTGTCTGTTCCTCCGGAGGGGCTGGTTCGCCACGCCATTCCAGCTTAGTACGGTGAATCATGTGTGTGGGTTCTTCGTCGACATGCCTCTTTAGGCAATGTAGGAGTCTAGATATGGCTTCAAAACCGGGCCGGGGAATCTCTGCACTTCAGTATCTCTTCGTCGTCTGCGCAGGCACAGTGATCTACCGGGACAACTAGTCGATATCGGAAGGTAGCATAACAAGATATCCGGGGTGTACGATTTGAGCTCAATTCTCACGATAAACATCAATAGACAAGGAAGTTCACTGATCAGCATTCATTACTAGCTTGCTCGGCCATTATGTCCGAACGCGGGGTAGATCGAAGTCAGAGAGAGGATGAAATAATAAGAGATCGCCCACGTACTGTAGTATCCCAACAGATTACAACAACCGGGGACGTGGAGCAATCTATCAGCTAGGTTCTAGAAAACCCCGCGGGCCAGTAGTTCCGAGGCAGTATTGCCGCCAATCTGACGCTTGTATTTAGCCAGCGTATCCCAAAGCTGCCGCTAACAACCAAACAATTTACACTAAAGTGTATAAACGAGGGAATACAAAGCATCCCGAAGCGTCGGGTGCAAGGACGGGACTTCAACTTTCCTTTGTTTTGCGTTACTACATAGTTAGATTCTGAAGGCTTGGCTTGAAGTAATTACCCTTCATTGGGCATTATCTAGATTATTCTTGTATTGACTGACGTAGCAACTCGCATCGTAGAGGAATGCAGACGTCAGCGTTATCGCGTTTACCTAGTGGCTGACATTGAATAGACTTCCTCCATGTGGTATGAAAATTAGGTGGGCTAAATTGGCACAAATTTAGATAATAGACAGTCGTAGGCCGCTGGATCAAACTCAATAGAATTTACTAGATCCAAACAAAATGCTCCCCACCGGTCTAATATGATTCCATGATATACCAGATAAGTTACATCCCTGCCAAAGTTCCGCTGTACTTCATGGTGGGATGCGTGGCGCTGTGTATCTAATAATGTTGGGTCTGACGACGCTCTGCTCCGTAAGCTACAACGTACACTGTCTCTTACCTCACTCTAAAGTGTGTTCGGACGGTGGCGATGAAGCATCGATTTTCGCAAGCTGAAGACACTTCATTCTGACGGCGATGAAGTCATTTGGTGAGCACTGGCATCCACAAGCTGCGAACAATTCATACGGTTTAAAAGTATGCTTGTGCCCAATCTGTCCAGATGACTGGCTGATGGTTTGGATAATGTTGCTGCTTCGACTATCATGTTTCGAGCACCTCGTTCTCCCAGTCTTTCTCCCCGAACATTGGCTTATTCGACCTCCCACTTACCTCGAGTTTTTCTAGGAACTCGGGAGGAATGGTGGGGATGTATTTCCTTTCCCGTTCTCGGTTTACTCCACCAAAACCCGCGCCGAAAGACACGAGCATATCTGTGACTGTAGGAAGAGTGAATGGTAGCATGATCGATGGATCAAAGTTGATGCCATGAGGTAAGTCAACATCGTCATCATCATCCTGCGCGAAACGAGGCGTGCCTTGTGTACTTCCAGTATTGTCTGCGTCAGGGCCGTTGAAATTGCCTTTCACTGGTGTCGATGGCGCGCTACTCGGTGGCATCGGTGATACGGTTCTTCTTCTATCTCTCCGTATCGCGGCCTCTTTTTGTAAATTATCGAGATATTTTAGTGCACTTTTGGGAAGTCCTTTTTCGCCAACTTCTAAACGATAGTGTTTGGCGGCATATATTAATTGTTGAGGAGTTAAGCGTTTAAGTTGCTGTAGTGTCCCAACCAATGCTTCAAGATCATCCGGGTCGAGTGATGAGAAGCACTGTAGCCACTGGAGGAGTTGGATAATAGGGGCGAGGTGTCTACGCGCCACTTCCACTGTTGTCTCCCCCGAGGCTTGAGTCTCGCCATATTCATAGTGCTCCGGCTTACGGTTGTTAGCTCGGGCCCAGTCTTCGAGAACCGAAACGTTCATTCGAATTTGCATTGCCTTTGTCCTCGCCAAGTACTTCCGATTGTTCATGACCCGATTGAAAAGCTCAGCTCCAAGCCAATACAGCAATTGAGATATTATCTGAGAGGTGATGACCGAATGTATATCATAGAGGTCGAGAACAAATAGGGTCGAGGATAGAAGCGAAGTCACATTGCGGGGGGCCGGCTTGGCGCGCTGCTTCGGCGATGGAGGTCGAAATCGCTTCTCAAGAGGTTCCACCTTGACCTCCCTTTTTCTCTTGAAAAGCTTCCACTCGTGTTGAAATGTAACATCCTCGAGGCCCGGAATTGTCTCATGGTCGAGCAACGCTGGGTCTAGCACCTTGTCCATTCGTCTCTCAGCATCTCTGACGATGAGGATGAAAATTTCGTTAATTAGTTCAGAGAGCTGAGCTTGGAATTCTGTTGTCGCCTCTAACAAGCCGGCGTCTTTTCTCAAGTAGTGCAATAACAGCGTCGCATTGGACATCCAAAAGGCCAGTATAGTCATATCCCACTGATACTGCTCTACAACATCGTTTATCTTGTCTTGGGCGGTGACAAGTAATTTTTCCAAAAGCTCATGGCTCGCGTGGTAATGTGCATAGCGAGCGCTTAGGAATATCATGTTTGCTGGCACAGGTTTTTGAGATGGTGATCGTTGCGGGCGCATGTTCGTGATAACAATGTCAAGAATTCTATCGAGCTCGCTCTCCTGAAATACGAACATTTGATCATGTAAACAACGGCTCCAGTCGAATTCTTGCTGTTCTTCTTCGAACTCATCCAAGGGCTGCGCGAATTAGTCAAATGACACACCCTGATCCAGTCGAAAGCTTACCTCGGGCTGATCGTCGAATCCCATATTGCCAAGGTCGACCTCGAGGTCTCTCGCGCTGTCCATCATCATCCGACGTCGAATTTCGTTCTCGGCCATCTCCTCCTCGAACCTATCTTGGGAGAAGCCAGGGTTATAGAAATCATCTGTCACTCCGGCGCTGCCAATAGTGTAGCCATTATCGTGCAAATAAAAAGACATTTCACTATCAGGGGGGACAAAGTCAAACGCAGTTCTACCGGACGATGTCTTCGCCTCTGGGGATGCCCCGTTGTCAAGCAATATCTTAGCAATCCCTTTGTGCCGATTTGTCATAGCCCACATCAGAGCACTCCAACGGTTTCGATCTTGCTTGTCCACATCCACGCCGGCATTCACAAGAGCCTGCACAACGCTTTCGTGTCCCTGTAAAGCTCGTATCAGCATGCGCCATGGAAATAGGTGGGTGAGCTGCGCGACTCACGAAGCAGCTAGCGTAGATCAAGGGAGGTGTCCCATCTTCGTCGGGGGCGTCCACATCGACGAAGGCTTTCGCTTTCCCGTTCAGAATCTTAGAGACTTGTGTAATATCACCATTACTGGCGGCCATATTCAGAGCCTTTTGTAGCATTGTCTTCTTTTCATCCTCCGATAGCTTATCATCCTCAGCAACGGCTTCGACGTCTTCGAACGTCTGCCCTCCATGGTGCTGAGCTTGTGCTTGCAACATCTCCATGAGCCGGGTGTCGCTGTCGGCTATCCCCTGGGTTAAGTGCCGATCGTAGTCCGGGTCGTCGAGTGTTAGGTTGTTGAATTGTAAGGGCTTTGCGGGTATCGGACTCGTCAGGAATTGGGATTGGCCTGTAGAAGCGCTCAGTTAGTTGCTGAACAGGGAGCCTGCAAGGGGAGCGGGCGATGGCGCACCTTGCCAGCCGTCGTACATTTCGGTTTCTGGTACGAATTCAGTCGGGACAGCCCTGCGATCGTCGAGCGACTTGGGCAGGTCGGCCGGAAGAGTGTGTGGCTTTTTGGGCTCAACGTCCCCGAAGCCCCCGCCATCAGGATCACCGAAATCCATGTTTCGTCATGGACCGCGTTGTTGCTCAGGGGCTTATCGGAATAGAACGACGCACGCCGTCATGCTTCTCGGACCTCGGAGGGGTATATCTAGGTGTATTCGGCTAGTTGAAGAGTGAGATAATTGAATTGCGAAATCGGTTCGGACGCCACCAGTAATCAGGCATAGGATGCTTTGAAGTTGGCTCGTTTATTACGTTACATATAAAAGGTATAGTAGGTACCTACCTAGGTAGCTACCTAGCTGGATAGTTGCCTAAGGCTTCCACATACCCCTCCGTACCTAGCTACCTAGCTAGGTACATGATTGGATCGTAACCTGCGTAGCCCACGCAGCCAACCTTCTTACCTTTTACTAACATAGTCTATATATAACAGTTTTTAATAGATATTATATAAAACTAAGATTATTAAAATATATATTGTGATGGCAGACACAAAGGCAATATAGTGCAAGGGCTACCTAGTGATATTATCATAGCGAGATCATCTCGACATACAGTGATTCAGAAAACGACCAGACCTCCTGCGTGCACTATCCATTCCTTCACGAAATCCTTCTCCCGGAAGGGATTCAGACAGTACGGCGCGACGAACTTGAGGAACTCGAGAGGCTTGGCCTTGACGTGGACCTTGTCGCATACCCTACATGCCTAAGAGGATCTGCTAAAAAGGTGAAACCAAAGTGCCGGTCTTGGATTGTCTCGCTCGGTGATTAAGCTGACCCTTGGGTAAGTGGTATTTAAATACTACTTCTTGTGGGAGTATGCGCAAAGGTCCTGGAAGGAGATGAACCTGTGGATGCATCTGCCCCGCCACCCAAATATCGTTCCGTTTGACCGGATTGTCGTTGATGAGCTCGAGGGTCGCGTGGTTGGATTCACCAACCGCTACGTGCCTGGCGGCACTCTGGAGGAGAATAAGTCGCGCGTTTTCAGACTAGAGTGGCTACAACAGCTCATAAAGGTTGTAGACGACTTGAACTTCCGATACGGTATCGTGCACTAAGACATCGCCCCACGAAACCTCCTGGTTGACGAGTCAACAGACTCCATCATGCTCTTTGACCTTAACTTTGCGGCCCACATCAATCATCCTTCATCTGGGGAGGGTGAGAGTTACCTCGAGGACCGGAATGATGTCAAGGGCGTTATATTCACCACCTACGAGATTATTACTCGAGACAGTAGTCTCCGGAGTAGGCCTCACGAAGAGCAGAACCTCGACGACCTTAGACTGGAGTGGGTGAAGCATCCAGGAGTGAAGCTAGACCACCCAGTTGCATCATATCAGCTCATATTGCAAGAATGGCAGGAGTGAAGGGCAGGGGACCTCTATGCCGTCCATTCAGGCGACGTTCCAGAGGCCATCGACTGGCCGTCCATGCCCAAGCCACCTCAGAAGACCATTTCTCTGAAGGATGCACATGGGCAGCCGTTCTGCTTGACTGTGGACAACTTTTATGAGAGGCGGCAGGATGTGCGGGATAGGGGTGATAAGGTCTTAAACTGGGAACGGCTGCCGCAGAGACTTTTAGACAGCGGGACTCAGGTGCTCTCTAGCGGTGAAGTAATCAACTGCCAAGAATTAACTGCTTTTGCTAAGTTATATTTAATAAATCGATTGCCAAGGTGCCCGCTGGCATAGCTTGGCAACTTCTCCAGCCCTGGGCTGAAATGCAGGACGGCGCGTACCTGATGGTGCAGTAACTGCTCCTAGGAAGCACCCAGCAGTCTATTTTGCAGTCCTCCTCTTCCATGCTCGGAACCGAAGCAAATGGAGAGTCTCGCGTTGAAACAACGGAAGACGCAAACTGTAAGTGGTTCGCCTAACAGAGTCTTAAGGAAAGAAGCTAGAGGCAGCAGTTATCTTAAAGTGCTCGAATCATCTATACAGAGAGAAGAATAAAAGCATAGCCACCCAACATACTAAAGTCATCAAATCTATCCCAAAACAAAGCAATAAATGGCTCAGTAGCCAGGATCCTGTTAAGATATGGCTTTACCATATATTCCTTCTCGAATAATGGCTATCAGCTCAGTTCGCTTCAAATTCTACTGTATATTTGTGAGAAAGAGCTTAAGCACAAGCACAATATCCCTCGCAGTCTGGTCACCGTCGAAGCCGAAGCTGCACTTGCGCTGGCCGAGGTATAAACAATATCTGGTCTTGGTTGCAGTGTGCATAGCAGCTTCGAACGATCGAACGGAGCCATCTGGTCATCCTAGATGGTAAACACTCAAGGTATTTCAATATCTACTTCTTTTCATACCTAATCAGCTACACTCTTAGTCGATTTCGCCTATTAAGAGATTGGGGAACTCGCTAATAATACATGTAGTTGGCTAGCCCAAGCTTCATATAGGTATTTGTAGGTTATGTTCGAGGACGCCTAGATGGATCGCTTGGCCAAAACCCGGAGCCTCTTTACACCACCGTCAGGGATGATAGTGAGTTTCACATGAGTGAAAGGCTGGTCTTTCTTGACGCAGTCATAAGCATGCTCCTGGTCTGGTCCACACTTGCTCGGTGCCAGCACCTCAGTCCACTGTAAGCCATCGGCTCCGGGTTCTCCCTCACCTTTCCACTCAATAGCATCAAGTTTTGCGTACTGAGGGAAGTTTCCTCGGAAGAAGGCCGTATCGATGATGAAGCTCTGGATAAGGGCAGGTGCACCGAGGCGGATAATGACCCAGTCGACATGGTTTTTGGTTCGCGAACGAGCAGTTTCCCACCCATCTCCCATATCCTTACCTCGGCCAGGGAGGATCAGGTTGTCCTTGGTTCCGAAGTGTTGATCACTGCACGAAATGGCCACTCCACCATTCTGGGCGGCGGCCAGATCGAATATCGCTTCTTTATCCTCGGGAAAGACGGGCACGGCGTGCCCAAAGAGCCGAAATCGCGCAATCCCACCATCAGGGTACATGTTAAGCCGCACATGGGTATATTGCTTGGTCGTAGGATTGTCTAGTTTCCATCCGAACCGTTGAGAGGGACCGCATTCTTGAATGCTCAGGATGGGTTCCCATTCGCCCCTTTCTCCCTTCCACGAGAGGACTTGTTCATTATTGGTATTAAAGCAGCCCTCGACTGAGATGGCAGGTGCATGGTTGCCCGAGAAGAAGGCTGTGTCCACTTCAACACCTTCTACAGTGCCTGAAGCAACGCCGAGGCGAATGACAACCCAGTCGAAGGGTTCTTGGTTGTGGCGCCTTGTTTCCCAACCGTCGTACCACGCACCAGTATACACCATTTTACCAGGCTGCCGTATCGGAGCAGTCGGAGTCAGCAAATTGCTGGCCTCGGCAAACCACTCATCTGAAAAACCTAGGACTTTCCCACCCAAAGCACCCGAGATGAGATCTGCGAAGGACAAGTCAGCCGGGCGTGCAGGTCGGGATTTTTGCATGGAGTGTTAGGTCAGCTCCATAGAGGCGTCCAATAAACCCCCCACGATATGTTACTGACTTACCAATACAGCTAGATCGGAATGTACTGTCAATGTCCTCTGAGGCGACCCTTGTCACGCTGACAGGATCAAGCTGATACCTGGTGTCCTCCATGTTGGGCAATGACCGTAAAGAGCAGGTTCAACAGGAGTTGTTGCAAGTTCAAAAAGGATGGAAGCAATATTCGAATCACTCAGTCCAAGAATGACATTACTATCTTTGCCCGCGCAAACGTGGGGTCATCGGAACCTGATCGGAAGACGGTACTGGCCGATAGCTACCGTCTCCCGATGGTCATGTTGAGTCAATGCTCGATCTAATGTGCGCAATTTGCGCGATGGACGCTATAGTATCTGTCTTGAATATCCTGTTGCTTAAAGGTATGGTAATAGAACTTCACAACCTAGGATAGAAGCCTCCCTCTACTCCTGTGTTTGTTGTCCTACAATAAGCTTATTGCCAGACGGAATCCCGTAATCTGGAAAAGCATGGGTGAGGGGCAGGCAGCTGAAGGATACCTTGGTACATCATAAGAGACCTTACAGTAGGACTCCCTAACTCCGGATACCTCCGTTCTTGGGCCAACCCCGCAGTACCCGCTCATTACCGCTCGCTTGATAAGTGACCTGATCAATTACCTTGTCTCTGATTGGCGGAAGCTAGGAGCTAGGGTGGCTGGCGATGCGCCTTCACGCCGGCTGGCATTCGTCATCGGGGGTCGGAATTCGCTGAACATGACAATTGTCCCTCGAAGTCTCGCTTTTTAATTTTTCTTTCACAATCTCATCCAGTCTGAAATCCAATCTACTTAACCTACCTGTTATGCCCTGACCGGACATTTTTCACCCTGTCGCTGCGCAGACGATCTATTTGTATAAGCTCAGAGACTTTCGCCTTTGCTTTGCTCTCGCCCACAATGGCTTCGGCAACGGGAATCCCCCAACATACCCCGACTGATCCGGACACGGACGGACAAGTCGGCGACACTGAACCGCTACTAGGGCGACCTGGCGATGCGTCCCAGAGGGATGACGCTCCCATCATCAAAAATCTTGTTCTAGGTACTTAATGTTTCTGCTCCTTGACTTCGCTTCTCCCAGCGCCAGTCTCTTCATATTAGCCGCCGTTTTCGTTCCATCAAATCTCTGCCGCTTGAACATAGTTTTCTTACCCCTCACGTTCTTTAACAATTATCCACTACCACCTTGTTCCGCTTCAAGTCACGTACACAGCCAACTGGCCTCTCATAGCTGTGCCCTGCCCCTCCGATCCATTTCATCTCATACCTGCTCCCTTACGCTATGGCAAAGCTCATACAGTCTTCAGGCACTGGCGTTCTGGCCGAGGGGGCTGCCCTCCTGCTTGTTGCCTCCGTCTGGGCATCCGTTTTTCTAAACCCCGTCATATTGTTCTCGGTGCATCCACTCGCACAATCTCTTGGAGTGCTAGTACTCCTGCAGTCTATTCTAATCCTGCAACCAACACATACGGGCGCCCAGAAGCAAGTCGGTCAAAAAATCCACGCTGGATTGAATCTACTAGCCTTTGCCATTTTTGTGGTCGGAGTTGTGGTCATTGAAGTCAACAAATTCAAATCCAATGGCGCGCATTTCCATTCAGTACACGGCTATCTGGGAGTTATTACTTCGATATGGATATTTATCCAGTATTTTGTTGGTTTCACCATGTTCGGAGTCCCCGCCTTGTATGGTGGTGAGGCAAACGCCAAGAAGATCTGGAAGTACCATCGTATCAGCGGCTACGGTCTTCTATTGCTTATGATGGCAACCGTTACGAGCGCCGTGAAAACCGACTACAATCAGAACGTTCTTGGCCTCAAGCTCTGGGCAATGATCGCCATATTCGTTTTAATGATTGTGGGTGTTTACCCTCGTATTAAGAAGCAGAAGCTCGGCTTCTAAAGGACGTTATCGCATTCATCATGTCAAACTAAAAAGTGAGACGATAAAAGGAAGAAAAGAGGATGATACTTATCTGGTTAAGCATTCAACAACTGCAGGCACGAAAACTATGGCATGGATTCATTTCTCTACAGATTAACGTGCGTGCATCTTCACGTACTTGGATTGCAAATGGTGATATGGAAGCTTTTTTTTTAGCGGTAGGCGCTCGGCGACAGTGAGTATTACATGGGTCAATGGATGATGGACAGGGCGTATGAATTTTGCTAGTTCGATATTTTACAGAAACCTTCCACTCCAGTCAAATGCCTTGTCCCATAATAAGTCACCACATCTTCATCATCGTCCACGTGCAAGAACTCCGCATTCGGAAAGACAACTATCGTTTCAACGTCCGTGCAGCCACGAGAGAAATTAAGCATTGATGCAGTGATTATACTGCTTGAGCTCACGCGTATATACATGTGAGATTAGACACTGTTTTATTGGGGACACGAAATATCTGTCGCAAAATCAGAAGACAATCCTAATCTTTTGACCTAACTTGTTATCATGGTGCAACCCCTGCACTCTTTGCGGATAGGACGGGAGTAAACAGTTTCAATCTCTGCTTCTTGTCAGGAACACATAGCTAACTATTTGCTGCTCATGGTCATTTTACATGGTAGCTGGGCATTTCTCTGTCAGGTTAGCGCCCGCACAGGTAGGCTGCTGCCAACTATACACTAAAAAACCGGGGTGCATTATGGGGTGGCTGGAGCCTGAGGGGGGGGCAACAGGTTCAATCATCTGACGCATTGAGCCGTGATGCTTTGCTCGATTCTCTCAAACTCTATAGACTTTTAATAAAGGCTGTTTATTCCGACGGATAAGTCTCTAGCTTGCATCTTATATGGCCTGCAAGGCTTTTGATTGCCCCATGGTCCGTTAGAGACATCGAAGTACATCCACCTTGGTGCTACGCGTCCCTGCTGGTACCGAGCTTCCGAGTATCTCACCGAGGCCGCAGGACGGCTAAGCTCCATATCACGACAACGCAATCTCGGTCACACTCGGTTACATCAGTCAACGCTCCTCATCGTCATCGACCAGCATGGCTAGCCACGCACAAGCGGGTCAGGCAGAAGCTGGCCCAGAGGATGAGAGAACTCCTCTCCTACGTGATACAAATAAACCCCATAATAACGGTGCTGCCGTGGGAAACACGGGTGATGGCGCTACTGATGAGACAGAAGACGCGAACTCCGGCGAGCTCGGTGAAGAGGTCGCTACTTTGCGTCGTCGCCGTTGGATCTCGCTCATTGCTAGTATTTTCCTAATCGTCCTCTTCGTTGTTATCTTGATATTGAGCGGAGGTACGTGCTGTCGCCGGCGTCTTGAGAGAGAACTTCATGTTACCCTTGAACGACTTCCTCACTCATCTAACTCCATATCCCCACCCCTTCCCTTTTGCCCCTCTTCTTGCATTCCGCATTCTTCAATGCTGTGTTTGCTAAATGCCACATGGATGCAAAACCTACTGAGAAGATTCACCCGCGGCATCTCTAAAGGGAATCTTCTATGTCCTCTGTCAACGTTCTCTCTAGTTGCTCAAAACCCGCCCCCTCTCATCTTGGCTCCCAGTCATCTCAAGGATCACATGTTGTTCAATACCTGCTGTTGTGCCTAAGGGTTCTTTGCTAAGTGAACATACTATAGTACTACCACGCGGCCAGAAAAGGTCACAAAAAATGGATAACTCTACCTGTTTGACGCCCACGTGCATCCACGCTGCATCCGAGATCCTTTGTAAGTCCTAGGACCGGACATCAATACTTCAGACAGAGGCTCACACTTGTGTAGACAATCTTTCCCCCGACTACAAGAATCTTGATCCTTGCACTCAATTCGATACCCTCGTCTGCGATGGATTTAAAGCGCGCCATGACATCCCCGAGGATCGATCGTCGTTCTCAACGGCCTCAATCATGTCTGACAACGGTCGAACCACTCTCAGACACATTCTAGAATCGCCGTACCCAGGTGACTCTAAGGTATGTTAAACCAATTTTTTTTGCCAGCATCCCGGAATATTACCGCTTTTGACTCCGCGAGCCCCTTAAACGACAGAAATAGAACATTAGGTAGGGGAAAGATGGGGCGATGAATGTGCAACGAATATAGCAGCGTGTTCGAATTACGATACAATCACAGCAACAGGACGTTAGATCTGAAGCAATGGGGTTATGGAAATACATACGCTCATGAAACAAAGATTTATGGCGTCGCTGTTGATTTCATTGCGGCCTGCAAGATCATGCGGACTAGCGAGCGCAACTTCTTCCGCGAATAAAAGCCCACTTGTACTTGTTGCACAGTTTCGGTCACAATTCCGGATTGCTAATATGATATCAGCATTCTCCATTCTCGCCGATGAACCTTCATACACTTGCGGCATCAACCGACGAAGAGAATTTCCTTACTATGCAAGAATCTTACAATGCCTGCATGAACGAAGCGACATTAAAGGAAATCGGTGTCCGCCCTCTAGCTGACCTTATTTCTAAAGTTGCTCAGTCTTTCCCAGTAGACGACGCCGCCTATAACACAAATGAGCTTCCACAGCCAGAAGATTTTTCAAAGCTTAGCGACACAATCCTGCTCCTTGAGCAACTCGAAGTTGCGTCATTTGAGGGGTTGTACACAGGTGCAGATGATAAGAATCCCGTGCGTCTTGCTAGATCTTTTTCTTCCTTTCCATTTTTTGCTTTTTAGTTACGTGTTTCTCATTGTAATAGGATGTCGTAATTGTCCAGGCTATGCCAGCAGGGTATAATCTCCCATCACCCGAATACTACGGGGATGATGATACTGTTGCACAGTATCAAGCCATGCTGGAACAGGTTTTCTCTTCTTTGCTTCCGAACACTGCTTCCAGGAAGTCCGCAACCAAACTCGCTGAATCTGTAGTTGCGCTCGAGAAAAAGATCGCAGCTCTAACCCCGCCACCGGAAGATAGGCAAGATGTCACCGTAAGTACTCTTCGCACATCCAGAAGCAAAAACTCCATTCTAACACTAATAATGACAGAAATATTATAACATCGTCCCGCTTGCCGACGTAGGCAAGATAGGACCGGCGATAGGATTGGATAAAGTAGTCAGGGGACTAGCACCTGCAAACTACACACCTGAGACAATGCTGCTAGCTTTTCCAGAGTTCTTAGGAAATGTTTCTCAGATCGTTTCTGAGACTCCGAAATCTACAATTCAGGCCTACTTGATCTGGAATTTGGTAAACTCTTATTCATCCTACGTCGAAGCCGCTGAAGTCGAACCCATTACTCGCTTTAATAATATCCTGTCCGGTCGAGTAAGTCATCACGATAACATGGCAAACGAATGTTTTATACTCATTTTTGCCATAGGACCCTGAGACCAAGTCGGAACGTTGGAAAACGTGTCTGAGCTATGTCGATGGAACCCTTGGTTGGATACTAAGCCGTTTCTATATTGAGGCTTCTTTTTCAGAGGCTGCCAAAAACTATGGTGACCAAATCATCCTAGACATTAAGCAACAATTTACTAGCAGGTTGGGCGAACTCGATTGGATGGATGATTCGGTCAAGAAACTCGCCACGAACAAGGTGCACAACATTGACCAAAAGATCGGCTACCCCACCAAATCCCCAGATATCATGAACCCCGACGCATTAAGGGACTATTACAAAGGGCTAGTTATCACAGACTCCTTCTTTAACAACTCGTTGTCTAGCAACAAGTTCTCGGCGAACCGAACTTGGTCTGCTTTGGGCAAGCCAGTCGACCGAGGCGAGTGGGGAATGCAGGCTGATATTGTGAATGCCTATTATAACCCCGCTGGTAACGAAATCGTCTTTCCGGCTGGCATAATGCAGTTCCCTGTCTTCAGTGTCGACTTGCCCGGTTACGTTTCGTATGGCGCCTTTGCTTCCGTAGCTGGGCATGAACTCTCCCATGCTTTTGACAATTCGGGTCGGCATTATGATGAGAATGGCAACTTCACCGACTGGTGGACGAACCATACCGTCGAGGAATTCGATAAACGGGCTGCTTGCTTCGTTAGCCAGTACAACAATTTTACAATCGAGGGCAACGGCGGCCAACCCCTGCACGTCAATGGCAAACTGACCCTCGGGGAAAACATCGCCGACGCTGGGGGGGTCTCGGCGGCCTTTGCGTCGTGGGAAAAGCGTCGCGCAGACAGTCCGGACCAGAGCCTACCTGGGCTCGATCACTTTACCCACGAACAGCTCTTCTTTGTCTTCTACGCCAACTGGTGGTGCGGCAAGGTGCGCAAAGAACAGGCCATCAACTACATCTACGTCGATCCGCATTCTCCCGCTTTCGCTCGTATTCTTGGAACCACTTCCAATTCCCGGGCCTTCAGGGAGAGCTTCAACTGTCCTGTCAAGGAACCGACATGCGAACTTTGGTAGGCCGAGATTGGGTAGCATGGCTTGGATAGTAATTATAAGGCCTGCTTAATGTATATCACAAGTTGATAGTCTTCTTTTTTTTTTCATTATCTAGTTGCCCTTATTTCGAATTCAATCTGGAGAAGGCGAATATCTGTACGCATATCAGGATAATGGGACATTGTTGAGCTTGTAGGTTTAGGTTGAAGTGCTGGTTAGTTTATTATCATTTGTAGAATAACATCAGCTGTAAAGTACATCCAGGGTGACGGAATTACACTTTCTATGCCCACGCGTCAGTTTCGTTCGCCCAAGTCCTCTTGCAATCATCAGTGATTCCTATGGTGTGACGAAATGCGCTATCTCGAGTGTTATTCTATGATGAAGCTTTGCTACTGCCAACTAACTTCGCTACCTATGCAAATTCGCCGCCTGCGGTGAGTTGGATAATCGTTGTCATACCCAGGACATTACCGTCCTTATCCAGCGCCGCAGCACGTAAAAACTTCTGAGAGGTAGACATGAAAAATATCTCGGTTTCGAACCCGGCTCTCGGTAATACGATAGCTGGCTCCGTGACATTATCGTCAGTGAGGCCTACGATCTTCGCATCAAGATGAGGGGTTAGCACTTAGCTGTTGCCCAAATTTTTGCAGAAGTAGGTACTTCACTCACTAATTGCCATTGGGCGACCTCGGTCGCCCCGTTCCAGCTAACGTAGATCCTGAACTCGCCCTCCGTCGCGCCCGGGAGCGCCGCGATCGCGGGGTCCCAGGTCGGATACGCCTTCCAATCCATCTTGAATGCGCGGTAGTTGACAGGGTATCCCCTTTCTGGACGCCAGATGTTGAATTGGACGTCGAGGACGCAGTCTCCCGAGGGCGTGCTATGGCTATTAGCTAACGAGTTTGCATAGTGTGGCCTTGAGAATTAATTACGCACTGCTCTGTGAACGTTGGGTTCGCCCCCCAGCCCAAGAACACGTTGCCGTTCTGGAGGGTCTGGTAGCTGCCCTCGAACTTGCTCACGAGGCTTTCGGGGTGGTAGAATTCTGACACGAGTCGCGCGGTGCGGTTCTCGGCGATTAGCTCGATGCGCTTGCCGCGCGAGCAGCTCGCTGTACAGCCTGTCGCGCCCAAGATGTTGTGGTTGTCGAACAGGGTGAGCGTGAGCCAGGGGTTCAAGGTACCCGTTTCATTGCGATCTGGGTCGTATGTTTGGGTGAACCGCGCGTGGTGCTGCCAGGCGAAGTCCACATTGCCGGAGGTCGATATGTCGCCGAAGTGGTTTTGCTTGCCGCCTAGTGTCCATTTGATACTGCCGCTTTCTCCGTCTACGAGGACGATGCTGTGGGTGTGGCGGGCTGAAATCAGGAAGTTCCCTTCGGCGGTCTTGTTCTGGTTAATGATATGCCATGAAGGAGGAGATATCGGTACGCTTGCCTTGTCAGCGCTGTTCATGTGCATGTAATCGTAAGCTCCGTCTCCATGTTTGTATTCGACATATGAATCCGAGAGGTTGTAATGATCGGAGCCTCTCCACGTCCAGAGCAACTCTCCCGTCTCTATATCGACCTCCTGGACTATGTTATCTAGAATTTGCCCGTCCTCGGGGCCTCCCACGGCCGTTAGATCGAAGGGAACGATTTCCTTGAGGATCACAATCACGGACCCATCACCAGTGATTTGACACTCGTGCAACTCTATAAATGCGTCCTCCGCCCCGTGGGACGAGATATCGTACGCCAATGAGTACGTGGAATCGTAGAGCAGACATTTGGTCGATGGGCCGCCCCCTAACTGGTACTGCTCGATGAAGACGAGGTAGTCCTTGCCGTTGAACTGGCCGACGTGGGCATTGTGTGCCGCTGACCAGTGAAGGTCACTGTAGACGAGGCTGAGATCGTCTGTCCGGTAGATGACTGGCCCAGTTCTTCTGTCATCCCCAGGACTATCCAAGGTGAGGAATATGTAGGACGAGCTCTCGGTTCTACTCGGGTCCCAGTGATTGACGAGCAAGAGAGGGGACGTAATGTCAGTTGAGTAGTAATATTGATGAGGATTAGGTCCGTATTTCCCACTATTATAACCTTCTGAGTCAAAGACAAGATCTGCGTCGGCTACTGTGGGCGGTATATAAATAATGCCGGCGGTAGCGATGATGATGGCCCATATGAAACGCTGCATGGTGTAATGATTATAGAGACGTTTGCAGAGATATTCTTGTAACGGTAGCATCAAGGTATCAGAACTGTATCTAGTACAGCGTGGAGTCATGAGTTATATATATAAAATTTGTCTAGGTAACCCGAATTTCCAGCGCTTTTCTCCCGTCACTCTTGACTGTCCTCCTAAGACATTAGGCTACTCAGACATTTGAGGTGGACTCGTGTTCCCGGGAAGTTATGATGGTGTAGCCAAGGGCTATCCAGCCAGAAGCGAGCTTCTCGTGTGAGAACGGCTAAAACAGTAGCACAGCTTATCGTGTGTGTGTGTGTAATCATACATTCAACTGGGATTTTGGCTTCGCTAAATTGTCACAGATATAGAACGGCAAGTTGACTACAGATTCTGGGACAAAGACAACAATTTATTCCATGCTTGCGATCTTCTAGGATCTATCTTAAAAAATTGCTGATTTCCGACCGCCATACCCGAATATGTGAGCGAGCCTCTCCTCTTGTAGCGTTGCGCTTAACTACGGCATATACTCAATATACTAACCCGGATGCGACTATGTCGTAATCAATTTCAGATGTGTATAACGTTTGACTTGACGATTCATCGACTAGTGATACAAATGAATTGTCGAATGATATTAAGAAGAGCGTGGCCAGGTTAGACAGTTCGTTAGCAGCCTGTGTTGCTGGTCCTACGGATAACAATCTCTCACAAACACTCGATCTCGCTTTAAAAGTGAGGCGAAGGCGGTCTATTGTATTTTTCTTTTTCTTGCCCTCTAACTAAATGACAGATCATGGCAATTTCAATTTTGCCATGGGGAATTGAAATTCTCGATTTGGACGCCAGCCAAGGCCTCCATACCCGGCGACGTGCTCCAACCGGTACGATTAGATGTAGTTTTGTGCTGGTCGCAAGCCAGACCAGGTTTGATGAATACGGAGTACTACCTACCTATCCTTATACACGATCCCTGCCGGCGCTAATCTGATTGTCCGGAACTGATGCCCTTGCATAGAGCACGGTGTTTGGTAGGCGGCAGGCGTCCGCCACACAGTTCTAAACTGCTCAGTAAGTAGTTACACTGCAGTAGCTGTTTGACGCCTCACGACGGCAAGGCTTGTTCTCATGGCCTTGGGCACAGTGCTCCGTGGACTGTACACGATATTACTGAGTAGTAGTCTGTGGTAGTATTACGAAGTGAGGTCTCATTGCTAAGACTGAAATATGAGTAATGACTGATCCCGGTTTGCTGGCGAAGGTTGCTAGATCGAAATTCCCCAATCTCGTGGGCAGAGAGGCTTTGGGCGCAACGCACGCCTCACATGGCCGGCCCCGTGACCCTCCTGGGCCCCGGTATTCTGGCGTGACTTGAAGCCCGACCGGTCGACTTGCCGGGGCCGACGAGGAGGGTCTTTACCTGTAACTGTACTACGCTGCCTCGGTCAGGGTAGTCGTTGCAAGACACCACACACATCCCATATCTCACCCAAACTCACCAAGGCTTTTACTATTTCAATATGTCACAAAACAGTCAAATAAAATGCTAAAAATGCCTAGTCTAAAGAAATATGTTTTTAAACTCTTGTTAGTTATACATTTAGATATATAATCTGTTAAATATTATTAAGCCATATTACAGTGCAATAAAGTAAAAGAGCGTAGTATTAGTGGCCGGTATGTTATGTGGTGTTTTCCTACGACTGCTCCTGTTCGGTGGGCAGTAGACAGAGTCGTGCGTTGCCGGGTTGCGCCTGGGCGACCCCCATCTGCCCCCGTACCAAGCCACGGAGCGGTGACTCTAACGCGTGAGAATGACGACCGAACGGACTTTAGGGATGTCTAGAATAGGAAGTCTTCAGATTAAGGCCAAATTTGGGCGGGGCGATAACGTGGGTGGGCAGGGTTAGACGGTGAGATACTCGAGATACTCGAGATACTGTTCCAGGTAATAGGCATCTACATTTCCAATACTACTGTTCGTATGAAATCCCGATCTTCGCCTTAAATGCCTACCTCGTGGTTCTTTCCTACTTTATTATTTTTATAATCCACTTAATAAACATATCAACCGGGGCGGTAATGCCCATTTTTATGTCATGGTTCCCACGCGAGATTGATATCTGTATGGATGCAGCCTGGTTTACCTGCTGTAAAGTTAAGCCTCACCTGCCTATCTGCACATATCGTACCTTACCTACGGTAGATACGATCCAGAACCTCTGAGCAAGGACTCAATTAGTACCTACATATATCTACATAGTAGGTATGTCGGCTGGCGGATGTCGGAAGAATATGTCCAGCCTTGGCTCGCTATCTAGGTAGGTATCTACAGTACCTACCTACGCGTGTACAGCTATTCAGGTAATAAGCCGATGGATGCGTGTATGATTCGTGCGAGTTGTCTCTAAGATACTACCTACTACTCCCACTCCACCAGTGCCCCGTTTTCCTACCGAGCCATGCAACACCTAGTAGTACTCGTAAAGCACCATAGGACGTAAGTAGGTAGGTAGTGACTGAGAATTCTTTCTAGAGATATGTACCTACAACTAAACATCTGGGCACATATGTACGTGCGTGTGGGTAGTACAGATAGCGACGCGATGTGATGCGACCATCCCGAATGGAATCCAACATACTGCTGTTCTCGAGATAGGATGCGCATTCACTTCCTGATGCCCATCTGCCTGTCCCTCTCTTCTATGGGATCAGAAAGACAAAAAGGCGCACCATACCTTGGATAGCCCTGCCAACTTAGCGCACACTATTGTCCACCTCGACAGGCTCCGATCTCACATCCACACACTACTGCCCGATACTTATACTTAGTACCATGTGTGGTCGGGGCCGACATGCTCAGTAGTGTGGACGACAGATACTCAGTAGCTATCTATCTATCTGTCTGCCTACTACCTGATAGCTTGATCTAGCGGTCAACAGATGGAGAGGTAACGCAGCTGAGATGTTAATACCGGCAACACGACAACACGCACTCCTCTACAAGTGCTTACCTGCCCGTTCGACACCCTCCCCTTCGGATACAGACAGGTAATAGCAACTGCAGACCCTGTATGTTTAGCAAGTAGGTCACTGAAAGATAGGTAAGCCCGGGAGATTGCACACGATATTCTCCTGATCTTCGTCGCGTTTTTCGGTCTCTGATGTGCCTCTCTCGGTAGTTGGAGGAGAATAGATGGGGAAAAGGACCAGATTAGTATTAACGTGGAAACTAGAAGGTTGGGAAGCCTCGTAGCGACAGCCGGCGACAGGACTCCCACGTTCACGTTTGCGCTAAATCGAGATCCGATTGTGCCGTCAAGGTAGGAACCCGAAGATTAAGCCTACCGAGATTGGGATGCTAGTAGTAGAGGCCTGCTAGAGTAGGCGAGTGGGTAAGCAGCGGCCGGTACCTGAACGGGCATTGGCTGGCGACGCTCAACGAACCCTTGGTTTTTGGCTTGGGTTTGGGCTTGGGTCTGCTTACAACTAGGGGGTTTTCAGGGTGAGTCCAATCAACCAGCTGCATTGCATCATGTATTACGTAGAATGATGTAAGTCAGCGACAATCCCTCAGTTGTCGCGCGGAATTGCCATCTCTTCTCTACACGTAAACAAATGCTGATTCTCTCAAGTAAAATGTGTAATTTCTGTATAGACGAAGGAAGGGACAGTTGCTGGAATAATAGAGACCTACTTAAGAGATGATAACACGCGATTTGGGGTTAAGTCCGAAGGAGTGAACCCGGGACGACCAAGGATGAGGGAGAAATCATCAAGAAAAATAAATGGATATATACCCTTGGTAAAGTCTGAGTTGATAAGCATCGCGAAGTAGTACTACATAGAGATGACTTAACTTTTTTTTTTTCACTTCTTCCGCCGCACCGCACTACTGTATCCAAGTTCTGTCCAGGGTGCTATTATTGTACCTACTACCCACTGTTACCTAAGTACCTACCCGCTACCCTACCTACCCTTCTGTACACGCTAAACTCTCCCTACTTACCACTTCCCGCCTTAACTGCTGCTGTCTTGACTGGGAACAGGGTCCGTGTCAGTCCGCACGCCTGTACTGTCTGACGTAGCGGGAAGGTCGAGCAGCGGGTCCTCAGCAAAGCCTTGCCTGAACGAGGTCATCCCACACTTGCTCCATATCCCAATATCCCATCCTCCTACCACCGTTTCTGTAACCAAATCCACGCAACGACGCATCACACCACACGTCTCCAATTACCACCATACTACCAACCGGCCCACGAGCCTCCAAGTTGCCAGCCTGCCCGCGTCCCTGCCCGCCTACCTACCTAGCAGACAACCATACAGCCATACAGACATAGAGACAGACAGACGGACCACCATCCTAGATTGCCTACTCGATCAACACAACCCATCCCACCTGGTCAAAATCCAATAGCCCAAACCACACTAACCTGTCATCGCCGCGTGCCATACCTCCCCGTTTACTCCGTCCGCAACGCCTCGCCGCCAATACCTCCGAATCACGCATCATCGCTCCCGGCCGCGCCACGTGCACCACTGCTTGGTCCGTCCCGCTTCCATGTACCGTCTCGCGTCCTGTCCTGCTTCCTGAGAGACCACTAAGAGACACCCTCTGCCCAGCGAATGCCGAAGACACGAGACTATAACCAGCACCGATCCCGGCTGTCCTACTCGGGGGCTTCTTGATGAGGCATGCCAATCCTCAATCCTCCCACAACCCTGAGCCAGCCATGCGACTACTACCCTTCTCGCGGTCATGACGAGGATGTCGTCACGAGTTCGGATAGGGACGAAACATCATCTCCGATTCTAGCTGGCAGCTCCCCCTCGCATAGTAGAACACCGTCTGGTGATGTAACTGCGCGCCTCGTCCCTTCGCCTTCCACGGCCCTCGGCAAACTTGTACCTGGAGACGCCGCCTTAGAGTGCCGCTTGCAGCTACGTGGTGGAGGGCTCGAGACTGGCGATGCCGAGCCGCCCTCTCCCTCCGCTAAAACAAACGTCTCCGAAGGTAGAGATGCGGGGCATCACGATATGTCGCCGCCGAGTATGCGCTCAAGGCAGAGGAGCAAGGACGCCAGTGTTGGGAAGAAGTCGCCCGAAGTCACGACAACACAGCAGTCAATTCGGGATTATCGTGCAAAGCTTGCCAGGGACATGGGAAGAAAGGCCCACAGCTCACCAGCAGAGAACTCGGAAAACATGCGCGTGTCTCCAGTTCGGGGGGATTTATCTACCTCTTCAAGCTCCGTCTCTGATTTGCCTACGGCATCCACCGAATCCAACAAAACTGTCCGTGGCGGTGAGACTCCAGGTTTCTTTGCAGCAAAAACACCATCGTACCCCTTTCCCCGCATGAACACGCCAGGTTTTCGTCCCTCTAACTTACAGAACCACTTTTCTTCCTTCGGAGGGAGGGTCCTGTACGATCAACTAACATCTGACCCATCTACTCCAGCCTCAGCCATGACGTTTCTGCCTCCTGGGTGCACTCCGTATTCGGAGGATCCCAACTACCCAACACCCAACCTCTACGAACTTTCGTTGATGCTCACGGCTGAGCCTGGCCTTAATGATTGGTGGAATACGGTTGTGCAGATTATGACAGAGGTTTATAAGGCCGAAAGAATCACATTGTCGGTACCTGCTGATGCTACAGACATCGAAAACGTCCCATGGGGCCAGAAGGCAACGTATAATGCCCAAATGGAGGACGAATTCAGCATGGGCTATATGGCGAGGGGCAGTAGCTTGGCAGCGAATAGCGCAGAGGAACGGATTGACCTGCTGTCAGGCACGGAGCCCACTCCGGGCAGTGAACAAGGTCTTCGACCGAATATCAAAAGTCGCCACTCCTTCACTGCTTATGAAGAGAAGAAAGAGTCACGCAGAATACAATTCAGCGAGGCAGCAGCTTCTCCGACGCCCCGCCGACCAGGTCTTACTTTTAGAAGCAAAAGTCATTTCCCCGGTGCTGACCGTGGTGGCATGGCTGCTTCGCACACTGCTCTAAACCAGCAGGCATTAGAGGAACATGATGCGGTCGAAGAGCAGCAGCATCTTCCTGCATGGGAGGCTACTATCGAGCCCGAAAGAGCGCTGAAGGGCCAGGTGCTCCCCGTTCTGCAGGCTCTAGATCTTGATGCAGACCCCCTTATCGATCACAACGGCATCAGGAGAGTAATAGAACGCGGCAAGGTTATAGCCTTAACCCGCACCTATCCGTACCTCGACCCTGGTGCTGATGAGAGTTCCACAAAAGTCAAAAGCTCTAGACCTGTATCCCAAGATGTGAAGACAAAAGGGTCTATGAAGCAAACAAAAGCGGAGCCTGCGAGCAACTTATCGTCGTTGCTTGCCAATGCGAGCGCGCCCTTGTCTAGAGGGAAAAGTAGAAAGTCTACTGCGCCCGAAAAGTCTAAGATTCCGCATCTCTACTCCGTCATCGACGACGAGCCGCCCCGTCCTCCTACACCAAAATATGAAGAGTTCGAGCAGGCACCTCCTTCGCCTTGGTCACAGTCGCCTGCCCCGTCACCAGCTGTTAGGCCTGATCCATCAGAAAATCCCTTCTTCACCGATGCTGCTGTGCTTGACGAGGGCTCTTTCAATCCTGGTCCTAGTCCACATGACTATTCGTCTGGTCAACCGCCCGAGACTATCGGTATCGATAATTCTTGGACGGTTCTTCACATCCCTCTAAATCATATCCTACTTTCGCGATCGCCCCAAAGGTTCCAACTAGACCCCTCGGTGCTCGAGCAGAGGACGAATCTTCGCGCAAAACATGAAGCTCATCAGTCTCCATGGGTAGCGCCTGAAGAAGCTCCCCGAAAGCAGCAACAACCACCCATCGCGATACTATCCATACTTAGTCCTGTAATACCGTATCCGTCTAACTTGCGGTATTCCCTTGAACATCTAGCTCCCCATCTAGCGACATCTTTCTCATTATGTCGACACTACACAAATCTCGAAACCGAAGTTATGGGTCTATCTCGGAAGCGACCATCAAATGCTGGCTTTGGCGCCATTGGTCCCGATGGCAGGCCGATTGCTAATCTCGCTGCCCTTGGCCCATTTGGATTATCCTCGTCTGAGGATGTGTCCCAACGATCGATGGCTGGCAGCCTTACCAGCCCCAGTGACTACTCAACACAGTCTCGAAGCATTACTGGGTCTCCCATGGGTACGCCACTTTGGGAACCTGGATCATTTGGCCTGGTCGTTGAGCGTCGTGCGACTGGGACCAGCCCTGGCCCAGCTGGTGGTGATAGTTACTTCAATCCTAAACCGAGAGGAGGAGCGCATGCTGAGACACCACCAGTCCCATCTAGCCATCGCACATCTCGCAATACCAGAGATTCTGCCACTAATAGACAACCCCGTCATTCGGCAAGCTTCCGTAAACCTCAAGAGTCTCCTCAACCAAAAGAGCCAGAGATTTCAGAGGTTCCAGAAGCCGTGGCTGATGAGGAAGAGGTCACACCCGTGCTTAAGCCGCGACATGTCTCCAAGGAATCGGCCTCATCATCAAGCACAAGGGAAGAGCCACGTGCAGGACAAGAGGCTGGCGATAGTCGTAAACGGCTACCCGCTAACGCTCCACAGAGTAGCCACAAACACACGAAACTGCATTCATATGGAGGCGACTTCGCTGCCACTTTCCAATCTTTGCCGCCTAGTACGCCGCTCCTGACAAAGCCCACTACGTCAACACAAAGTCGTTCAGGTTCGATGCCAGCCACACAGGTTCGCATGAATCCGCCAACAGACCGGCTGAAGGGTCTTATGCTTGACCTACTACCCGTGCAAGTTTTTGTAGCGTGGCCCGTAACGGGAGAAATCGTATGGGTAAATTCCAGATATTTGACATATAGAGGCCAAACCCTTGCAGACTTGATTTCAGATCCTTGGGCTAGTTTTCACGAAGAAGACCGTGAAGATTATCTACGGAACTGGACCCATTCATTGCGAACAGGAGAACAGTTTGTTCATACTGTTCGCCTTCGTCGTTTTGACGGAGCATACCGCTGGCACCAAGCTCGTGCCGTTGCATCCCGTGATAAACGCGGCGTTATCGTCCAATTTATCGGTTCGTATATGGACATACACGACCAAAAGGTTGCCGAGTTTATGGCACTGCGTCAAGCCGAGGTTGAAGCATCAGAAGCGAAGCATCGTCTCTTGGCTAATCTAATCCCGCAAATCATCTTTACCGCCACGGAAAGCGATGGAATTACATTTGCAAACGAGCAGTGGTTGGCATATACGGGACAGAGCGAAGATGGCCCACTAGGGAATGGGTTCATGGATTACGTCCATCCTGAAGACTTAGCAAGATGCCGTGTACCGGTCGACCGGAGCCTGCTACCTGTGAGAGAGAAAAAGAATTCCAGTTTGTCTTCATCTACAGCTACACCTGACCTAGGTCCAACGATAGTTACGGAGAGTCAATCTCCCAAGAAACTCTCGGATCCAGTTTCGACGGTTCCCTCAGAGGAAACCACGGCCGGTAATTCTCAAGCATCTAGCTTTCCAAACGCCGACCTCAGTGAACTAGCTAAGAAAGGCATCATCAAAGTCACAACTGACAGCAATGGCCGTCTCTCGTACACGACAGAGCTACGTCTGAGGTCTAAAACCGGCGAATACAGATGGCACCTGATCCGCTGCGTCGAGATCGATGACGTTGGGTTTGGCAGTTGGTCTAGCTCATATTTTGGCTCAGCAACTGATATAAACGACCACAAGCTACTAGAAGCAAAGTTGAAGGAGGCCATGGAGTCAAAAGGTCGATTCCTAAGCAACATGTCTCATGAGATTCGAACGCCTCTGATCGGCATATCAGGGATGGTAAGCTTCTTACAGGACACAACACTAAGTGAAGAGCAAAGAGACTTCACAAACACCATCCAGACTAGCGCCAACAGTCTCCTTATGATCATCAACGATATTCTTGATCTCTCCAAAGTTGATGCTGGTATGATGAAACTCAAATTCGAGTGGTTCCATACGAGATCACTCATTGAAGATGTAAACGAGCTAGTTTCCACAATGGCAATAGCGAAACGGCTTGAGCTCAATTACATAGTGGAAGAAAATGTCCCCGCCTGGGTTAAGGGTGATAAATTCCGGATACGTCAAGTTCTTCTCAACGTCATCGGCAACGCTATCAAATTCACAACTGAGGGTGAGGTCTTCAGCCGATGCCGCGTCTATACGGAATACACTGGCGAGCTAGGAGAAAACCAAATCATGTTGGAATATTCCGTCATTGATACCGGCCGAGGCTTCTCCGAGGAAGAAGCCGGCCTCATTTTCAAGCCTTTCAGCCAAATTGATGGTAGTAGCACTAGGCAACACGGAGGTAGTGGCTTAGGTCTCGTAATCTCCCGCCAGCTAGTAGAACTCCATGGGGGTCAGATGGACGGTAAAGCGGTGCCTGGGAAAGGGTCTACGTTTACCTTCACCGCCAAATTCGCTTTGCCAACTGCGGCCGATCATCCTGAGGTGACAAGTACGCCGCCTATGGGAGCAACAGCCAACCCCCCCGTGGAGCACAACGTGGCCATGCAAGCCATAAAGCCACTTATGCTTCAAAAGACATTAGAACAACCCGCCGCTGCTAGTCCCAGCTCAGAGGCTGGCGTTGGCTCTCCCGCTCTTGCATCGTCCGGTAGCTCTGATCCTTCGATACGTTCTGTCCATACCCAGCACACTAGCACATCATCAGTCTCTTCTGTCAATGTCGGCCTTGCTCATTTTAGTGAAGCAGCGAAGGCGAGTGGGCAGGATTTATCGCAAATGAAGTTCGAAATGCCGATGGGAAAGCTGTCGCTTCAATCGCTACCTATGCTTGACAGCCCTAAAACTCCGACGAATTTGCAACAGTCTCGGTTGCCGATGTATTCGATACTCATCATCTGCCCACAGAAGTACAGTAGAGAAGCTATCACAAAGCACATTGAAATGACACTACCCAAGGATGTGCCCCGTCAAATAACAGCTTCGTCAAGTCTTTCAGAAGCGCAGAGCCTGATTGGCGGAGACGAAGCAGTCACATTCACGCATGCTGTTGTTAACCTCGCTTCCGCAGAAGAGATCGTGGACATCACAACCCAGACTATCGCTTCTTCAGGAGGCAAGACGCTCACCTTGATCATGTCTGATTCTCTCCAGAGGCAGGCTGTGCTGGAGCTCGCGTCGAAAACTGGCCATTCTCAAATTCTTGCGGACAAGAAAATCATATTTGTACACAAACCCGTCAAGCCGTCACGGTTTGCTGTCATTTTCGACCCAGCCAGAGAGCGCGACGTAAGCACGGATTTGAACCGCTCAAGTGCAGCACAGATGGTCGAATCACAGAAGCAGAGCTATCTGAACGTGGAGAAGCGGATAGGTGCCAAAGGTGTCAAGGTTCTATTGGTTGAAGATAATCCCGTCAACCAGAAAGTGCTGTCTCGGTACTTGAAAAAGGTAGGGATTGAGGCGGAGATTGCCGCAGATGGTATGGAGGCAACGGAAATGGTGTTTGCGCGCTCTCCAAAGCATTATTCTCTCATCTTAGTAAGTCGCTTAGGGAATCCAATCATGATGCGGCACAAAGCTAACCAAGGGCTAGTGTGATCTTCACATGCCTCGCAAGGATGGCTACCAGACGTGCCAAGACATTCGGCGTTGGGAACGAGAAAACAACTACAGCCATACGCCAGTCATTGCACTTTCGGCCAACGTGATGTCTGACGTGCAAGAAAAGTGCCTTGCGGCGGGGTTCGATGACTTTGTCACGAAGCCCGTGGACTTTGTCGATCTCAGTGCAGCTATGTCCAAACACTTCTAAAGTGTTATTGTTGTCGTTTCACGTGCACAACCCTAAAGCGAATACGATCGTCACTCAGATGACAGCATTGCATCTATGGCGTTTTCGGACGAGGAAAATTGACGGTGTCTATCTACGTCGATCACTCGGAGCTGGTGACGCACATTTTGTATTGTTTTCCTTTACCTTATTTTTAAAGCATTGCATGTATCATGGCATCAAACCGGATGCGGATGGTTATACGCAGCAACGAAACACAAGTCGCTTACCCGGAGTCGCTGTCAAAGCAGCGCTGCAAACCCAACGCTACCTAGTTCACTTTCCCTAGTTGGGCGGATTTTGGGGGACGTGTGGCGTCTGGGAACGAGATGGGTGAGCCAGCGAGTGTCAACAGCGGTTACGCCATAGATCGTGTGCGCAATCCTGTTGAACATAAGTCGGATCACTTGTTTGTCAAACCGTTGACCTGTATGATGGAGTTCAAGGATGGGTATCATTTTTTCTTCTTCAAAATATACCTCTCACGTGTAGAGTGCGCTGGGACTAGCTAGGCCGTGTGCATTTTCAAGGCGA
The DNA here is from genome assembly GCA_002288965.1 of Xylaria sp. MSU_SB201401. Lineage (NCBI taxonomy): Eukaryota > Fungi > Ascomycota > Sordariomycetes > Xylariales > Xylariaceae > Xylaria > Xylaria sp. MSU_SB201401. The sequence continues at coordinate 151,245 of NPFG01000032.1, forward strand.
CACTATTTATAATTAGTTAATAAAAAAACGAAACACTAATGATGTGTATCAGGATGGCTTCACTTGAGCTGGCCGTACTATAAGGCTGGTGGTGTTGTGCTAGTGTAGTGTAGACGGCGAAAAGTGAGAAGGATTTGATCTCGCGATGCTTGCCGGATGTGTAAGTGATGCGCGATAAGGAAAGCAAGTGGTTATCGGAGAGCAAAGGCAGGCAACACTATTCTGAAACCGACTAAATAAACTAGAGCAAGTGCTACAGTAGATAAGTACCTAGATAGGGCGCGGGATGACAAGGATAAAATTGAGGGAAAGGGCCCGTCCCGGAATGACCGCCACGCCAAAATATAATTCCGTCGTGCACAAGCACACAGTATCTACTAATTTCACTTCACGCTAGGTAAGTACGTAGGAAGTAGGAAGGACACCGTAGCACGCGTCAGCTTGGGTTGATTGAGCACCCGTGTGTTCCGGGGATAAACAAGTTCTCCGATGCTTCTCAGCTGCTGACGTCCTTTTTGACGAGCTAGGTATCTACACGAGACGTTACGATAGACTTGGACGGATGGCACTTGGGAAGCCTTACTTTCTCGTTTTATTGTGACATAGAACGGGTCGGCAGAGTGGGAGCCGGGGGTTTTCTTCAAGCCACCCGCCCACCAGGGGGGACATTATATTGCTTCAGCCTCATGCAACTCGCATGCAAGAGAGCGATGATGTACCAAAGCTTGCCCTGCCCGGGGTAGTATTTTTCGACATTTCACAATCGGAATTTGTTGCAGGGCGAAGATACCAAATCCAAATAAATCGGGAGTTTGTCTGACCTGCCCACGGTAGGTTTGCGAACCACACAATCTAGCTGAAAAAGCTGCTGCAACGCTGGAGGCCTAGTGTAACGCTAAACCGTGTGATGCGATTCGCCAGAATGAGAGCGAAACGGAAGGTCTGGATAAGATAGGATGAGGCAGGACAATAGAAAAAAAAGGGACGATGAGTTAAGTAAGTTGAGTAAGTGAAGACGCATCTTGGTTCAGGCACACACGGTGACGAGATTAAGTGCCACCCCGTATACTAGTAGCCTACGCTAAACCTCGTGTAGGTCAAGCCCCATCCTTGTATCCTTGTTCGAAGGGGACCCCCCAAGATATTTTACGTATGTAGTACGGAGTACAGTGTTGTTTTCTATCGTGAACCCTTTCTTTTCTTGGAGGAAAAAAAAAAAAAAGGAAGACTAAGACAGTGAGCACAATCAATTCAGGTGGGTGTACGTATAAACAGAACACAGTTTCAGCACAACACAGGAAATTGGGCAGAGTCTCATACAAATTATCGGAACACGTGAGCATCTTACGTTCTGAAAGATGATGATGTTATTTGACAATGTAAAAACAGGGCTGCAGCGTACCTTGCAAGATCTTCGTCATATTTTTCTTCCCTCGATCCTACTGATAGATGGCATGTGCACGTATCTTATCAGGTTTCGCTTACACTAGAAAGAGAGGAAAAAGAAAAGATCGTGAAGAGACCAAAAAAAAATTATATCGAGAGTAGCCTTAACTAGTATAGAGAAGAACAGACCCAGTATATGCCGTTTCGATAATGTTTTGGCGTGGCGGCGGCTCCCTTAGCCCCAGCGCGAATCGCAATTTGGCACTTTTGCCAAATCTCACGCTACGCAACCCAAGTGACGCTGCGTGCGACCTCTGGGCGCTAGACCCTCGAGACGTTTTGTGCCCGGATTCTAGAGGCCGGTGGACCGGTAGACCGGGAGACGGGTTGGGACGGACCGGGGCCTTCGTTAGTGTGACGAAACTTTATCCTATCACGGCCTAGAGGAAAAGGGATGGAAGGGTATCTGGGAAGAGAGAAAGAGGAAAACCGGGCTCGGCATTTGAGTATGTAAGCAGCTAGCCTCAGGTAAGGATGTGTGTTGATTCACGATGGCAGATTTTCTTGGGATTTCCTGAGTAGTGTGCGCGCTATCACTGGTCAGTCCACCATTCGTTTCGTTCGTTCGTCATCACAGTATACGTGAAAAGAGACCGAACCTCGTTCAAGGGCCATACAGAGCCCGTGCGCTCCATACCTGAAATTCACCGCTCAGACACCGCTCATCAATCTTAATGGCCCTCTCTCTGCCTCTGCCTCTCTCTCTCCGCCTCTCTCCGCCTCTCCTATTCGCATGGTGGAACGAGAGACATGTGATCTGATCTGCAGGCTCGTGATCAATACTTGCTGCACGCACCAGGTGGGAAAGGGTTTCTTTTTATTGGAGGGATTTTTTTTTAATACCTTAAAGTCGATCCTGCATATGTGCGTATGGACGAATCGCAAGGTCGAAAACCAAAGACGGCCAGAATCCATACTAGAACTAGTGCATGTAAGTAAACAGCAAAAGACGAAAGACTAAGGACGAAGAAAATTCAACAACTCATCTGTCATATTTCATATTCCCAGATCGGTGGTCCATCTGCCCTGTCCTATAGACAAAGAGGAAAAGTGCAAAGGACTAATGCACGATGGCTGCCTCTGTGGCTTTTTCGCTTATCCTGTGCAATGCTTTGTTGACAAGTTTATACCCGCTATCGATTTTTTCGTCCTCGCGATGCAGAAACTGGGGGCAAGACATTCGTGATATCCATCATCTATCTAACTGTACTGTATCCATGGCGCTCACCTTTCCCATTGTGTGTAGGCGGCATACGCTACACGTAGCTTCCTTCGACTACACTAGGTACAGCTCCCCCTAGCAGGCTAGTCTACCAGTCTTCCACGTGTGCACTACATACTTGATCTACTGTACTGGGTTATGTTGTCCATTATCCATCTTTCAACATTCCATCCACCAACATCGGGGGGTTGAGAAGCCGGTGAGGGTAAGAAATTGAAGCGGTGTGCTCTCGCGTGGTCACGCGGTTATCGTGTTACCATGGCGATCTTTATGAAACCCGGTCAACCTGGAGCGTTTGTGGTGTGACTGGACGTCTGTGTGCAGTATCGCATTGAATACGGTGGGTATTTTTATTATTATTATGGAGAGTTTGGAGTTGTGCAGCGAAGACGGGGATGAGGGCTTGAACATAAGCTTGGCGCTGTTCTAGTCTCCTTACCATCTTCGTGCAAGAGAGAGGCGGTCCACCGATTTGGACAATGGCCAATTCGTACGCGCATCGAAGATCGAGCAGAAAAGCATGCCCGAATTGATCGAGGCCAGACTATGAGGCAGCCAAAACCGGTAGCAAACCGATCTTGAAATTCGGCCGTCTCTGGGCTGAAGGGGAGGCGTAGATGTGGCTCATTGTGCGGCGGCATCGTTACCGAGCGTTTGTTCTGAGGTTGCAGTGACAGCGCGGATCCGGGGGCTTATGCATGAGGTTATCGGAGCGTTCCAATCATTCGGAGCGTCGGTCCCTCGGCTGGTCGCTTAGCACGGTGGAGATCATGGATGGGGGGAGGAGGATCGTTTTCATGGGTGTGGACGCGCGCTCTTATGCCAGCTTGCATATTACAGCATATAACAGGCATTATGGGGGCATACCCAGCACGACATGGTGATCATGGTAGCAAGCAGGCTCTACACATCTCCATACCGCGGGCAGGCATTTGTCTGGTCGTAGTTGGACGGGTGGATGGCTTGATGGCACATCATCACATCACATCACAGCGCATCGCATCGCATCGCATCGGCGTCGCATCGCAGCACACCAGCAGACCAGCGGGACACGGAGCGGAGCAGGAGGAGAAGCTTAACCGCCCTATGTGAATCAATCATGGGTTGTATCACACTTGCCGGTAGCTACATGGCCACGGACACCACGGCCATACATACCCCGATATACCACGACATCTCCTACATCTCCTACATATCCTACATATCCTACGTGCATATATATGCATATGTGCGCATAATATTGCCCGTTGAACAAGTTCAAGACCAGTCCAGGCTTGGCCAGGTCATATATCTACCTAACGATATTTCTGCCGGTATGTCTACGCTGTTGTACGAGCCCTCTCTCTCTGGCCGCGTACGGTACCTGCTTTAGGCCAGCCACATCTCACCAACGCCTTCCCCTCATCGCCACGTGTAGGACGCTTGGGATACCATCTTGTGTAGTGTACAACTTTGTGTATTATTGGCGCGGGTGTAAGGGGAATCTGTAGTGGTGCGTAAGACAAGTCAGCAAACGGGCATGTCACCGCAGTGGTGAGTGACTAATGCCTAGCGTATTAGCCGAGTGTGCGCCGCTTAGTGTGTAGATCTCTCAGTTGTGTATCTCTGTGTGCATATATTTGGATATGCAAGGCCCTCAGGTGCTGAAAATAACCCGACATGGCAGTTGATGTTGGGCTTAGTATGCACGTGTGAAAGTTGTGCCGCTGCTTATACGCCGTTTATAAACATAGGATAGCTACTTTTAGTCGAGCACAAACGGTACAACTCTGTCAACACGGCACTTTCGTGCTGATTGATTGATTGATTACCGGCGACGGCAGTCTTACGGGGCAAGGGGAACTTTGTTAGGCACAGCCTATCACATAAGCTGGACCAGGGACTTGTTCCTACTAGGCATGGCACCGTCAATCCGCTGGCCGAGGACGTTTCCTGAGCAAGTCGGAAGGATGGGCGAGCAGGAAAAATTTTCTAAATGTTCCCCGAGAGGAGCGGACAAGCGAAAGAGCCCGCGAGAGCGAGCAAACCTGTGCTATCTGACAGCCTACCTGCTGCGTGCTTGCCAGCAACACGACCGAACGATCCCTCTTGTCAAACAGGCGATTCGCCAATTGACACGTTGTATCCGCTGTGCCCAATATCGATGTTGGGTTTTATGCCAGCTTGGCTTTTGAGGGGTAAAACAGGTGAAGCGACATGCACGAACATGCAGCTCGCCATGTATACGACATGTATATTGCTGCATATTATAGACCATGTGTTCAGACCAGGTGTTCTAAGCAGGTGATGATTATTTATCACCTTATGGTCCTTATCACCTCGACATCTGATTAATTGGCCTGGAGGCTCTGTGACCAGTGACTCACCTACAGGCTACACTCGCCGCTAGTAGCGGTTGCGATGGGTCTGCCTGGTATTACCATTGTTACCATTACTCGAAGCGGCGACGACAGACCAGGGGGGCCCCGGTGATTGGACCGAGCGCTTGTTTCCGGTTCAGCGGCGGTGCAGGGATCTGGGGGCGTGAGGCTAATTGCACCCACGACACGAAATGGGTGCAATTATAGAACATATGTCAGACCCCGAGAAAATTTTCGTGGCGTAGTGTAGTGAACTTCATCGTCGCCGCTGTCGCTGTCGCTACAGATTTTATTCCCTGTCACTTCCCAGCCCTGTCTCGAGACCGTCGCGTGTGTCGAGTCGAAGCCATACCCTTGTCGACGCTCAGCTAACAGGAACAGGAACAAGGCAGCCCGAGTGTGGGATGGGATGGGATGAGATGGGCAGGGCAGGGCAGGGCAAGGCTTCTTTTGCCGAGAAAAGTACCCGAACGTTGTGGTGTAACCCATCGTTCGGTGTGACGAAAACGTTGCGAGATACGGAGAAAGATCAGGACGACAACGTCGGTGAAGCTGCTTAAGCGAGCTCGCAGTGCTGGGTCCACGATGCGAGGCTGGGATCTTTTGCCTAAACTCTCGTGAGGACCCAACCTGACCGACCAGAACCAACTGGACGGGTTGGATGACCCTTGCTGTCTCCGGTTTCCAGTCACTCACTAGGGCAGAGAGGAGCTCGGTTTGAGCTGGGGGAGGAGGAGAGCTACCATGGTGATGGGTCAAGTAAGTTACCAAGTTCGGCAGTCCGCAAGGCATTGGCCGAAGATCGTCTGGGAGGAACGTGACGAAAGAGTCACTTACAGACGACACTCGGCCAGTTAGGACTTGCGGCGGGGGTTCCGCTTGGGAAAAAAAACTTGCGGACTCCAGACATGATTACTCTTGGTATGGCCGTGCTCACCGTGCCCACGAGCACAAGGCTTACGAGTCGCCGCTCGCTCGCTCGCTCGCTTGCTAGCAGGCGAGCCAAGTAGTGTAGGTACCATTTTAACATGACGCCAGGAATTTGCGTAGAAATAAGCGTGAATGATCAACCTGACAAAATCTGCTAGACATGAGCACCAGAGAGCCACCTTTGGTCACATGATTGTTAGCGAAAGCTCCGGAACAGAATCCGGGCCCATGTCCTTGGGCCGCGTTGGAATCCTACGCCACGTTTCCAGTAACTAGCCGGCAGGGGAGGTGACTTCATTAAAGTGTTTTCCTCCACAATTTCTGTCAACAATTTCCCAAGCCATTGGTTCGGGGGTTGTAGCTCCCAGAACCCTGAGTAGACCCCGAAGCGTCTACCGTCCCAGTCCGTCCCAGCGATCCCAAGTGGAGAGAAATTTCTTCCAGAACGATACGATCCCAGAGCTTTTGAGGCTTGGATGGTACCAGGTTCGGTATAAACCCTGCATGATGTCAGCTCAGTTTATTGGCTTTCCCTTGTCCTCACTGTGCGTGACAACGCATACAATTATTATAAAGCAAACCGAACCCCCTTCGTCCCATTTCTGTTACCGAGTACTCATCACTCCAATCATCACACATACATATCAGCCACCTTGAGCACAGACTGGTTTCTGTTCTGCTTAACCACATTCCTTTACACTACCTCACCCAACCCATCAACATGACACAACTCACACTCACCGGCGGCTTACTGCTACAAGCCGACAAGCACTCATCTCTATTGAAGTTACCCAAGCCTTTGCTGAGGAGGAAACCTTCATCCATCAAGGTCAAGACCGCTTCTCACCCACAGTCCATCACAACATTCCCTGTACGGGTACACAAGGAGGACGGTCAGATCAACCAAGGAGCCTTGAATGCCAGGAAGAACTTCAAAGATGTAGCCAAGAAGACCGATTTCCGATCGCACTCCGCTGGACCCCATGGAAACTTCTTCGCCATGTGCTGGCCTAATGGAAAGACGGAAAGAGTAAAGTTGGCCACTGAGATCATCGAGAGCTTATGGCTATACGATGGTAAGTTATCGTACCATATATTTCTCATCCTCAAGCTTGTCGACTAACATGAACACCTTGAAGACGTCATGGAGGATGTCGACCACGCCGGTGCCGTCAAGGTCCACGCGAGCGTCCGGGATAGTTTAATCGGTGCGGAGAAGCCTAGCAAGAAGAACATGATTGCCACGTTGTTCAAGGATTTTGGAGCCAGGTTAAACCAGATGGACAAGCAAGGAGCACCCAGGGTCCTCGCTTCGCTCAAGAACTACCTCGACAACTACGACAGTCAGAAGACACCATTCACCACCATCCAGAAGTACACTGAGTACCGTATCTTGAACGTCGGTTATGGGTTAGTGACCATCTTTTCTCGTCGCCCTACCTGAAGCATGCTAACATCGCTCACAGTATCATGGATAGCTTCATGCAGTGGACCATGGGTCTTGACCTCAACGAGGCTGAGACCGATGAGGCTCACAACTTCTACATGTCTGCTGGACGTGTCATGGGCCTCACCAATGACCTGTACTCCTGGAACGTCGAGCGAACCGAGTCCGTCGACTCCGCCGACCGCAAGTGGAACGCCGTCCCCGTCATCATGCAGCAGTACGAGCTGAGTGAAGAGGATGCCTCCGTTTTCCTGCGCGGCCTCATCGTGCACCACGAGCAAATCACCCGTGAGCTCGGCCAGACCCTCCTAAGGAGGTTCAACTACTCCTCTACGATGACCAAGTACGTCGAGAGTGTAGGCCTCATGCTCGGTGGCAACTGCTTCTGGTCTGCAACATGTCCCCGATACAACCCCTAGTCTACGATATGAAACATGAAACGATAATCTCTACTTATCTTACAATCTTTTTTTCATTTCATGTTTGTAATCGTCGCTAGAGGGGTCAGGTATCGCATGATTTGCATCGGGTTTCGGTCACGGCTGGGCGGCAGTGTTTCTTGGGACTTGGTAAATTTGGGACACTAACAGGAGTTATGGGGGAAGGGGAAGGGAAGAAAAAATCGCAAGGGGAGGGGGTTTATAGAATAGAGTATCACGCACACGCGTCAACGTTCGCACGTTTTTAGTTTAGACACCTACCCCCATTCACTTGGACATAGCTTTATCTTTTCTTTATAATTGTCACTTATACTTTAGCACATACACACTTTATACATAATACTATATATACTTCGTTTCTCCAAAGCCAGAGATGGTCTTCTCATCTCTCTTACCATCTTTCTGCCTGTCAAAGAATGTTCCATTGCGGTAAGGTAAGTATGACATGGACTACATCCAGAATACAGTACTCTGATTATCAAGGTTTAACGCCCAACATATCCAGCTATCCGGATCTCTTTTCCATGACAGCTGTCTTTGACTCTGCGCAAGTGGACCAGAATTATTAACATACGACTTGGTCGAACATGTACTTGTCGAATCGCAACCTTACCTTCCACTCTATCTAACTCTTTTCATCCGCCAACAAAAGAACCGACAATAGCAGTCTACCAGATCCGCCTACAAGAACCTAGACGCTGTTGTGTGCCGCTTCATGAACACTGGCCTAACTAGGGGAAACTCTAACGATCAGTCGCGCCACGTCCCCTGATCTCCAAACCTCCCAACAATCTCTACAACAATTGGGGAAACTCAGAATCTGGGATTGCTTGAGACTACAACGATTATCTACGGCTATCAAGGCTCTTCAAGGTCCAGGGGGGGTCGCTTTCAGCCTTGCAGGCAGACTTGACTATATATACGGCTTACGTTGGAGTTCTAAGCATCGAAGCCCGCCAATGGGCCACAAGTAAGCGACGGCTGAACAACTTTCAATTTGAACAGGTCTCATATACACGGCGTATACCGAAGGCGGAGACCGAATTGCGCATACGAGACATGGTACACGGCGTTCGGCGCGCGTTAAGCCTCCTAGGCATGCTATCCTGAACTACATCGCCCACACGACTCCAGAGTAGGACCCACCGCACTCAACCTAAGCTCCCGGTCGAGCCCCTTTCACTAGTACCTTGCAGCCCATTCTTACAGGACGGATTGTCTGAGATCGGTCTCTGCGTCTCGATCGAGCGAGGGCTGAAAAGGTTCAGCACAATATAGATAAGACAGCTACGCCATCTCACCGATTCAGACATATGAACAGCGTACTAGGCACCGAGGGGCGAAGTCAAAAAGCCGTCGTCGGAGCGAAGCTGAATCCAGTGGAAGAGACGAGCTTGGTTTTATACAGCCATGCCTGCAACGCTACTTCTTCGAATCTCGTAGGCGCGATATTCATGTCCGAAAATTCTAGAATCGGGTCGACACCAACAGTTCCAGCCCGACGTCACTCCCCCACGAGGACCAGTGTTGCAACATACAGCGCGCTATAAACATCTCAGAAAGTGGTGTAAGATCATCGAGGCACAGGCACATGGGTTCTTTGCTGTGTTACAATCGGCATGCAGACTTGGCCTTCAGATTATGAGGTTGCGGCTATTCTAGAACTGACCTCGCTAAGGCTAGAGTTGAGAGTCTGCGGGATGTACGAAGGTGCTCTGCGCGTCTAAGGCATGTGTGACAAAACTCTTATTGTTATGCAACTATTAGAAGACTCAAGGAAGCGAGAGCATTCAGACTTCTCTGACCTATGTATTTCTTCTAGTTCTCTTTTTCAATCCCAATCCTCTTTGCCTAGACACACAATGTGTTGACACTCTCCGAGATGTTAATGTTTGGAAAAACCAAATCCCCTTGGATTTTCCGAAGAAAGGGTATATAACCTATTCATATGTGTATATATGAATACAAGACAAGGTGTTGCTCATTTGCGCCGATACACCTACCGAGAACTGAACAAAAAACACAGCATACAGACAAAAAAAACCAAAAGGGCGTTTGTAACGACGAGTAAGTCCTCCCAAGTCCATCCTCCCGACATCAAGACCGTTAAGGGTTATTAATAATGGCATAAAACATAAAGAAAACAGAAGTGAGACCTCTCTATCTTATTTTTGTATAGAGAGGGACATGAATTTTTGACAAGACGCCTTGTGGTTTGGTTTGGTTTGGTTTGGTTTGTTCGCTAATATCGTAAAAAAGACAACTTTTTCATTTATGAATCGGAATACTTCACTTCATACTGGACTGTCTTGTGGACACGGCCCTTGGGCACGATGAAGTCCTGGCTCTCGGCGTCATTGAAGTCCTGCAGCTTCATGTTGTTGCCCATCTCCTCGCGCACCCCCGACGCCCCCTTTATCGACGACGGTCCGTATGTGCCGTATCCCTTGCCCGTCGTCTGGCCGAATGGCACGAGCTTCAAGAGCGGCCGCAGCGCAGCGAGGGAGCCGGTGAAGATGGTTAGGCCGAGTTCAGTGATGGAGCTGCAAAATTAGCTGTGGTTAGTCGATGGATTTTTCGCGGTATACTCGCCATTCGCAATGTCCGGATCGAAATCTGGAGGATTAAAAACAGAGTAAGGGGGACAAGGCTACTCACTAGACGAATGTAGTCAAGTAGGCGTTCGCAGCCTCGAGACCAGTGGGTGACTTCAGGTTTCCCACATCAACGAGGTATTTCAGGCGGATGATGGTCACGACCGAACTCGCAACGCCCAATCCCAGGAGGATGATGATGGAGGCCTTGACCTTAGCGCTCAGCTGGACGCCCTTGAGAAGGTAGGCCGGGAGGCCAGCGTAGAGGAAGCTCGAGGCAATGTCCATGGCGGAGATGGAGTAACCCGTGTTAGCGAGCACAGCGGCCGGCAAGCAGGTTCCAGTACCCTCGCCCCAGGCCACAGAGAGCGGCACGCATTGGAATGCTACGATGAATGTCGTCACAGTCGTCCAGATCGTCAGGCCCACCATGGAGCAGATCAGCAATATCCGCACCCCTTTGCTCGTAACAGCGATGCGCAGCAAGACGAGCGCCACGCTTATCTTGGCCACATAGAGAGCGATAACGTATGTGATTGTAGAAGCCACGAAGTACTGCATAGAAGGAAAAGGAAACGAGTTAGCCCGCCATATTTATCCTGTTGCTTAGAAATCCCATATATTGAGAGTCGTCGAGATTTCCGTCGGTTGGCCACTCACTCTTGTACCTTCCGATACGTTGTAATTCGATGTTGCTGCCGAATCACCATAGCCATATCCCAGACATACCAACGTTAAACTGCAAAGTGTGACGAAACCGCCCTATGCACACGAATCACGTCAGCATTTGAGAATTCTTTTCAACCGATTGTGCCATAACGATCCCAGCCGGGGTATTGGAGATGGGGGGTGGTGTTGCCTTACGAAAGCGACACACATAGCATAGTCATCATAGCCAAAGGACTTGCTCATGAAAATCCGGACGAATACCCTCAAACTAACGGCGACGGTGTTGAGGACAAGGAAAGTGTAAATTGCCGGGGGAAGACTGTCTCGTGCCCACGCCATTTTGATCTCCTTTCGATTCTCTTGCTGTACGGTACTTTTGGTCCAAGTGAATGATACAATGCCCAGCTAGCGATATGTGCGGCGGCGGCGACGTCGACGGCGTATAATTTAGCTGTATGCACTAGGAGGGCATGGACGATGCAGGGCCAGCAACAGCGACAGCTAACAACAACAGCGAAGTAGTGAAAGCGACTGTGCTTGATATATAGTATAATAATGAATGATGACGGTCTGGGATTTTTGTGCCTTTCCCCAGGATGTGCCAATGAAGGAATGCAGGGTAGGATTATGATATAAAAGATTGGGAAGCGAGAGCTCGAGAAACCTTCTACGATATAACGAGGTACCAGGTCCCTTATGTTTTAATTGAGTAGAGCGGCCCAAAAGACTATATTGGGATATTTCGTTGGTTGATCAAACAGGCCCCTCTCGGTACCAGGTCAAATACGACGTCGAGTAACGCGGGAGTAGGGGTGGTGCGGATCGGGGAAGTGGTGGTACCTGGTTCACTGCTTTTCCAGCCGGACCTAGAGGGGGGTGGTTGAAATGCGACAGGACGACAACCCTTCTTGAGTGGAGGGCGGGTGGTTTGTTCATACTAATAAGAAAGGGGTGGGAAAGAAGGCGGGCTGTGCTGATGAATGGCTTATGTTCTCGTGGGGAACGGGAACTGCACTATTCTACGAAAGAAAAAAAAAAGTGAACCTGGGCTGGCGAGATATGGCAGGGGATAGGATTTGCGTAGACGATTAGTGCGAGTTGTTCCTGGCCTCCGCTGCCTGCATTAGTGTGCTGATGTTCGCTCTCTCGCTTTATTCTCCACGCAATACACGACCGGAAATGGCCCTCGCCAGGCCGTAGACCATGCTCTCGATGTGTGCCACATGGGCCCATCATTAGGCCAATAACTGACAGGTCAATTTCACGAACCCGTTCACAATGCTATATGGGAAGCCTCAATATTACGAAATCAAAAGAGGTGCCATTGTGCCCCAGTCGCTTAGTGCGTGGTAAACGCAGTGCTTTATGACGATTGTTCATGGTTTACATTATTATCTAATGTTACTTCAGTCAAATGACCTTATGTAAATGTTGAGGTCCGCATGAGATACGCAGACGCATAAGTCTAGGTGTATTGGTTGGGGAACAGGGGACAAGCATCTTATGAGAAAACGGTGCTGTTGATCCACGCTGAAGTCGAGATCGCTGAGCATGGTTCAGCTTACACCTGATGCTTTGCGGGGGAAACTACGTTATCTATAACGGCTTTGTCGAGTTACACCATAGTTGCACAAAAGATAGACAACGGAAAATCGATTCGAACGGGTTTGATGCGAGACGGACGGGAGGGAGCGAGACGGGAGGCCGTGCCACTCTTGCCCGAGATCTCTTGTGTCCCCAGGGGGCTGACGCGAAAGACGAATCTATCGTTTATCACGCAAGGTCAGACGAGGCCCACGATTGGCTGGTTATCGAAGATTTACACTTGACATACCCTAAGTCGCTTAGTTTTTCCTCTCCCGACAAGAACCATTTGCCCTGATAACTTCGCGGATGTTGCCAATTGGACAAACACAGTAGGGATTCCGGCAAGAGAAGTGAAGAGAGGAGAAGCAGCGGAGTGGAGCAGTAGTGTAACGAGCCCATGCCATGAAGGGCAAACGCTGTTCCCCTATGCTCGTCAGCAGTAATAGTCTGACCAGGCTCGCACTGACCATGCTTCCAGACTTGAAGCCAGGGCCACGCCCACTTAGCGGGTCGAGGTGCTGGGATCTGCTCGGAGCTAATATCTAAATCATCACGATAGTCCGTTATACTGCGAGCTGTAACGCAGCCATCAACCGTTCCGATATGCACTAATTCTTGTTTTGTGCTGGTGCGATCGTTTTGCCTCCGCAGCGCTGAAAGACGCAGGTCCAACTCAGGTCCAATTCAGGTACAGGTTGATATACACGCGTAGTATGCACTGCGCTGAGAAACATAGTTCATCCAAGTTCAAAGTGGCTTTGGTCGGTTACGCTATAGATACCGGCTGGAGAAAAATATCAAGATCTATAAATTCTGCACCAGTTATGTCTCGCTGTAATAAGCATCACGAACTCCTATTCACTGGGTGGCTCACGTATTGTAGTTAGGCGTGGTGTGTGGTATAGTAGCATGCATATATATCAGTAGAGCACGCGGAATCAAGAAAAGGTAAACAGGGGTGGTTTATGCTGTGTGTGGACACTCCTGTGTAAAAGAGCAATAGGTGCATGTAAGGTACGCCCCGTCGCATGGCCTGGACTGCACGACCGGACAGCGTCTTGAGGCAAAGTCTGCAGAAAAGAAAACTAGTCAGTAACGATGTGAGATGTCAAGTCATGTCTCTCCTCGAATGAGTGCCGGCTATGACGGGAACTTGCCTTGATATGCAAAGAAATACAGTTCCAGTAGAGGATATGATCAGCTCCGAAGCCGCATAGTTGCTGGCTTCCACTGCGTACTAGTAGTAACATGCAAAGAAGAAAGCTCTTACTACTACGCCGCTACTGTAACTGGCAGTGGGCTGTGTGGTTGGTTGGCCATCGGCTGGACAAGCCGGACAAAAACGACCAAAAGGGTTGGTATTGGTCAATGGCAGTCCTCTTCCCCGCCTCACTTGTGGAGTAGTATCGTGTAGTGCGACGCCGCGGCGCCAAGGGGGTTGGAAAGGCACTGAGAAACCAATCCTTCATCAGCTGCCCTTGGTTGTCGAGTAGGATGATGCAACGGAAGATCCATTGACTCGGGACCAGTTGCGTTACTTTCGGCACTTGAAGTCTGCAGTCTGCAGTCGTTTTAATATCTCTTCATTGAATGATAATTTGGTATACTAATAACAGGAATCCTGAAGTGGGATAGGTGCTGTAGGTCGGGTAAAGATCATTTTCTGATGATATACCTTTCTACCGTACGGGCCGCGCCGAGCGTCGAAAAAAACTTAGCGCAGTGTAACAGAGCCACGTAAGAACTGTAGTCCTATGAATGGCTGGAGATTTGTTTTCCCCATTATCCACAGGGGCCCTGGCCTGTCCCCGGTCATAATCTTGCACGTAGCGGGAATAGTGTGTTGGTGCTAATGTCACGATAATTTGCCCGTCGATGAAGTGGTACCAGTCACGTGCAACGCCCCGAACCAAGTTCTGACGAAGTTCTGACCAGCCCTGATCAGCCCTGATCAGCCCCGACCCAGCTCTGAATAGTTTCTTTGTATTCCATTTTCTCTTCGATTAGTTAACAACTCGAGTCCGGCCCCACTCTCCTGTCTTACGAAGAGTCTTGATTCGCTCGCATTTTGTCGCCCCCCATAGCTCTAGTCCCTCCTAAGTAGGCCGGTCGTGATAGTGTGGTGTACACCTTGCCATGGGTTCCGAATCTCACATCAGATCTACTGCCGGACTACTGTCAGGTAGTAGTACAGCCTACACACTACTGTGCATAGTCGCCATACCGTAGTGTTGCAGACATCAGTCGCTTTTTTTTTTGCGTCTCATGCTTCTTGTCAGCACGAGCAGTGCACTACTGCAGCTAGATGTCCGTTAGTATGTTGGTGGCTGCTGCAGCCTGACCGCTCTTCGGCATCGTCTTTGAAGAAATAAATACGGGCTGGGCCCCTTCGCGCTTGTCTTCTCGCATGACCCTCACCAGTCCGGAGCTTACATAACCGGAGATAGACTGCCTGCCCGTTCAGATGGCCAAAATACCTACCCCGTATCTTCAAATCTCTCAAACGAGTCGGACAAGTCGGACGATGACTTAGTAAGCTAGCCCTAGCCGAGATTCTCTCTCTCTCTCTCTCTATCCCCTATCTGCCGTTTCATCCATTTCCCCTTCCTCGTCTTCTTTCCAGGTATGTCGTATACCAGTGTAGTATTAGCCCACCAAGTTGATATTATAACGAGTTATTCCTGCTACGTCTTGGCCTCGACGCTCACCCGGTTTGTGCCCCTGACTTTCAACTGCGTACCTACATGCTAGGTATTAAGCCCACCAAATTCGGTCATTGATCATCCCATCTCTGCATCTCGTAATGCAACATGCCACCCTCTTTCAGCGCCCTTGTCCGTCATCGTCGATAGCCTACCTCCTAGCTAACCGAAGCACCAATAGGCTATGTCTCAGGCTTTGCACAATATGCTGCCCTTTGGGAGATAGAAGTGCTATCGATAGGGCCTATTCTTTGTATACTACGTTCCGTAGCTGCCGACCAGCTCCCATGTCGCATGTCAATACAGAACGCACTGCCGCGTCAAGTCCATCTGGCAACCCGGTGCTTAAGCTCTGACCAATATCCGCGCAGCCTAATTCAACGACAACCTTGATCAATGACACTCTGCTTCCATTAATCTCGGTATTCGTTATCTAGACAGTTTCCCTGGTTGGAGCCGCGAGCCAGGCCTCCTGTTCCGAAATTCGATGTGCGCTCGTCATCATCTATGCGCATCCCGGCCTACCTCTAGGTGGTTGATTAATTTCTACAAACTTGATATTTCATGGTCTTCAGGGTTATGCTCACTGTTCAATACAAATCCAGTTAGCAGATTGGCTTACAGATGGGGGTTGCATGGGGCGACATGTATGGCCGACCCCATACCGATATAAAACAACAGTAATTCAACCAATTGTAGGACACTCCTATTCTGCATGCTTACCTGAATTGTTAGTACACTGCATATCAATTATGCAGTAGTATGGCGTAGTGCCCAGTAGCGTCCTATATCCTAGCTCATAGCCCTGACCAAAGCCTCCGAGGCTGTCTGGATTCATTTTTGTGTTTCCGTCCCGGCCAACCATCGCATTATACGGAGCATCGAGAAACGTGGTTCTGGTTTTAACACGTGGATCGCACACGCAATCCTAAAGTAGGAAATGAGTAGTATGATATTCAACCACAGAAAGACTACTGTCCCCTTGGCAAGTGTCCGACATAACCACCCAAGTTGGCAACACATGCGTGGGCCAACCTGCAACGAGCACTGCAACCACACCAACAATGGATCAGGGCCCAGGATCCCTTGATTATTAGCAGAACGCTAACATGCTTGCTCACCCGGTATCGTTCTCCTCTCTGGCCCCAGCCACCCTTGTTGTACAGGGTAAGCTGCTACACTAGTGTTAGGAAATCTGAATACAGGTTGATAGACCATCGAGTTGCTGCACTAGGATATAACAACAAGTCTCGGCATATACCTAATTTGGACGCTGGGCCAGGTAACATGCGGCATATTTGTTAGTCTACATTAGCAAACCTAATAGTTATCCCCCCTTGGGACTCGACATCTGACGATAAGTGAGAATCGAGGCACACTAAAGAGCACCATGAATACAAGACCAACGCGATATGTACGTACAAACTGCAAATCCTACCAACATGCCCTTTAGCTCGGCCCACGCCTCCTCCATATCGTCGCCTCGTTTACGGCTTTCTCCCTTTGTTTCAAGGGTCTAGGACACACAAAGGCGAGGCTAGAGGCGATCTACACCGCTTAGTCCTGTGTAGAGAGGGTAGAGAGCGACTCAGGCCTGACTATGTATGTATTAGGTGCATGTTGGGATGTATGATTTGCTGCAGGAGTTCGCAATCTTAGCTAGGGAGAGAGGGGTGTGGCAACCCCGCCATCATGTCCAAACGACCAGCTCCCTGGGAGACGCTGTGCCGTAAGGGAGAGCCGTCAAGGATGCGAGAGAAAATAGTTTAAAGGTCGGCCTGCCGATTCAGAGGGGATTGAGCTCTCCCGCGTGTGTCTGTTTCATCATCTTATACTCGTCATTCCATAGTCCTCTTATTATATGAGCAGCAGGTACTGGCTTCCACCATCCTTTTGATATTCCCTCTTGTTAGAGCACTTGCTGTCCTTACCTACTTCCCTGATACCTTCTCTTCAAAACGTACAAGTCATCAACATGGCCGACACCATCGTAGAGCAGCGCAATGTCTCGTTGCCCGCCCTCGACGGCGGTCTTGACCCGCAGCTCAACCCTACCCCTAAATCCCAACTGCCTGCTGTCCCTACCGACATCAGCCCGTCGTGGCTTACCTCCATCCTCGGTGTAAGGGTCAGGTCGATCAAGCGCACCAAGGAGGTGCCTGGTACGGCCACTAAGCTATACGTGACAGCTAAGAACGAGAACGGGGAGAGGCGCCTCTGTGTCAAGGGCGGCTTCAACCCGGCCTTCATCGAACAGATGCCCTGGATCGTCATGATATACCAGCGCGAGGTTGAGTTCTTCAACCGCATTGCCCCTACCCTCAAGGGCGTGGACCTACCAAAGGCCTGGTGGGCTGGCCACAGCCAATCGCAGGGTATCGTGGTCATGGAGGACCTGGCGGCGCGTGGATGCACATTTGGCAACCCCGTCGAGACCTGGCCCGTGTACCGCGTACGCCAAGGTGTCGAGCAGCTTGCTGCTTTGCACGCCAAGACCTGGGGTGTCCAGCCTGCCGACTACCCCTGGTTAACCTCAGACTATGACCAGGCCATCCTCACCCTCATGCAGACCTACGGCGCCGTCACCAACGGCCCCGACCGTCCCTATGTGCATGAATACCTGCGGGATCAGGACCGCATGACGGCCGTGCTGAAGAAGCACTACCGCTCCCGGAACCCCAAGTTCCAGGCCCTGCTGCACGGCGACGCACACCTCGGTAACACATACCTCGACCGTGGCGCTCCGCGTTTCCTCGACTGGCAGATGATCCACATCGGCAGCGCGTTCCACGACGTCGCTTATTTTCTCGCTGGCGCACTGACCGTGGAGAATCGTCGCACCTACGAGTGGAGACTTCTCGACCACTACCTCTCAATATTGGCCAAGTTCGGTGTCAGGGAGAACCTCAAGACTTCTGACGAGGACCTTCGCACAGAGTACCGCAAGTCCTTCCTCGCCGGCGTCGGCTGGTTAATGTGCCCTTACCAGATGCAGCCCAGGGAGTGCGTGCACGCCATGGCCGGGCGATACGCCGCTGCCCTCGACGACCACAAAGTGCTTGAGCTCGTCGAGTCTCTCCCTGAGCCTGAGGCTGCTCTGTAGAGACTTCATTCTGAATTTGTTTTGAACTTGGGGATGGGTTAGGCGTATTCGGGGTTGTAATATGAACGAACTGTCGTCTTCTCTTGTTTTATTTTGTTGGATTTCACATGAAAAAGATACCAGGTCCCGATCAACAGGCGGCCAGTTTGAGATGCACAGGGGCGCTTTTACTGCCCACAACGGAGGTTTTTTTTTTTTTTTTTCCCTTGACTTCGAGTATAAAAGCTCTTGTTTCTGAGAAACATTTCGTCATCGTGTACAATTTACACATCTGGAGTCGTATGGATAAGCTTTCCCAATACCTAGGTAGAAGAGTTTTTAGAACCATCCTGTAGGTAATACATGCTTTTCATCGATAACGGATGCTTTGCATGCAATATATGACACGTCAACTTGTCAATGTGACAGAATGAGCCTTGTGCATCGAGCTCTACCGAATGCGTTTTAAACCACGCCACCTCGCGTGGCTTCTAGTCAAGGCCTGAGCGGGTAGGTCTACAAAGTCTTTCTGTCATTTACAACATGATAAAGTCTATAAGAGGCAGTTGCGTGACGAGCTTTTCTTCGTGACAATGACATATGTAGAACCATGGAGCGAGCACGTAAGCGACATCAAGTTATTCATGTTAGCATATTCCATGCGCAAGAGATCAAGTACATGTGCTCTATCTGCCGATCCTTGAATCATCTACGGCGTGGCGACCACATTCTCAGAAAAAAAAGGGAACCCGGCGACAGACTTGAGGCGAATTTACATACCCATAGCGCTCTCTTCATTCTCCGATAGCCGCATTTCTTGCGATGCTTTGCATGCCGAGTCTAATGATCCTGTATTCAGCTTCACTCCTACACAACAATACCCTCAACCTGGTCACATCGGACGCAAGGGACAGACGCGGGTAACTTGGAACGGGGTTCGGCCCGTTGCCAGGGGCCCGTTTTTATCGGAAATAAATGGCCCTGCTGGTTCAGGACATACGAAGCTAGGCCTATAACAACAAGTCGGCCGACGATCTCTATTACAACGATTTCGCACAAACGTCACCAAGCCCGTCTCCCCGTGTTAAACAAATGCCGATATTGCCCAACTGCATAAACAGCGGCACTTGTGTAGTGTAACTAACAAACATGACGAAATTTTAGCGATCGGCAGTCAACCGTTCGGGAAACAGGAAGCGGATTGAACTTCGGCATTGTAGAACTCTAAAATATTACGCACGTATTTGTTGTCAGGGGTTTGGCTAATACAGCATTCACGTAGCTACTGAGTAGCTACGTAAGTAATCCCCGCGATGGATCTGACAAGAATCGATCAGAGAGTCGAGATTTATTGACAAGGTCAATTTGTTATAGGCCTATTTCAATCGCAGTTAATGCACCATATACTATAATATGTTTGTTATTATCTGTACTGTACTTATTGGCATCCCCGGCTGTATTTCCTAGATAGGGAATATTCCCTCCCAAAACTAAAACATGTTATGCGTGAAACCGCCCGCTTCGGCTAGATAGGTATAACATCGCGGAATAATACATACACGAGCTGTCACACGACATACAGGAGTCCTGATTGGGTTCGTATGTGGAACATACCGCGATAACGCTATGAAAGTATGCACGATAAAAGGAAGCATATGTAGTCTCAAGCTCAATGGTGTAATCTACCTGTATTACAGCATCACGCAGAATTTGGGGTCACGATGCTTGATCGGTAAAACCATACCCTGTAGGTTTTCGCATCTTGTTATCCAAGTATCTTGGTAATTCTTTGGCATACCCGAGGATTATGTTAATCCGAGCACATGCGTCGAGCAGCAGTCTCGAAAAGAAGCCAAGCTACCTACACATACATACTATGTAGAAGCTATACTACATAGATCCAATCCGCCAACAAACGGCCTACCTACCATGTATGTATGCATATAGCGCTATGCTACATCAAACTACCCTTTTGTACGACAGGCGATTGTAATCGGAGTGTACACAGCGGGTCAGTCCTTTTCTCCATCAGAGGATCGTCGAGAACAATGTGTCTTGCGTAGGCGTTGCGGTCTACTTGGGTTCAATAGTCCGTATGTGATCAAAGAATGTACCTACTTGCTTTAACCAGGATGATTGTTGTGAGGTTCTACCCAACGGCTACCCCTTTTGTCCATGTATGCTACTTCTAGTAATCTGAGTCGCATTGCAGTTAACGTGTTGAGGTCTACATTACTGATATATACATTCGCATGCAGCAGATCCACGCTATTGGAAGGGCCCAAGACTAGTTGAGAGTCTTTTACAAGATCATTCTCAGTAACACTACTAACCGATCAAAGTCTCGCGGATCCGCCATATAAGGTACTCCGATCTATCGCGGAATCTTCACATCCGCTGCAAGAGTTATGAAGCCTGGAAAGTGCACTGAGGCAATAACCATTGGAGCATCAGTCTAGTCAATTGTGATGCTCGACGAGCGTTCATGTGTAGCCGAGAGAGAAATACCACGAACTTTAGATAACGCATGGCGTTTTGATTGTACACGGAGAATAATGTGGTCATTTGGTCTGGCGTTGTCGTAAAATTGAGAAGCTCGATTCCACCAGGCGAATGGATTAGAATCGAAAGGGGATTCTGTTCAAGTGTCAACCCACTTCGCTCCTTGCGTCATTGTCTGTCTCTTAATCCGATACACTAGAGAGCACTCCTGCAAAGCATTAGGGTGACAGGAGATATTATGAAGATACTCGCCTGGGAATCCTTGTGTTTTTCTTAGACAGCGCCAGCCAAGGATGGGGTTGAGGGCCGTGCCACGGACCTCCTTGAGCAGCCACGTATCTCAAGTCGCAGACTAAGACGGACAAACTTCGATTGCGACAGGAAGCAATAGCCGAGGTATTAAACACCTCTTGCTTGGCGAGAAAGAACCATGTTAGCGCGGTTAGAAGCAGTGTATCATAGGATTGAAGATAGAAACCTTCAAACAAGTGTATTTTAGCAGCTAGACTATTCAATCCCCGATAAGAAAATACGCATAATTACATGCCCAATATCCAAGTGAGCTGTATTAACACTATGGTAATGCTTGATTCAATTGTAACTGATCGTGGACGGCCTAGATGAGTGGCTCTATTAGGTCATTACTAAAGAAATATCCAGCTAATCAGCACTGATGATGATTATTAGCAAGGCAGTTAGAATGAACTGGTGGATAGGTGTGAAGTTGTGATAATTACGTCGGAGAGTGGGTGGCATAGCAGAGGTGACTCAGTCATAGTATCCTGTTACTTCTAAGCGTCTAACATGGCCGTGAAGAATTTCTGGGAGGTTCCTCGGTACCTATTCTTGAGTCTAATTGCTCAAACTACAATTCTGCGAATGGCGCTACGGACCCAAAAAGTCTGGTGCTTGTTCGGCTAGTGGAAGGTTGATATGTATGTAGACATAATCACAAGGAAACATCATAAAATCTACAGCCTACTACGCTAAAGGAACAGCGAAAGAAACAAGGCCTGTTTAGTGACAGTATGTTTGAATATCATAGGGATCATAAGGAATGCATATTATTCACCCTATCCATGACAGATCGTGCTTGGGCATGATTCTGTAGAGCTCTAGTTCTGCGGCCTCGGAATTACGGCATATCCTACTATCATATGTCCGTAGTCTTGAGGTATAGCGACAGAAGAGCTGGAAGAGGCTACATACGCTTAGATACTCAGAGAACAGCGTGGAGAATTTGAGTAATTTGGCTTTAGACACTGTCCGTTGTCAAGGCACTCCTTGAAAAACTTAGCGATGACGATAGCTCATCTTATGCCTGGAGTTCATGAAGTTTCCTCACTCCAATGCCGCAGACCGTAACTCTATGTTCTTGTCACGCCTCAAGACGTCTCGTGTCATAGCAGGCTCAAAACTGGCTTCAGAAAGAACCCATTCTCATTATTTCGGGACATACTGATACTGCATGGATGCCTCTACAGGAAAGAAGCAGACATCGAAGTTGATTTGATTGTCGTCACTTGAGTAGCGGCGGCATGCACCTTCTTAAATAAAGGCAACCTTTGCATAGCTGTGCCAAGGGTTAGCCTTGTACTTGAGATTCCCTTTTCAAACGGATATTGACTGTTGCTAACGAAGAGCATAAAATTTCGTGTCTAATACTATATTTCTTTACGAATTATGTTCGGAGATGGAGCTCAACGTTTACTATGCTAGCAATGCCTCATAATTCTCGGGTTTCTTTTCTACGTCCCGAACAGACATCCAGAGAGCTTGAATCACGGGCGTCACATAATACGAGACTAGTATTGTCTGGGCATAGCCTAAATATAGACTATCTAGACTATCGGGGTGGATGACGTTCTGGACACAAGTTCCCAAGCCGCCCAGCGCTTCCGCGAGGTGAACTGTGCCCGCACGTGCCTCGGTCAGATACTTGGTGTTGATGTTGACATTGGTCCCGACAGTTATAAGTAAGGGCCCAGTTGAAAATAGCACTCGGATGCTGAATGGCCTTCCCGGGTCCAGAAGTCTATGCGAGAAAATACCCACAAGCGTTCTTGCGAAGAGCACCAACAGTAGGGTGTATACCGTAAAGAGATATGTCCGCTAGTGTTCTTGCATCTCGTCACTGTCCCCAGACCCTAGTCCTCTTGGATGCGTGGTATAAGCATGTATCTCGTCTTTTGCCTTATGAAACCGAGAGGATATCCTCTCACATCCAGTGCCCCGGCTCCCAGTACATAGCAACTCTTTAGACACAAGAAGCAGCCATCATCGACGTGTGGAAAGGGGCCGGGATGGTCTCAGTGGTGGGATTGCCCAGCGATCCATCACCACCAGGAACGCATGAAAACACTGGCATCCGAAGCAATGAGGCGGGAGTGGAAACAGCTATGGCCCCAGAGTCCCAAACCGACATATCCGGCCCCGATAGACAAAGACCGTGCACAGCGGAGTACGTACGGGGATATCATGTTACGTTAAGTACCAGACAGGCCCTTTCTGCAACCTCTATCAGCATTGATCTTCTACCCCAATCAACTTCACACAGATGCGACTCGGCGAAAAGCAACCACCTGGAGAAAGTAGCGTGGCAACGCAGACATAACATCCGATAAAAAAAAGGCATGAGCGACGCATGACGTTACTCTATCTGCAATTTCTCTTAGTTACGTCGCTAAGCTCCTAAAGCAAAGGGGACTGTATACTTACTTACTGTTGCTCGTAGGTCTAGTGTAGGTTTTCGAAAGTTTCTCTTAGCACCGCATACCGGGTAGCCCGCCAACTCGTGTACAAATAGATAGCTGCATGATGAGTAAACCTCATTGCGCCGGGGCATATGAATCAAATATATACACTTGTAAGTGTTTGAAGTGTGAAAGTGGACCGTCGTTTATCTATATCGCACGGGATCGTACGATGGCTACAAACATGACGTGGCATCTTCCCACAACCCTTACCAATGCGTGCGCTTCCTACTCGGTGGCAACGTTGATGCCATCAGCAGGTACATACTCAGTACCGTAAACAACTGAGCTCAATCTGGCTGGCGTCTTCCTGGTAGTCTGGAGTGGCTTCGTGGAGGACGCTGATAGAGGTCACGTCTAGTCTAAGCTTTAGGATAATGCGTTGTCAGGGGTTTCTGACGAAGAAGCAATCCTGCGTGTTCTTGTTGATACTGGCAAGAGTTGTGAGATGAAAGAAGGTTATATCCCAAACGAAATTTTCCACGAAGCAATCAGCGACTACTTGACGCGAGTTGTTATATAGACGTTGAAAACTGAAAGTATCTAGTAATCAATGTGAATCGACCAGTATCTAGATGCCTCATGCCCCCAAGCGGCGATATGGCTAGGCCGCAACAAAAAGAAAGAAAAGAAAGTAGAAAAGAAAAATAAGTGTTTGTACAGTTTCCGTCTCTCATCCTACCAATTCATTGCTGCCCATCGTCTTCTACGTGGCCGGTAGACGGCTGACCCCACGCTCTCCCATATCAGCACGCCGCCATTGCATGAAAAGCATGAAAGAACAGTTATATTGTCATCAGACGCCCTCTGGGAGAAGGGATATGCATTTGCGCATATAGACGAGACTGTACTCATAAAGGCCAAGACCTTCCCGTAGTAACGAGAATCTATCTTGACGCCCTACACTTAGTGTACTAGACTATAGAGAATATTAACGAATTCAACCCATTGACGCTGTCTCAAGTGATGTGGAAATTGATGCTATTCACCCCTCGGTTATTTGAGACATACTGGCAGACCCCGAAGGTTAGGAACTACGTACCAATTCCATAGCTATGGACTGAACTTAGTACTAGAGGCTGGAGGGAATCCGAATAGAGGATTTGAAGACCCCTTGCAACCGTAAAACGGTTATATACCCTGAATAGAGCCAAGTTCCAAGCTCGCCTTTCCAGCCCTTGGTATAATATCACCATCAGCACTTATAAGCTGCATCAATTTCAGACTGACTCCTAAGACTATGTCGTCAGACTCGTATCTCCAGACTCATAAACACCACGTCTTTCATCGATATAAATGCGTCTGTCGAGTTAATACCGAGGCTTCTCGCCCTGGACGAGGGAAGCTATCCTAAAAGCATTCACCTCAAGTCATCACACAATTGCAAACACAAGATAACGCAAGAACGCCGTAAGTCTGATTCAGATACCTAGCCGACATAATCGAAGTTACGCAAATCTTCTACCATCACCACGGAGTCCCCTATATACGCGCTACTATTGGACACCTAGATATAAGCAAGTACTCTGAACAGCTATTCTCAAGAAGCGCGACAAAGACTGAGTATATGTGACATGGACATAGAAACGCTGATAAATGCTTGCCTCAGCCAAAAGTGAACATGGGATAGAAGAAGTTGCTACTTCGTACCTATACGGTGCCATTTTCTCTCATATGTAAAGTACGGTAGGCACATACAGCACAACACAAGTGTTTTTCAGGACTGGGGAAAGTAACGCTATGATATTTATTCCTGGCCCAATTAATTCCAATCTAGTTAAACTACAAACAAACATGTTCTATGCTAGAGCAAATAATACTCTGAAAGTGATAGCCGCCCTCATAAAGTCATAATAAGGGGTATGTATATCTTAACGGCATCGTCACCATAAACACATCGCTCTCTGGATAGTAATTTTGATACGGCCATCAGACTTCCTCGTGCTCTCACAGAACGCTGCCACGCACGCTTTTCTCCTCCTTCTCGAGATTGTCTAGCTCTTTGTCTTCAGCGTCGAAGCTGCCATCATCCGAGCCTTGATCCGAGTTGCTCGGCGCATCGCCCAGCTTATTGGCATGCGCGTGGCGACTAGAATACTTGCTGCCGGAGAGGTCTTTGCTGATACCGTTGTGAGCTATGCCGTTCCTATCGCCATTCTTTACCCTCGCGGCCTTCGCGGCGAGTCTCTCCCGAGCGTCACTCTCAGACAGGTCCTCTTCACTAGCGTGGCCTGAATAGGTACCGCCGAAATCACGACCAACGTGAAGGAATGGTGGCTTCTTAGGCGTATTCAGGTTGTGGCGGAGACGGTCCTCAATCGTAATGAACGAGGGTGTTCCGTCTGGGGAGGAGACAATCTCCTCGGAGGCTTTCGTCACGTCGATAGCGGGAGGATGCAGACTCCGGGGGTCATCTGAATCTTCATCAGAGTTCTGCAGTCGCCGACCAATCGTCCTACGCCGAGCAACGGTACTGCCATTAGCATTGGTCCCGGTGTGGGATAAGCTAGCATTTGCGCTTGCCTCGTCGTGCTGCCTCAGCTCCAGCAGGTCTCGACGTATCTTGAAGTGCTTGCCGTGGGAGCATCCCTCGGGACAGCCACCCCATTTTCGTGTAATGACTGGCGTCGCATCCAACTGAGCCGCCTCTTCCAAGCCAGGTTGAATACCTTGTTCTTTTTCTTTGGCCGCCTTCGCAGCAGCTCTCTCGCGCCGCAGCGCGGACCAAGTCCGGAGTTTGTTTTGCAATATGTACTTTCCACTGTCACGTTTGAGCTTCATGATTAGAAACTCGCAGTGGTTCACATTTCGTAGGTCCTCGAAGTACTCGACGGAAAAATGATACCACTTCATCAAGAAAACGCGAGACATGAGACCATGTGTTACTGGAGCAAGCGTTAGTAGAACGGTGTCAAGAAGAGCTGCTATGACTATGACATAGCCAGATCCAGTGACATACCAAGCACAAGTACGCTCGCAAAATCGTCCTCGCCGAACTGACGCCATAAGCTCTCGTTGAAACCTGAAACGCGGTCATACGCATCTGCGGCGCTCTCGCCGTTGGGGATGCGGTAGAAGAAATGGCCATAATCAGCACGTTCCTGCCACATGCGCTCCATTTCATCACTGCAAGGCTGAAAGTTTCCAAAGTCTTGTTCACGTAGGCGCGGCTCCTCGTATAACTTCATGCTGGCTCGCTTGAAAGGCGAAGGGTCGGGATCGTCCGAGGTTAAGGTCTCTAGAATGCCTTCGGTTGTCTCTCTTGTTCGTCGGTAAGGCGATGTGTAGAACTGGAGGGTATCGTCGGGGCGCAACATGGCTCGCAATCGACGGCCAGCGTCGCGAGCCTGTGACCAGCCATCGGGGGTCAACTTCACCCTGTGGTCGGGGATCGTCTGATGTATCTCTCTGTTTTCTGCAAGTATGTTAGATGCTAGCTGTAGATGGACACCAGTGACCACCATCACTCACTATTGCCTTCAGATTGGCCATGCCGGATAAGGATTATAAGCCTAGGACGACCCATGGCTGTCTTTGATCGAGTGTAGTTTCGGGTCGGGTCGGGTCGGGATTCTGAGTCTCGGATCTGATCTGATCTGATCTGGTCTGGTCTGGAACTACCTAGGTAGGTATATTTGGGACTTAGGCACAATAACGAAGGAAATAAGCGGTGGTTCCCAGATCTAGTATTTATTTAACGAGAGATGTGGTGGAGGGTGGGAATTCTATGGTTTACTAGGTAGTCGAACAAAAAACTGCCGAGAGGAATCGAAGTAGTGTAACGAGACGCAAATGTATGTACGTGGCGGCATGTGGCAAGAGGTGAGGTGAGGCGAGCGAGATAGACGGCAGACAATAGGAGCAGGTAGGTAGGTACCTATAATATCTTTGACTTATTGTACATCAATCTTGCACATCAATCTATCGTGACAAATGACGAGTTCCGGGCAAGCGGGACAGCGCTGGGCGGAAACGGCAGCAGCCAATGGGTGGGTGTGCTCAGAGCTGTGAATAGCTGGAAGGGGAAATAGAGCTGTTGGGCAACGATGACTTGGTCAGCATCTTCTTTTGCCCAGAGCCGTTGGTGAAGTTTCATCTTAGGGACCCAAATGATAACCCCTCTCTCCCCTCGTCCGGTAACGAGGTCCCAGCCCACCAGTTAGTGGCTTTAGGATCGCCTAATAACTGCCCAGGTGTGCTAGTGCTCATCTTACTGCTGGGGCGCCAGGTGTCTCGGCCAAGGTGAGGCGAGAGAGGCCACAGGCTGTACAGGCTGCACAGGGGGGGCTTTCAAACGCCCGACTGCCGACAAGGATGACGTTCTGATTGGCTGTGGCTGCCCTACTAGCCGCGTTCGCTGGAGGAGTGCCCAAGTACCTACCTAGGTACTTACTTACTAGGTAGGTAGCTAGGTGGGATGGCGGCAGGCGTGGAGGGGCAGGGGCAGGGCAGGGCAGGGCCCCGGCGCTTCCCTAAGCATGAGCCCAGACACCGTACGGTCCCTGTCATCAGGTCTAAGTTAGAAGCAACTTTTCCTTACTTCGTCATCATCTCATGCTGCCATAAACCACCTGAGGAAGAAAAGCCGCCGGATCTCAGCATCCATTCCACGCGCCATTGGCCGTCCGAACCACGAGAAATCACATCTCACTTCGGGTGAAACATTTCGCCGTGCGCCATCCTCTACGAGGGCGAGGCTATCACGCGACTGAGACCCGCCACCCGTCTCCCTTAGAGCATCCGCACGCACAACACACATAACGCAAGAAGCAAACCCACAATGTCCGGTGAAGGGCCCGAAAGTATCCCGACGTCCGCCGACCCGCGGTCAAAGCGGCCGACCAAGAAGCGCGCCCTAACGCCCGTGTCGGCGCAAGCCAAAGAGCTCGACGTGCTCTTCGCGCGCCCGGACCAGGAGATCCGCATCGAGCGCCCCAACACGACGCCCCGGCTCGCCGCGCCCCCCGAGATCGTCACCAATGTGCAGGGCTCGAGCGCCGGCGCGGGCTCCGGCGAGTTCCACGTGTACAAGGCGAGCCGCCGGCGCGAGTACGAGCGGCTGCGGCGCATGGACGAGGAGGTCGCCAAGGAGACGGCCGACGCCGAGTTCGAGCGCGGCAAGGAGGAGCGGCTGCGCCGGGACGACGAGAAGACGCGCCGGAACCGCGAGAAGAGGGACAAGAAGCGGAGGGCGAGGGAACGCGCCAAGAACGGTGGAGGAGGAGATGGCGGTGTTGGCGATGGGAATCAGAATGGCGCGACAGGGCCGATACCTCAGAATAGCGTCAAACCGAGGATAGAACTACGCAAGGACAGGGAGGATGGTGAAGATACTCCCCATGACGCAGTCGACCAGCCGACGGAAGAAACTAAAGGTATTGTCATCGAGGACGATTGATGGGGACTGACGAAGAGGGTGATGAAGAGAGTGACGAAAATCGAGGAGGCGGCCAAGATACCCAGCGTTGATTAGACATTTACCGCAAGAATTGAGAAGAGCTCATCGCTATAAAATGATGGCCTCGTGTAGGATTAGCCAGCGGCGAAGCACGCCAAGAGTGTACCATTATCACATAGACTTAATTACATCTGAGCCGAGAGAGCCGTCTAATCTATCTATTCGATCAATGGTTTTTGGGGCCCAGCTGTTAGCACAAGGGGTATATCCTTGACATTTCTCGTTAACTATTCACTTCGAGGGTTTAAGAATCTATTTAATCATCACCCCCGCCAAGCCCAGCCGCACCAACTTGCTGCGCTTTCTTAGCACTGCAGATGTCATCCACTCTTAACAAGAGGCAAGCAGCCTACAGTCAATGTCAATAAAGTGAAGTTTGCTAAAGTCGGGCTGTAGGTTAGGGAAGGCTTACCTCGATGGCGGTTTTGATGCTCTGCAACTTGATAGCTTCTGGTTCCCAGATACCGTACTCGTTCATGTCAACGATTGTGCCTGTATCTCCATTGATTCCCCATGAGCTCTTGCCCTCGGCGTGCTTAGCGCGCAGATCTGTGAGGACCCTGACAGGACTGGCACCCGCATTCTGCACCAGAGTTCGGGGGATGACTTCCAAGGCCTCAGCAACGGCCTTGTAGGGCCATTGCTGAACGCCCTCGATATTCCTCGCTAGTTGCCCTAGTCTGACCGAAACTGCCATTTCTGTCGCCCCACCGCCAGGTGATAGTCTTGGATGGAAAATGACGTTGCGAGCTACACCCATGGCATCCTGCAAGTTACGCTCAATCTCGTTTAATATGTCCTTTGAGGGGCCTCGTAGAAGAATCGTGCAAGCTTTCGGCGTTGTGCACTTGGTGAGGAATGTGAAGTATTCATCACCAATCTTTTCGATTTCGAACAGACCACATTTAGTGCCGACGTCTGATTCCTGAAGGTCATCCACCCGGTTGACGATCGTGGCACCGGTTGCTCTGGCAATTCGGTTGTTATCTGTCTTGCGAACTCTGCGCAGGGCAGTGATGTTGGCCTTCATGAAGTAATGTTGTGCCAAGTCCGAAACGCCCTTCTCTGTGATGACAAGGTCGGGGCTCAACGCTATGATAGCATCACACATTGACTTGACTTGCTCCTCCTCGATCTGTAGAATGCGGTTCCAGTCCTCTTCTTTGGTGATTTCAATGTTGGTCTGCGACTCGCCCTTCTTATACTCTAAAGGGCAATCGAGTAGCACGATTCTCGGGTTTTCGATCCTCCTCCGCATTTTGGGATGGGTGATGTCCTTGTTGAGCATAACGCCATCGAGCACTCTGCTGTCTTCAATCTCGCCACCCGGTATTTTCTCCACACGCGCGTATCTCTTGATATCTACCTCTTGCTTGCCGTTGCCGACTTCCCATGAAACAGTCCGAACAGCTTTGAGGGCAAGGCTACACATCAGGTCAGACCACCTCGAGACAAACTTGGTGCCAATCGAGGAAGATATTAAGCTGTTCATGGCTTTATCATCATCAATATCTATAGGTAAGGAGATCTCGTCGATGATCTCGAGCGCATCTTTGAGAGCATGTTTGAAGGCGGATATGATGATGACTGGGTGGATGTTTCTTTCGAGCTGAGGTAAGGCTTGTGCGAGGATTTCACCACCTGCGAGCTAGTTAGAAAGAGACTGACGACAAACAGGGGTTTTCAAACTCTTTTTTTTTTTTTTTTTCGGTGTACGTACCCAGAATAATGACGGTCGTTGTGCCATCACCAACTTCCTCGTCTTGCGTCCTACTAAGCTCGATCATGCTTTTGGCGGCGGGGTGGGACACCTCGATCTCTCGCAGAATGGCGTGACCGTCGTTGGTTAACACTATGCCGCCCATGGGGTCGAGCAGCATCTTCAGCATGGCCTTGGGACCGAGGCATGATCGAATAATATCGGCGACCCTGGATTTCGAAGTTAGTGGAAGCGGGGCAGAAGAACGAGGGAGGAGAGCTGTACGTCTTTGCGGCGGCAATGTTGGACAGCTGAGCTTTTCGACCAGTTTGTCTCTCACCGCTTTGAGTGTCTGAGGAAAGCTGTTAGTATAGTTCCTGATGTTGACGCAGGGCGGCGGCATTTGAGCTCCAAAGGCTGCTTGCTCATGGAGGGGCTCACTCATAACCAGAACCGGGGCCTGCATTTTGAAAGATGCCTAGCAGGCAAAATGGCCGCGCAGGATTGGGGTATTCCAGGTGGGAATCTTGGAAGGATAGTAGAGAGGTCTGTAGATGGTGAGTGGGTATTCAGGCCGTCATGTATTTGCTCTCTCACAACGAACGCGCCGTCACGTAACCTTTGGCAGAGCTTCAAAGTTGCTTGGGAGAAATAATTTCGCCGGTGTGGTAAGTACCTCTACCTACCCAGGTATCACTGCAAGATAGGCCACCCCCCAGCTCAGGCGATAGCGTACCTGACTGCTACCTACCCTGCCTGATGGGTACACAGGTACATGCCTAAGCTACCTGGGTACTTTGCGTTCTAACACTTACGCCCTAATGGGCTGCCAACTGCCAACTGCCGTCCCATATGTCGGGGTGGTCTGTGGGCACTTCTATCCAGCGAAGCAGCATCTATTCTACTACCTAGTCTAAGTCTTGCAAACTCCTATTAGGTAAGTATACAACAGGGAGCAGCCCGACATCATACATACATGCTCGTTTAGTAAGAACTGGTAGTCCGTTACTTATGTATAGCCGGAGTAATCCATACTCGTATCCCCGTCTGTCTATTTTTTCTGTTTTTTTATGGTCCCCCTGATGAGGCATTTCATATGTTTTGGCCCTTGTGCCCTCTCCATGTTGTACCTAGCCTTCCCAACAGCCCCTGGTATTTTCATCTTTGCCTCTATAAGGCATCTTATACCTGCTGATCCTTGCGCCGTATCTGCGTCCTACTTAGCCTGTTCAGCAGCTTCAGATCCTCTTTCCTCCTCGTGTCTCGTCTGGTAGGGGCGTTTCTTTCTTCGTGTCCCGACCGCCCGTTTCCCATACATCCGTCGGGGCGGAACCGTTGGAGGCTATATTCGAAGTGAGCTCAGCCATTGCACGTAGAAAAAAAGAGGTGAGATCTTTTGGAAGAGTTACCTGAGGAGATCGGGATGCGACTGGAGAGGTGGGTTCGTCTATGGTCATTAGCTTGGGAGCCGGAGCCGGGGCCAGATGTTCGGGGTCGGCTGTGGGTTTTGTCCCCCCTTCGGCTGAGGATCCGTTGTCGTCTGCATTCATCACCTCGGGAGGTGGAGCGGAAGACTTGGTAAGAATCAGGGTGGCTGTTCCAGGTCTCTCTGTGCTTGGATTCGGCTTCGCGACTTCTGTCCGCATACGTCCAGGAGGGTAACGATAACCGGCGAAAGTGACTCCTTGTTTGCCTTTAATGATCGTGCGGTCTGAGAGGACATACTCCTCATGATTGGAGATTCCGTATCGGGGTACCTCTCGTTCAGGCGGGCGCTTTTTTTCCTCTCTAGCTTCTTTTACTTGAGATCTGCCCCTGTGGTTCGATCCGTCGTCTCTAGGCCTTGGCTTACGCCTCGATACTAATATCCAGCGTTAATCTCTTCCCATCTGCTCTTTGGCTTATCCTCTAATGGAGTTCGGTGATTTGGTGGTAATAAATATAGGAAAACTTACAAGGAGCATCCTCGGAGGAATCGTCAGAACTGCCTTCGTTTGTGGCAAAGCTGAATTCAGACTCGCTAGTAGCAGCTGGACTATCGAGGAAAGTAAGGTCGATCGGACCAAACTCTTCATACGAGGGAAGATTCTCCAGTGGTTGTGGCATTTTATTAGCGTTGTCTTCTACACCGATAATCGAATCTGCGCTTAAATTTAGATATCAACTGATTGGTCTTATATAGAGGGTAGTAACATGTTGCTAGAACAATATTTTCCGTTTGAGCATTCACGTTCTCGTGAGGTCCTCTTTGCCGATGGTTTGCTCGACACTCCGATGTGGGATTAGAGAAAGTTGTCGTTTTACATTGTTGATTGAACCACTTATCGGCGACTTAGTATATAATACGGAAACTGTATTGTGTGCGATCTAGGTGGCTTCCAAACGCAGTTCTTCGTCACTTTGAATCATGGAAGGGGCAGCGTATGTCTAAACCTACTTACAGCAGGGAGGCAGAAGTATCATCTGACAGCACAACATGTGCAAACCGAGAATCTACGTAGTAGAGTAGTTGATAGAAGCAGCAAGTCATCATGACAACCGATAGTCCTTGCCTTCTTGGATGGGCAGACTCTGCCGCACCTTTTTACCCCCATATAATGGGGGCTACAGCAGCGAAGGATAATGCATGTGGAGTATTTGGCAGTGAGGAGCAGGAAGGCCCAACTGCTATCCCGATGCTCACGAATAACTTTCTTCGTTTAACTTACTACCCCAAGGAAATAACACACCTTTTAGTAAAACACTAATGATTCGGTCATCTTTTTGCGTGTGGGG